>PVHT021183696.1:29854861-29953190 GCA_004024745.2 Catagonus wagneri | reverse complement strand
ATTAATATACTTAATTAGATCAACTACAGAAAAAAATGAATATTAATCTTAAAGTCATATTTGTGTAAATAAGAGATCTAATTATTTACTAGGGATATTACATAATACAAAATATTTTTTCTATTGTCGAAGATAAATAATATAATTTTAAAGTATTCTTAGTAGATTTTCTAAGTTTATATTCTATAAATATAAACATCTTAATGATAAAATTTAGTACAAATAATTCTTGTCTTCATTTTTTACAGGTAAAATAACCATATTTAAGTTATCTTTTTTAAACATTAAGCTTTTGTCAAAACAGAATTTCAATTACAATAGTCTTTTTAAAAAACATATTTGATTTTGTTTGAATTAACTCATTGTGTAATTTCCTTTAGTTTAAGGGAACAAAGTGCATATTACCTTGTAATTCTAAGTGAAGAATTACAAATGCTTACATTATATACTGTAATACACTAGAAATTTGAAACAAAGTGATTAAATTTTAACCAAAATATTTAGTAATTCATATTTTAAGTCTTATTTTAACTCTCCAGTTTATTAACATAAATAAATTTGTATTTAATTTTTCTTCTGTGGTAAAATAAATATTTTCTGTATATATATCATCAGGTTTTAATTTCTTCTACCTTTCATTCATTACATAAATCCTTAGAAAACAAATTATTCAGTAGGTTTGGTAAATGTACAATTAAAATAACAGTAGGAATAAAATAGGCAATAAAAGGTATTTTTTTTCTTATCAATCTTATGTCGTGAAATAGTAGTACATGTATTTGTGTGTATGCGGTATATACAGGTACTTCGTGAAGCGTTTTTATAACAATAATAATATTATACATTTGGAAACGTTTTCACAAATAAGTAAATTCTCTTACAGGACTAAGAGTGTGCTGGCTGTTATCTGGCTTTATTACTCTGTCCTGGGATTTGCATCTTCCTGTATTCTCCCTCTTTATACCATCTTCTATATAGACTCAAGGATTCTACCTACTTTCATCTCCTATGTAAGCCTGTCTCTTCCTACTCTTTTTCTTGGGGTCCTCTGTCCTCAAAATTTGCTACATTGTAGGATACAACTTCTCTCATCTCCTTAAAGGAATCAAGCAGAAGACTTCTTACTGATTAGTATGAAGAAAGAGAAGTCAATAGCTAAATAAAGTTTGCCTAATGAAGTTAGACAGTTGGTACCTGGTGTATGTGTGTGTGTCAGAGTTTTTTTTTTTGGTTTTGGGTTCTAAGATATAAGTGCCTCTCCCTCATTCTTAAGATCTTTGTGATATTGCTGAATTCAATACATAACTAAAATGAGGAGTAATTATTGAAGATATTTTATTAATGTGCCAACTAATATAATTATTTCATTTATCTGCAATATAAATTTAAAATTTAATTTGCAGATTTGAGTCATCCAGTCTGTAGTATTAAGTGATAATATTAAAAAATGTGTTTCCAGTCATGGAGGCATTATCAGCTTTATTTTTGTGCCAGAAATATTTCTTCAAATTAATAAAGGAATAGGCATAGAAGTGGTATGATATAGAGAGAAGGAAAAGAAATGCAGACACCTTTGAACTGATCCTAGCATAAGAGTCGCATTTGCTTCAAAGAAGTTTCATGCTCAGACCGGCTCTTTAGGATACACAAAAACAGAAGAACAGCTGGTCACCCACAAGGGCTAAAATTGATAACCAACTCTGCAACATATAACTTTGGCAAAAACCTAGGTAATATGCAAAGGAAATCCTGATTAAAATTCGCTTTATAGTTCCAGAATTCTTGCCACAATTATTCCATAGGAAGGAAAAGAAATGCTAATTTTCCCAACTAGACTTTCAAAGTAATTTCATAATTTTATATTTATGTACTAATATAATGGAAGTGTCGCAGATATCAAAATATATATATATTACCTAATAAATAAAACAATATATAAATAAAACGAGACACATTTAGTCAAAATCTGAAGAGAAACTTCATTATTGTAATCCTTTATGCAGCTCTGGGCTTTTGGTTGTTTACCAAAAGTTTTGACTCCAGCCTTAAGGAAAATTAAAATTCCTATATTTTATCATATAATAGATAACTAGATGAATTTTTCTATTACTCCAATTGTGACAAAACATCTTTTTGACATATAGTTTTTCTATTCAATTGAATGTGTTGAAAATGTCAATACTTGAGCTAACAAAGTGTATTGATCAGGAAGCATAAGGACCTTTTTGTGCCTCCAGTTCCTAACCAAGGGCCTTGTGAAAAAGTACTTTAATACTCATTTGTTATTGCGAGTATGGTTGATCAAATCTTCCTTTTCATGATGTAAAAACAACTCTGTGCAAAGTAAAAAAATTATTTAATCACATATTTTCCATCATTTTAGGACTGAATGTGTACAGCTGAAGCTTAATTTTGTGTTTTGTAACTGCCAAAAATTTCCAAGCACTCTTTCTATATCTGCGGAATAAACTATAGAGTCCATGCTTTTCTAACCATAGGCCAAAAACTATTTTCTAGGCTTCATTGGCATGTGACCTGACTCTTCTTATCAGGTTAGTAGGTGTGATTTTAGATCGGAAATGAGAGTAGCGTTGTTTCTGAAAAGAGTGGAATCAGAGACAGCCCTCTTTCAGGCAGCAGTGGCAGAGGCAGAAGTGGAACCATTTGATGCTCTCAGTAGCTGTAGCAGAGATGTCTTTGTGGATTCAGTGGAGTAGTATCATTCCCGACTGGGCATGCTTTCGGCCTGGTGTTCATGTCTTCAAGAAGATAAGACATACTGCACAATACCCTTCAACAGGTTTATTTTTCTGTTAAACCATGTCAGGTCTTGTTTCTTGTAACTAAAATCTTGATGAAGTAAATAGATACTGGGCCATCTAAAAACTTCCCTCATTATACCTGGCAAAATATGATGCTCAGAGACAGATTTTATTTTCCAAGATTCACAGCCAGGTAGGAATAAAATCAGGATAGAGCCCATATTTTCAAATGCAAATCTCATGTACTCCCATGAAAAAACTGAATGTAAGTTTTAAAAAAATCCAGATGTTTTAACTAACTGGACTACATGACATCATGAATTTGCCTTCTTTGTCTTATCAACATAGTTTAAATTGATTAAGATGTAAATATCTTCTGCAGTGTTAAAACCACAGAGAATGAACCCCACCACATCCTAGCAATTGTGCTAATGAAAGTGCTTCATATTTCCAATCATTTGCTACAGAAAGGACTAGGCTAGTTTAGCCTCACTATCAATTCAGTAGATGTTGAGGGGGGCAGCAATCTACTTTCTATTGCTCTCTGGGCCCTTTAAAAAACTGTTATAGTAAAGCAATCCAAAAAATGTTTCCTTTGGGTCCACAGTTACTACACTTTAAAGCTATTATTTCTTTTAAAAGCAATGATAAACTACCAGAAATTATTTACAGTCTCAGGTCATCCTTCTCTATAATATGTGACTTGCTCCCCTGACCTGAAGGTCGGTTGTCTTGGGACTTTTTAAAAGATATGGATGAATGAGTTTTTGAGCTAAGAATCATATTATGGTAAGCATCTTTCTCCTTGAATACTTTTCATTCTGTTCTCAGCTCTCTAATTCAGAAAATATTAGATTAGTAACACTAGAAATTCTCAAAGGTTATAGCTGCATATGTGAAGAAAAATGATCTTAAAGATAGCTAAGGACTAAGCCACATATCAAAACTAACACTTGCACTGCTCTGAGAAGCAAAATGGCTGCCCACACACTCTGTAGAGCAAGTAATATAACTCAGAAGGGAGACATGATGAAAGAAATCACATACATCAAGGGCATAGCACTCCAAAGTGTTTTTTAGGATTGCCGTGGATATCTGTATTGTAGGAATTTATTCCTGTGATTTCAGTCATAGGAAATTCAGATTTTGCTTCTTAAATTTAAAAAGCATAATTCATAATATTCACACATT
Organism: Catagonus wagneri; assembly: GCA_004024745.2. Taxonomy (NCBI): domain Eukaryota; kingdom Metazoa; phylum Chordata; class Mammalia; order Artiodactyla; family Tayassuidae; genus Catagonus; species Catagonus wagneri. The sequence goes on along the minus strand of PVHT021183696.1, from coordinate 29,949,237 downwards.
TATAGTATTCTTGTTTATTTCTTTTCTTTATTTTTTGTTACTTCCTTTACAAATATTTATCACTCTAATGTCCAAAATGCAATACTAGCAAGTAGGGCATCTAAATGAAATGGTGTAGACAACGATCTATCATTTGTGAAACATACATAGTGAGAAAGAGAAAACGGTCGGGAAGGATTATAATTACTATGATGAATTCCCAGAGAAAGAGAACAGAGAAACACATATGTGGGCATCTAATATAGACTCTTGTAGTCAAGAAAAGCTTCAAATTAGATGTAATATTTGAACTTGTGTTAATAGGCCTCAAGTGACCTTCAAGGAGATTAAACCCAAAAGCCTCTGACCATGTCTCATTATAAAGTCCCTTCCCCCAACTTAAGCAGCTTTGGCCGCTCATTCCCTGCTAGAGAAGGAACACAGCCTGTTCCTCACCCGTCACCGTCACCGTATAACCTGTTCCCCATGCAGAGGAGATATCCTGCCCAAGACCAATCAGAAGATCAAATTGGGTCTCCACTCGGGCTGCATTGTGGGGTATAAAGACTTGCAGAATGAGTTGGGCCCTCTTTTTAACCTGCACTTGTGAGTCTGCCCTCCCTCTCTGAAAATGTACTTTCACTTTAATAAATTTGTAAAAGGTCTGCCATTCAAATTCTTTGTTAAGGTGAGACAGGGACCCAGGAAACTGTGACAGTATCATTATGACTTGACATGAATAATAGTTAGATAAAGAAATGGAAAAAAAAAAAAAGTTTCAGGAAAAGGATAGATTCAAATTGGAGCTGACCATAGGCATGTCTCTGAAATTTGGTAATTGATTTGATAACATGCTGAGTCACATGGCTTTCATCTTTCCTGCTTTCTTTCCTAATGCTTATTTATTTTATTATAGTAATCCTGTTTTCTACATTTCAAATATCCTGAAAAAATTTGCTCACCCTTACCTTCCCAATGCATTGCTTTGTTGTTAAGACCTTAAGATTTCTTATTGGTGTTACTAAATCAGTCTTCTAATGGATGTCTCTATTCTGGGCTGTCAGTTCCTCTACCCTCTTCATCTTCGATTCACCCTTTACATTGAAGCAAGAGAAAATATTTTAAAAATATTTGAAACATAAGAGCTAAAAATGAATTTATCAAGGTTATATAGTCACAGGAGTCCAGGTTAACATAAAACAATCACTTTTATTTCTAATATGCTAGCAACAACTTAAAAATTGAATCAAAAAAAGCACTAAAACAAAATGCATAAAGCCAAATTTCATGTGTTTACCATCAATACACTAAAACGAAACTAAGAAAAAATTGAAGAAGACTTGAAAGATATACTATGTACATGTATCAGAAAATTCAATACTGTAGTGTTCATTCTCCCCAAAATGATCAACAAGAACTACAAAACTCTCACCACAGATGGTTCTGTCCAGCCCTATTGCTCTTGCCCTGCCCCATGCTAAGAGACTTCACCAAACTATAGCATGGCTTCTGTGGACCCCAGACCTGGTCCCTTAAAATAACTCGAGCCCTTAAAATGCCTGCCTGAGAAAGGCAAGAGCATATAGTTTTCACTCCCGCCAAAACCTCATGAGAGAGGAATCTTCTTAGATCATTTGTCTTTAGGAAATTTAGACTTATAGATTCTTTTTCTATTCCTTGGAGATGTAAATCTCCTACAACCCAGATAAGTTTCCTCCTAGACTTGGGAGCCAACTCTTAGAAATTCAAACACTTAAGGAAATAGCTCTTTCTTAGCTCCTGTGGAAGGATAAGAACCAGCCTCTGAAAAGAGACTTATTCCAGTTGCAAAACTTTCTCCCATCAGGCTCTCATATTCACAACCAATTCTGTTTCTGACATCTACCCTTCCTCTTTCCCTCCTTCTCTTACAGTCTGATAAAACATAGCCAAATGTGCACTTGACATTTCTAAGTTGGATATACGTTAAGCATCTCAAATTTAGGGATGACAAAAAATACAGTTGTAATCTATACCACTTTTGCTCCTCTTTTTTTTTCAGTTAATGGAAACTTAATCTCTCAGTTTTTCTGACCCATGACTCATCTTTTCCCTCCCATCCCCACCATAGCTCATATGCATCCTATCAGCACCTCTTCTCTGTTCTATTTTTAAAGTATGTCTAGAATCCAATTCATTTCCACCATCTCCATCACTACCAGTCTAGCCCAAATACAATAACCTCTCAGCTGGATTACTGCAACATCCTCTTGGATGGTTCTCTTTCTTCCACCTTTTGCCCTCATAAAACCTAATCTCCAGGGAGCAGGTAGAAAGATCCTATTAAATTGTCAGTCAGAACACATCACTCCTCTGTTCAAAACCAGTTAACAACTTACATCTCACTCAGTATAAAACCTGAACTTCCGGCCACGGCGTACAAACTCTTTCACAGTTGGATTCCCTGTTAAGTCTGTCATCTCAGATTCTAGTTCTCTGCCCTTTGCTCACTCTCTGCGAGCCTCACAGGCTCTTGGGCTTTGTCACTATTTCTTGAATGTGCCAAGCATACTTTCACCTCACAAAATTCTATTTGTTATTTCCTCTGTCTGGAAATCTTTCCTTAGATTTCTGCCCAACTCAATTATTGGCTTTTTGAGTTCTCTGCTCAAATGGCATTTTATCAGTGATGTTTTTTGATATTCCCTTATAAAATAATCCCTTATCCCAGCTACTCTCTACATAGTCTCAATAAGCTGTGTTTTTAAATATACTTTAAAAATATATTTTCTGTAATTTTGCTAGAATATAATCTTTAGAATGGGGGATTTGTTTACTCCTATAAACAGAATAATTAGGAAAATACCAGTCACAGAGTTGGTAGCTTATAATGATTAATGGAGTATCAATAAACAGTGTGAAACATACATCTATAATGTCTGTTTACCTAAGTGTTTGGCTTTATATTTTACTATTAAATCTGCTTAAAATCCCAAGTCTTTGTGGAAGAAAATGGGGAAAAAAAGTACTGAAAATTTTGACCTCTGTTATTCTCTTCTTTTTGTTTCTTCTATTTCTCTTTACCTAAAAATGTTGCCAGTTTCAGCATAAGTTTATTTTTTCTTCAAATCATCATACTCTGCTGTATATTTAGTATTGGGTTGCTTCTGTAAACTGTAATAAGCCACAGACTTGATGATTGGTTAATATCTTTTAACTAGGTGTACTCATTTCCAGATACCTTTACACAAATGGCAGTGATTATATATCTTGAATATAAAGGTGATAATATCAACATAATCAATGGAATTTGGTTAAAATGAGCAAGGTTCGAAGAAGTAAAATTTTTGTTAGCTCATTATTCATCTTATCATTCACCAATATGTATTGGGCTCTCTTGTGTGCCAGATCCTGAGTTGGATACTGGGAAACAACATGAAACAAAAGAAATGTGCTTGTTGCATGAAACCTAGATTTTTTTAGGAGCACCAATCAATGTATATGAGAAAAAAAATATAGAGTTGTTATACAGAAAAATGCAGATAGTCCTATGGAAATATATCAGTGAAACAATAAGTGCAAAATATGAGATATTATCACATGTGATAAAAGCACAAATAAGTGTGTCAAAATTACATACTTGAACTATGTGGCTTAGTATATGACAAAGTTTGAGAAGTTCAAGTGTTTCCAAAATAAAGTAATTTCTTTGTAACTTGTGATTAACCATGAATGGATCAACCACAACAATGTAAAATTATGTAAAATAGCTGTAACAGAAATTTATATTTTTCTAAGTAATCACAGGAAACACAAGTGGTAATCAATTATGTTAACATTTTTCCCACTGGAAAATACACTATGAAAGTATGTTGAAAGTTCAATATCAAGTAGATAGTTTGTCAGGTGTTTTTACACCACACAGAATAAATCTTATCGTTGCCAGACAAGAATAAATGTGCTAGTTCCTTTATATTTTGACTTTTAAGTTTGTGCCAGAAGTGCCACTGAATACAACTTCTGACTAGAGGAGATAAAATAAACTCTCCAAAGAGCTGAGCCTGTCAAAGTAGATGAAAAAAACATTTCTCTTGGAAGCTCAAATAATGGATGCTGCATACATAAGTAAAATTCAAGAGAAACTTCAGTTCTCACATTTAAATTAAGTTTTTTTGTTCAAGCCTATGCTGGATTTCAGCATCTTTACTTAGTCACCCTAGACAGAAAAATGTATTTGGATCTATAAATATTAGAGTTTTCATTGATGTGACACTGAATTTCTTTTCACCATAATGAGGCAGACTCTGGTGGAAAAGAAATGAATGAAGTATACTCAGGCCTTGGTTACTATGGAAACTAGCAATATCTTTTCTTCATGATTAGACATTGAAGTAACTGATTTTTTTTTCTTTTAGTGAAGAGGAATTTATCCTGGTTTTTTAAACTTTTAATCTTCAGCGTTTTTCTTCTATTATTATTAAATATTGTTCTTGTTGTTATTGCTTTTTAGGGCCACAACCACGACATTTGGAAATTCCCAGACTAGGGGTTGAATCGGAGCTGCAATCACTGGCCTACGCCACAGCCACAGCAACGTCAGATCTGAGCCGCCTCTGCAACCTATACCACAACTCATGGCAATGCTGGATCCTTAACCCACTGAGCGAGGCCAGGGATCGAACCTGCAACCTCATGGCTCCTAGTCGGATCCATTTCCATTGTGCCACCATGGGAACTCCTACAATGTTTTTCTTTTGCACAAAATTCCATTTGCTTTATCACAAGAGTTTCTGTATTACTCCCAGCTACACATTAAAAAAACTTGAAACCATTTTGTTAGTAAATTGTATGAAAAATAAAAATGTTGGGCTGTCATTTGACCTCAAAGTCATTCTGAAATTGCTGTTCTATAGATGACACAAAAATCTTTGCTTTCAAAGAAGTAGGTTCTACCTACTGTATCTAATCAGTGTGTGCCTACATATGGACTTGCACATGGATATTTATAGTATATGTGACAAGATACATTTCTGGAAATACGCACTTCTACAAAGAATTAAACTGACATATCAGTAATTTTAAGATCTCTGAACATCAATATTACAAGAAAAACAAAAATTTTACTATAAAGGCACTATTACCTGAAAACAGACACAGAGGATATCTTCCTACACATAAGATAATCTCTACTGTGCTCTTGCATAGATATTCACATACAATAATTTATATCAGTTAAAGTTTTTCATACATTAGGAAACATTTAATATTTGAAATATGGAACATCTATGATGCAGACTCTTGGGAACTTCAACTTTGGTCAACAAATTTGAAAGTTCTTTTTTCCTCCATAAATACTTTTCTCCAAGTTCAGCATACCTTACTGCACAAAAAACAGCAAATTCACTTCCTCTCATTTAATATTTCTTCCTTACGAAGTCATTTGTCTTCAAACTTATCCTAAAGTATGTGCCACAAAAAATTGCTTTGGCCATAATTTTCTGTATAAATCTGGGACACGTTGATAGTAATTTCCTGGCATAAACATTCTTCTAGTTACTATAATCCTTATTTGCTGCCTGCAAATGTAATGATATGTATTTGGATTACAATATTGTTAAACGGACTAATAGTGGTATAATATAAAATAGAAAATCTTGTTCTTATTTTGTCCTTTCTATGTGTACTATATTAAATTTTTTATCTAAATACCCTTAAGTGAAAGAGGCTGATATGATTAAAAAAAAAAAAAAAAGACTTTCTGATTTTACAACTCTATGCTTAATCCTGCTCTCAATAGGTTAACTCTTTGGTTGGTTTCTACTTTCAGCCTGAATGCCACTTCTGGTTGTGCTGAATCTAAAACATTTAAAATGTCATTGAAATTTGATAATTGATACAAACAGCTCTGTAGTGGGCAAAAGAGAATCAAGGATATTCCTGTTGTTTAACCTGGTGACAAGCCTAATTAGGCAGTCTGAAAATTAAGTCATTCAAAAAAATCTCTCTTTCTCTTGCCTCATATCTAATCCATGAGTAAGTTATACCTTACTCAAACCAATTCTTTCTTTCTGTATTCCTACCACCAATGCCACAGTTTGACCTTTTTTTTTTTTTTGCAATAGTCACCTATTTTCCAGCATGCTGGTCTTTCTCATTTTTCTCTCTATTCCCATTTTACTCATTTTTATCTTTTATCTATCTAAACGAAAAATTCTACAGGTAACAATAGGTTTAATGTATTTTATTCCTCTTATTTACATAATATGTCCCAACCTATTGTTCTTCCTTCAATATATAGGATTTAGTAAAAAGGAAAAATATTTGTACAAATAAACATAAATATTATTCTTTCATCCTGCAGGCTTGAAATATCTAATAAATCTCCAAGAGTATCTGGTAAATTCTGAGGATATCCCCTTTCATTTTTGAGCAAGTAATACTTTCCCATCATATATATATAATTATTAATATATTAGAACATATTAATATTTATGTATATTAATACCTCCAATTTGTTCGATGAGAGATTTCTGTGTATTAGCACGTTAGGGGGACATAACCTGCTAAAAAGTCCTACCTTTTCAAGTTGACTTCCCTGTATCTGGACTGTTATGTACCTCTCCAGCATCATCTTTTCTAACTTCCTATTTTTTATTCTTGTCATTTAAAGTTTTAGCTTTTAATAAAAGCTTAGTTTTATTAATAAAGCTAGTTCTACCTATATGGAGTGATCTCATGCCTGGAAGTCTTTAATCATTAGGATAAAATGCAATAAAATAGAGACAGAGAGGTATATATGTGTGTGTATGGGAGCGGGGAGTGGTCACACATTTCCAATCTTCCCTGGATTCATGCTTTTTTAAATGAGACTATAGGACCTTTGATAAATAGGTAGATCTATTTGTTTTCTCCTCAATCAAGACTGACCTTTTGACTTCCTGTGGCCAACACTTTGGCCAAGAGAACATGTAGAATTATATTAATTCCAAGCCTGGAGTTCCCGTTGTGGCTCAGTGGTTAACTAATAGGAACTATGAGGTTGAGGTTTCGATCCCTGGCATCTCTAAGTGGGTTAAGGATCCGGCGTTGCCCTGAGCTGTGATGTAGGTTGCAGACGTGGCTCAGATCCTGCGTTGCTGTGGATGTTGCGATGGCCTGCGGCTACAGCTTCTGTTAGACCCCTAGCCTGGGAACCTCCATATGCCACGGGTGCGGCTCCACATAAAAGGCAAAAAGACAAAAAAAAAAAAAAATCCAAGCTTGGGTTTGAATGTCTTGATTCCATTAAATCAAGACATTCCTTCTTAGATCCTTGCCAAAGCTCCTTGTAAACAAGCTGGGTCTGGCCCCCATGAAGAGAAACATGTGGCTGAACCTCCTTGCACTGTTCCCTTGCGTTGGTCAAAAACCAGCCAGTGCCCTAGAAGCACAGTTGCCCTGAACCCTATAAATGGATGTAGAAGCTCAGTTAAGATTAGAAACACTAGAAGGCTGAGTCAAGTTCAAATTATCAATGGGAAGAATTGAGAGCTACATAAATGGCTGATTTTTTAAATCATTAAACTCAGTGGTTCATTACACAGAGATAATTAAACAGTGTTTCTATGTTTGTCTCTTTAACTGACACAACCTTCCCACTTTTTCATATAACTCTTGCTATGACTTAGTTCAGAGAAAACAGTCCCCAGAATGGTTTGTTGTGGCCACTCCTTTCTGGGTTTGCTGTATCCATGTACATTGTTTCATCTGAGTTACTACATTACAGTGAAATCACAATTATAACCTGTAGTCCACTAAAACCAAGTTTCTTAAGGACAGAAACTGTTTTAATATATCCAATCCTTTTACTCTAAAATTTCTGACTCACAATAGAATGACAACATTGATGAAATAATCTTAACTAAAATTAGATAACTATCTTTCCTAGAGTTGTAATGTGAAAGGTAAATATGGCGTTTGTTTATTTCCTCAGATTCCTTTTTATTTTATTCACATTTCCTGCCAGCCCAAGTTCCTAGTGAATATGTGCTTCATGAATGTATTATTCATTGTGTTAAATAACACTGAAATCATAAGGCAAAAGTACTCCTGGAAGTCTCTTTGGAGACCATAAACTTTTCTCCCACAGCCTAGGAGCAGGTGATTTTATCTCTACTTCATGGAGGGAACATAAAAGCCATGAAAGAAGGTATTCTGTAACTTCCTTCTATTCAATGAGTGTTTGTTAACATTCTTTGTTTTCTAACACAATGGGAAGATGACCACCTCTCCTCCTCCTGTCTGGGATGACTAATTGGATTATTTGGAATGAATAGTTGAAGTCTTTCCCTTCTCTGCTATTTCTCATTTCTTCTGCCTTTTAATAGGGTTTCCTCACAATTGTGGTTCTTTTCCTTTATTAATTTTATCCAGGATCAGCCCCTTCCACCAAACAATGTGAATTTTCTTGCCCTAATACCCTTTATTTAATGATGACTATATTACTACTCATGAATCTACATCACCCATGCATTAATACTGACTTCAATGATTCCATCCAAAGTTGTTACTGTGCTTTGTTGATGACAATTACAAATATAAGTATTAATCAGAGTGTGCAGAAAAAAATGTGAAATAAGGCAGTAACATGGATAGACTTAGAGATTATCATATTAAATGAAGTAAGTCAGAGAAAGAAAAACATTGTGTATTACTTATATGTGGTATCTAAAAAATAAAGATACAAATGAACTTACTTTCAGAACGGAAAAGGACTATTCATAAACTTTGAAAACAAATTTGTGTTTACCAAAGGGAACAGGTTGGGGGGGATGCATTGGGGGTTTGGAATTGGCATCTGCACGCTGAGTTCTGGCCAACAGGGATCTGCCATATAGCCCAGGGGACTCCACCCCATATTCCATGATAATCTAAATGGGAAAAGAATCTGAAAAAGAATGAATGTGTATATGTATAATTGAATCACCTTGACAGCAGAAATAATCACATCATTGTACATCAACTATACTTCAATAAAACTTTAAAAAAATCTAAACAGCACATTCTGGATAATGTGCCTTCTCATGAACTCATTAGCTTTTGATCACTGCATTCCTTGTGTGTAATTTATCAAGGCTGAGCCACTCCGGAAAGATAAGTGAGAGGTCTGTTGATAGATCCATTAAAGCGGTCCCATTTGCACAAAGAATGTCCATCCCTTATCCAGTATGACTTAATATTGACCCAGTAGATCATGACATCATCACATCATCATTTGGATCAGAAGTAAGAAAGGGTATCAGTAGAAGGACCAGTTAGTGTTGCAGAGTATGACAGGGGTCTTAAAACCTTCAGAAGAGATATGGCCAGCCATCTCTGGAAGTAAGCGTAACACTGATAGGAGAAGACCTGCATCAGGAGTTGGAGAGAACTCTCTGAGTTCTAGTGGTAGATGAATGAAGACATAAGGTAAAGGCCTGTGACTACTTCTGTCTCCCTCCGGTGCTATAGGCCAGAGAAAGCTATGTGATTGGGACATTGATGGGCCAAATCCAAATCACGTGTCATACACATGACTCAAGTCTAAGGTCAGTGAAGAACTACCAGCAGTCCATAAAACTGAGCTTCTGATTCTGACCTGGATGACAGTAATGCCAAATCACCCTCCTAGTGCCACATCAATGATCCAATGTCACATAATCCACAGAAGAAATACCTTATTGGCCACAGTGGCGAGGAACAGTGAGGCCCTATGACAACCCTGTAGTCATTGAGTCTCAGAAATCCTTGGGGCATCAAATCAATCATAAATTCATGAATGGGCTCATGGCTGGGAAGAGAGTCAAAGAATATTGCCTCATTTGGGGTCCAAGGCACACTCAGATCTGGGTCCTGGTCCTGGCTGAGATACTCAGTCCATGACAAAGCATGTCCCAAGTACTAGATGGAGAGAGAAACTGCAAGGAAGACATCTCAAAAGGCAGATCCTCTGAGCAACAAACTCAGATAATGTTTGGGATATATCAGAGCATTTCGGTTAAAAACTTATGACTTCTTTTTGTTCTCAAAGTGTTTTTTTTAAATTATCTTCCTCTATTTTCTTGGTTGTCTTCCTAGAATTTCTACTTGCTTTTTTTGGAGAGCTGGAATAATTCATTTTTTTTAACCTCTCTTCTACTAGCCATCTCTCAAAATTTTCTAGTTATTCCAGAAAATTTCAAGGACTCTTCAGAAAACAGTAAGTAGAATATTTTATTTTAGCCAATATATTTTTTCATCTTTATTTTTCCTCCTTATTAAATCAGGAATTCAATTATATATATTGATCTTTCCTATGAAATATTTGGACTTCAGTCCCTCTTTCCATTCCTTTTTTCTACATCCTATCTTAAATGGCAACCTAAAATTATTTTTTCTTGTATGTTATTCATCATACTTAGCAAATATTTATCTAGTTCAAATATTTCAGAATGCCTTATATTCTCTTGTAGTTATTAATTTTAGCAGTAGTAAATTTTCTTTTCTTTAGCAGCAGTACATTTTCAAGAAGAAATCAGTGGCACTTTCAGAGGTTAACATTGAGTATATTTGAATGGCTTTTTTTCCTTATAATGATTATTTTCTTTTTTTTAAACTGATGTCACATGATGTCCTTTTTAATAGCATTGTAATTTTCTCTTGGGCAATCATCTCTTCTTCACTGGAGGATGGCTGGTAGAATATAATTAATTAGGTATCCTGCCCTTCCCTAGCCAAGGAGTGGGTGTGCAACACAAGTTAGGCAGGTCAAAATCTCACTTTTTACACTATTTATTTTTACCTTTAAATATAGAACTGTACTAAATGATAACATACCTATAGAAAAATACAGTAATCTTTAGCATTCAAATCCATGAATTAGCACAAAATCAACACATTTATTTCATGTCTTGAGGGTGAGAAAAAATAAAGGGAAAAAAAGAACATAGTTTCCTATATTACTGTTGGGGGGATTTTTGTATAAAATATATTATTGGTATATTTCTTAAGGATGATTAAAGAATTCACTTAAACTGTTATTTTTCCAGTTCTCTGAAAGTACATGTCCAGAGACAGATCTTTTTTTGATTTTATTCAAATGCAGGATTTATAAAATTTATCAGGTGAGTACAGTGCTTTCTAATGTCTTCAACTGTAATTTCTTTATTATTTATTATGCTATTATAGAATTATAATGTTGTGAAGTCCTACATTATTTTACATAAGGTTCTCTTTGGATCAGACTTCCAGGTCTTAGGAGGATGAGAACAGACCAAACTGGCCCCTAAGTAACACAGCTGTCATGATCTGCTTGCCAAATGATACCACACCTCTTGGGGTAGAGGAAAGGAGGAGGCTCATTACCTGTTTCAAGTTGTCATGAGCCTCTTGAGATTTCTGCTGAGAGAGTAGTACCAATTCAGGGAGTTTATATTCTGAGGATACAAATTCTAACTTTACACACTACCATGGTAGTCTTTCTTGAGAGCAATCTAAATTATTGGATGTTATCTCCCTTAAGATCTCTGAGCCTAAAGATAAGACTCCTCAGTCTTGCAGCTGTCATTTTACTTCTGTGATTGTTGACCATTGCTCCCTGATATTAGCTTATTCTGAAAGCCATCTGCTTTATCTCAGCTAATGCAAATCTCTAACCTTTAGTCCAGGAGCCTCACCTAATTTAAGAGGTCCTTCATGAATTTTAATGTCATCTGTGTTTTTTTGGCCTTCAGCAAACTAGCTATGTTTTCTAGTTATGTACTCACTGAAATAGAATTCTTGTTCTGATACACAACATTCCTGTAGCTGACTTCAACTGATTAAATGTTTTAAAAATAGGAGTTCCTGTTGTGGCTCAGTGGTAACGAACCCAACTAATATCCATGAGAGTGCGGGTTCAATCCCTGGCCTCACTCAGTGGGTTAAAGGATCCCACGTTGCCCTGAGCTGTGATGTAGGTCACAGACACAGCTTGGATCTTGTGTTGCTGTGACTATGGCTTTGGCTGGCAGCTGCAGCTCTGATTCTACTCCTCGCCTGGGAACATCCACATGCCGTAGGTGTGGCCTTGAAAAGACAAAAAATAAAAATAAAAATAGTTGTATTTGTGTGTTTTTCTCTTATTCTTTTGTCTGAAAGCTATTTCTTTGTCATCTCATAATGTTTAACTTTCTGTGTTTATCATCTCCTTGACAGCAAGTATGAAGATGCGGCAGCTGGTGCCCAGTCCTGGTGTTCTCAGGGGTGGTAGTGGCTCGTGTGTACCCAGAGCAGGTGATAGGAGCAGCAGTATCATGCTACCTCCCCTGGACCTGGGTAGCTGCTAAGAATGGGGTCCATGAGAGAAGTGGCAGTGGTTTATGGTTCACAGGATTGCTTTTATAGCAGGAGGGGCGGAAGTTAACTAATACATATGTCTCATCCTTCTATTCCCCTTGTGAACATCGTTTTTTCAGTTGGCAACCGGAATCCCGTATTAAAACCTAGAATTCACTCCTTTATTCAATATTTAGAAATATCATTTTCCCAGAAGGAAGACTGTTTTTAGAAAATATTTCTCCCCATATACATTTTCTAGTCACTGCCACCTGAGAACTATGCCTACTCTTTTTACATAGTTTTCTTAAATGTTGATATGCTCCTATTCTGCTGATTTTCTCAGAATACTCATGTTCAGATCTATGGTTCTAGTTTTAACGTTCCTGCATTTGAACTCAGACCCTTGGTTATAAGACAAGATATTTGAATTTCATTTGATTGACTATACACATATCAATGCAGTTAAACTGCTCCTTTCTAAGTGAAAGTGCCCTTGGGGCTGCTCATGACAGTGGCAAAGTGTAGGCAGAGATCACTCTACTTAGCATACTATAAAGAAGTATAAATATAGATCACTATACTTATTTCTTTAGACTCTAAGCTGACCTTTGAAAAGTTAATTTTTTTGACATCGTCAAGGTCATAAATATTTAAAACCATATTTTATTTATCGTATTTGTCAAATAAATATCTGTATATCATTCATTACAAATTAAAGTTGCCCAGTTAAGTTGGAATGACATCTCCAGTCCCTAGACCAATTTCCATTCAAATTTGACTCCTAAGAGAAAATGACTTTCAAGATTTTAAGTTTTTCTTCTGGGATGTATCTACACATTTCTAAGTGACATGCATATATCCTAATTTTCAGTTATTGAAATTTGTATTGACTTATTTCATTGGAAGAAAAACATGCTGTTCTCTTATATTCTCATCTCTCTCTCTCCTACCCCACACATGGTTAGGTGTAATGATTTTCATAGTATCTTCCAGTATAGTTTTTGTGTTGGTTTGTTAAGTCAATATTGTGCTTGTATTGTTATTAACTCACAGTAAACATAGCTGAACTATGTACTGTAGTATGAATACATTTACTGTCATAATTATTTTGTTTCCCCTGGAATTAGTAATTATCTGTCTTATGTACTTAATTCGATTTGTACCTGTCATCATATTCTTCATAATTTATTCATGATCATTATCTGCTAGGAAAATGAAAAAAGTCAGTTTTCTATCAGTTTCATTTGAATTTCTCTTTGGAAACTAATTTCCTGAAGTCCTTTGCCATCTTGCTTCAATCTGGGCTGCTTGTCCTCTAAATCAGAGGAAGATGATCATCCTTGGTGTTTCCTAATATAATGCTTCAGAATTTCTATCCATTTAACCTCTTTCTTTCCTAATCATCTGTCTTGACTTCAATAGCTCATGACATCATTTTGAGGATATTCCTGTCCCTTGGCTATAAGAACTTTTCTAGCATTAATTCTTTAATATGTTTCTTCCCTTCAAGTACTCTTTTTTATTTTCTTTAAATCCTATTATTTGCATGTTGAAATTCCAAGACAGATAATACAGGCATTTCCCTTACTTTGTATCTTTCATAAGAATTTCTACTAACAAGAATTGCTTTCTTTGGATATCCTCTTCTGTTTTCCTTCAAAAAGTTCTCTTAAATATTACTTTGCAAACACTTTATTTTTTCTAAATATTTTGCCATGCCCCTTCTCCACCTAACAATCTTTCTTCTTTTGTCTCTTGGTCCATTTCAAGGATGCAAATTCTCTATTTTCATAGATTCAATGATTCTTCTCTATTTGATGATGTTAGTATTTTCAGAGGATTTTAGCTGTAAAGAACTAAAAATATGATTGAAAACTTTGTGTTCACATCATAAGATTATCCACTGGAAGAGAAAGAAAAAAAGGAGAGGAAAACAAAGGAAAGGAAAGGAGAAGAGAGGAGAGGAAAGGAAAGGGAAGGAAAGAAAGGAGAGAAAGGAGAGAAAGGAAAGTAAGACCACCACAAATTTTTCACAAAATGATTGAGATCTAAATTCATTTAGCATCCATCCAGTTGTACAGTGTCCAGGTAGCATAGTCAAGACAAGGAGGCCAACTTGAAACCACAACTTACTTCAGCTGATAAAAACTTTTTTGTATAGGCAATGCTAAGCTTCTCATCAAAAAAAAAAAAAAAAAAAATTCATGTATCTGACAATGCTCAAACAAGTGAAGGAAAAGGATTAGGTACATAGAATTGATACTTTAAGTGGAGTTATCGCATACTTTCTCCATCTGAGATCAAATTAGTTATCATTTAAGCAGGGCATTCATCACCACAATGAATGTATACTTGTGGAAACTGAAATGCTAGAAGTTACTTTTTCAATTGGATTACATCCTAGTTCCATTTAAAAATATTTAAAGCTTCATTTTATAAATTAAATATAAGTGCTGATATGTTCTCCTTGTAGGATGCAGAACCATTTCCTTTTCCACCAAAGGCAAATTAATGCATGATTGATCAAAATTTGTTGATAAGATGCAGAAGTTATGTAAGAATACCTATGGCCACTAATCCCTCCCTTAATTTCTGTCTGACCTAGAAATTACAAATATCTCTTACAGTATGCAATGCTAGTTTCAGTAACTTTACAGAGTATTCAAAAGAACTTATTTTTAAAAATTGCTAGTGCAAGTATTACTGACACTGCCCCTTCAGTATTGTTACAGCGTTAGTAAGAAGAAGATAATATAAATGGATATTTGAAAGACTTTCAAAGTATATTGAATGTATAATATTAATAATTGTTCATAAAAGTAAAAGTAATTTGTTCAGTCTCTTACCATACATGTTTCTCTAGGATTTCCATTGTAATTATCTCAGCAAACAAGAGGTAGAGTAGAGATTTAAGAAGTTCATGAGGGGATAAAAAAAATAGGCTTGGTAGTTTTAATTGAACACTAATTCAGTATGAAACACTAATTCAGCAATGCAATGTAGCTGCTAAATGTGGCATGAAACTGCCCTAAGAAATAGATACAGTTAGGACCAGTACAAGCAAAGGCAGTACCAGACACCTCTAAAATACTGTATTCAAGCCTTGGAATTGTATTTTACAGTGATAACAAAAACATATAAGCTATGCTGGTGAAGGATTCAGCTGCATGAGATTCAAAAGATTTTATTCAATAATTCTTACATCCAAGGTCATGTACTTTTTCAGAATATTTCCATCCATTATCACTCCTAATCTTTACTCTGAATTTTTGATGTGAACTTTATCCTTCATTCACAAAAACAAGCATCATTTTCTCATTTTATTGAAGAGGAAAATAGGTTTAAAAGTAGTGAAATAGCTTGCACTAAAACTCACCAGTAAAAATAATGACAATGATGGTTCTTATAATATCAGATATCATTTATTGCTGAGTGCTATGTGAGGTACTCTTTAATTGCTTTATATTACTTAAATCATTGTGTTCCGACTATTATCCTCAGAGAAAGTCACTAATGAATGCTGGCATTGAACATTAAACCACTTTCTCTAAGAGTAAAACTTCTGGCCACTTAGATAAATTTAAAGAAAAATACTTAGCCTGAGGAAGATGCTTAGGTGAGTGGTAGGGCTCTGTGACTATTTGCTGTTCAGTTCAGGGTATACTGCTTTTCTTGTTTGGACTTTGGCTTCTTTCTATAAGTGGAAATGATGATTATGTCATAATGCTTTTGTAAAAATGATTTGTTTACTGCAAGACAACTTCCCTTTCCTGATAATTCTGCCAGTTCTTGTTTGTAATGGCTCAAGCCCATACCACAGCAACAACCCAAGCCACTGAAGTAACAATGCTAGGTCCTTAATCTGCTGAGCCACTGGGAAACTCTGTTTTTTTTTTTTTTTAATGTCAGCTATTCCTCTTCAAAATACTGTTTATTGCTTAAATGTTCAAAATTCCTCCTATTTGCTTGACTTTCTCATTCCATTGGTATTTTCCTCAGTCTGATTCTCCACTTCATGTCCCCATTATACAACCAAACTCTGGATATTATTGTCACTTGAAATGGTCAATTACTGAAGTCATTAGTTCAGACATTCTGATAACAACCTCTAATTTTGCCCTGTTTAATGCATTTATAATCTTGCCACCATAATTTAACTCTTTAGTCAATGAGTTCATTGTTTGATCGAACTCTACATTCCATATAAGTAGCTAGTTAGTTAGATAGATAGAAACAAAGGATATATATCCTTTGTCTTTTTTTTACTCTTTATGAAGTAAATCTCATGGCTGATCATTTCAGTTACTCTCTTGCCAAATGAGTTACTCTCATTCCAAATTTTATGCTCCTCCTGTTGGCTTATAATAATATTTAAAAGTCCCAATTCTTTAGAAGATCTACAAATTTCTTCATTACTTGGTCTTTCCCAATATCTCAAACTTCAAGTAATGATGCCTTTTTTTCATTTTATTCTAAGTTGCAGCCATTCTGTAATTTAAAACATACATCCTCATGGAATATGTCCAACCCATAGTCTTCATCTGCAGTTTTCTTTATCTGGATTGGGCATTTTTTCCCTTTTTTCCTTCAGAATATTAATTGAAGCTCACCTCTCCCACCCTGTGCTAGTCATATGAAACACATCAGTAGCAAAAGAATTAAGATCTCTTCTTGGAATTACATCTTAGTGGAGTAGGTACTAGCCATGATACATTAATAAATTATATAGTGTGTTAGAGAATAAGAAGTACAATGGGGGAGGGTAGTAAGTCAAAATAAAGGAATCAGGGGTACCAGAGTGTATGGTACCAGATTATAATTTAAAATAATAAAAGGAGTTATCCGTAACAATATCTGGAAGAAAAGCATTTCAACAGAGAGAATAGGCAGGGCTAGTGCTATAAAACTGATACTTGTTTTACTCTTCTTGGCTCAAACAACTTATTTGACTAAAATCAGTGAGTTCCTAGAAGAGACAAAATAAATTTGCTATTTCTTTCCCATTTCATTTAGTAAATAGGCATGCAGTTAATTACTACTTGATTCCTAACCTCAGAGTCCTTGTTCACAGTTCTTATTCCTGTTCTCTGTAAGCAAGAAGAGAAAGAGTTGAAAAAGACTGGAAATAATATATCTCATCTTGGGAGTTCCCGTCGTGGCTCAGTGGTTAATGAATCCGACTAGGAACCATGAGGTTGCGGGTTCGATCCCTGGCCTTGCTCAGTTGGTTACGGATCCGGCGTTGCTGTGAGCTGTGGTGTAGGTTGCAGACGCGGCTCGGATCCCGCGTTGCTGTGGCTGTGGCGAAGGCCGGCAGCTACAGCTCCTGTTAGACCCCTAGCCTGGCAACCTCCATATGCTGCGGGTGCAGCCCTAGATAAGGCTAAAAGACAAATGATGATATATATATATATATATATATATATATATATATATATATATATATATATATATCATCTTGCTTCCCAATGGCCACATTCCAGATGACCATGTGCATATCATTGGCTTGAGCTAGTTATATGGTTATTCTGGGATGCAAGTAAGATTGGAAAAATAATGTTTATTATGTATGGCCACATGCTTTGCTAAAAATTGTATAAATGGAAGGTGAGCATCATTTATACAGAAGTTTCTGCCCATAGAATTTCACTGAAGAACTGACTGAGAATTATAACAACCTATGATGATTTTTAAAGTTCAGTAACAAGAAAATATTTCTCAACCAACAGAAAGGAGCATAAAAGTGGAGGAGGAGGGACAAGTAGTAGCAAAACATTCAGAAACCTCAGACAAGCAAGAAATGTGAATACTAAGGTTATTAAGTACCTGCTCGTGGGATGATTGAAGTCTATGTTTGCCTGGCCCCAGGGAGAGCAAAAGAAGGTCTATTATTTGAAAGATGAGGCTTATAGACAGGTTATAAAGAAGTGGATCATGATTTTGAAAAAGAAAAAACAAGACAGAAATCTGCTTTCAAAGATCAGGCAATATATCACACTAAAAACAATGCTGACTTACTAAATAGCAAAGTAGATAGAGTCCCATAAATCCATCCTGACATGGAGTACAAGTAGAGAAATAACCGACTAATGCCATCCCTGTTTGATTTTCTATCGTTTACTTATATAAAGTAAACCATCAGGACCAGTGCTGTACTCACTCTAATATTTGTAGACCTCCATCACCTTTTACAAGTTCTTTGTTGATGTGGTGCCTCATGCCACTTTTTTACGTGTAGAGGTCTCTGGGAGAGTTTGAGAGCTTCTGCTGCTTAAAAAACACAATTCAAGTTACCAATAAAATGTATATTTATAATATTATAGATACAGAATATGTAATTACATATATGATTTTTTGTTGTATGTGTGTGTGGCTTTTTTGTCTTTTTAGGGCCACACCCGTGGCATATGGAGCTTCCCAGGCTAGGGGTCGAATCAGAGCTATACCTGCCAGCCTACACCACAGCCACAGTAACACAGGATTTGAGCCACATCTGCAACCTACACCACAGCTCACGGCAACACCCACTGAGTGAGGCCAAGGATTGAACTTCCATCCTCATGGATCCTAGTCGGGTTTGCTAACCACTGAACCATGACAGGAACTCCTATATATATGATGTCTTGGAAAACACAATGATATTCTCAATTTTCACTTTGATTATGATCAACTCTGGACACATACTAGTTAGGACTTGTGAGTTTTATTCAATAATTTAAGGCATAACTTCTCATAGTACCTTGCATATTTTTCTCAATTTCCAGAATTTCAGATTTAAAGAAAGAATTTTTTCTCCATGTCCCTACCACCCTTGGACATACTCATAAGTCCAGTCATAGTAAATACATATGGTATTTCTCAGTATTTATTAAGGGCTCATTGTAAACTAGACATTTTGCTAATTATTTTCATATGTTTATTCATTTAATCTTTAAACTCTTCCAGATAGGAATCAGTATTATTTATATTTTAATATAAGAAATAAGGAGAAATAGTGGGAGCTATTCAGCTAAAATCACAAAGACAGTAAGAGAAAGAGGCAAGATTTGACTCTCAATAGTTGAGATCCATTATTATATTTTGAATACAAACACTCAAGAAAACAAACTTATTTATATAAGTACATGTATGCACATGTAAACCTTATGCACATGTAAACTCATGCACATCTCCCCTCCTTGATTTGGTAATTTATTTATAAACACATATAAGGTATTCTAAATTTGTTGGTACTAACAACATCTGCCATCTGAAGTAACTTTTTTCTTATTTTTTTTGTTTTTTAGGGCCGCACCCATGGCACATGGAGGTTCCCAGGTTAGGGGTCGAATCGGAACTATAGCGGCCGGCCTATGCCAAGGTATAGCATCGCCAGATCCACGCTGCGTCTGCGACCTACACCACAGCTCACAACAACGCCAGATTGTTAACCCACTGAGCAAGGGCAGGGATCGAACCCACAACCTCATGGTTCCTAGTCGGATTCGTTATCTGCTGCGCCAGGACAGGAACTCAATTATTTCATTATTTTTAGTGATTTAGAAATATTCCTGTAATAATGTCATCAAGTGGGATGCATGTTAGAGTTTAATTTAGAAGTTCAGGCAATTAAAGATTTTAAGTTGTATCTAACACTATTCCAAATTTTTTATGTCTCTCAAGGCAGTTAGATTTAGGTAATCTGTTTCTGCAGTAAACACTTAGTACTGAAGTTTTAAAAATGTGAGAAAAACTTGATGCATATATATTTTTTTTAAATTACAGGCCAAGTTCAAGTCTATATTGTCAACAGAAATCTTGATTCTGCCATGGTTCACAGTTGACAATCAATATTCTATGAATTAATGAGTGTAAAAATGAATGAATGAACTGTGACTATTTTAAAATGGCAATGAAAATAACTGACAGATATCTTCTACTTTGAGAAAATGTTAACAAATCATTTAAAATATATTTCTCATCACATCAATTTTAAAATTGCATATTTAAAATAGATTTGTTAAATATTGAAATGATTATCATCTTTGTACTTAATTCCCATTATTCTGGAGATGCCAGAAGAGTCACCTTGAAAGTTTTATGTGAGGCACAATGGTCTGTACTTGGAGATGTGAGGTTATCTCCTTTCTCACCATGATTTATCCTAATTATCTTTTAATTGGGTGTTTCAATGGAGTGTCACTAGAATGCACAGTTCTGAAAACTTAACTCATTAAAGACTTCATTAATTATATTGTCCTTCAAGAAATTTTGTAGAACTTTCTCCTTTATTTAAATATCTTGAACATCTGAAAAGAAAAAAAATGAGCGTGGAAATATGGCAAAACCTAGAAGAGAAGACATATGATTGCATGTTTTGTCACTGACTGTAAAATTACACTCATTGGAAGACCTTTGAAAGTAAGGTAGGAATTTTTATAAGATCTGGAGTTTTTTCCTTTTAGGACTTCTGTGTTTATAAAGCCATCTTATTTATTCTTTTAAAAAAATGCTTTGGGTTTGAATGCTAAGATTTATGCTCATGAAGACACATGTATTAGCATAAATCTGATGACTTTTGCTTTACTAGTGTAAACCAAAGTCCTGTGGAAATTATGCAGTCTTTCTGAGGATCTGGTTCTCTTTTTACAAAATGTGGTAGGAAATGAAGTAAATACGTTAAAATACCTATTGTTCTTACATATAGGAAATTATTCATTAGTGTCCTTGAACCCAGAAAAGTTTATATTTCAGCTGTTTCAAAAGTTTAGGGGAAACTAACCATTAGATAGAATTTTATGTTTCTTATAGAGCATAAAATAATATATTTATGAAGACTGTGACTTTCTGATATGACAAGTTGACAAAACAAAAAAGTTTCTTATTTAAATATGCAAAATAATAGCAATTTGAAAAAAAGCTGTACATTAAAAGAATAATTCATCAATATGAATCAAATGTAAGAGATATCAAATCTATTATATATTTTTCTCATTGCATAAGAAGAAAATTTATGCATACACAATTAGTTCAATAGATTACAAAAGGTATCTGTCGACATATGACAAAAGGCATATGTTAGAATATAGTATTTAATCAAGAGCACAAATATATAGCCTAAGCAAATAAAAAAATTTTCTTTAAACTTTTTTCATTAGCAAAGAATGCTCATGAAAATCAGAATTAAATCCAAGATGAATCCTATCAGCGTTTTATTTAAATAATTTTAAAATAATTTATTAAACTGAAAAAGAAATTGTCATGATTTTGCTAATAGGAAAATCGGTATCTACTAGAATTAGTGAGTTTTAAAAAGCAGCTGTACAGATATGTATGTAATAATATTCACTACTTATCTTCACTAACCTAGATAAATATATATATATTTATAAGAAAAAATTTTAAATTGCTTTAATACTTTCATTCCTTTTTATTAACTTTTATCCTCTTTAATTAAAAAAGACCAAAACCTTGGCTATAATAAGGAAAGTGGTTAACATAGTAAAATAAAAGGAAGTGAGTAAATGAATAAAACATATTATGATTTAGAATGTGAAAAACACATGATGTTATGCGGCTTTTCAAGATTAAGTACCATATTTGTAGCTCATTGTTTGTGTTTGACATTCTTTAAAATATTTTTCCAATATGGTTTATCACAGTATATTGTATATAGTTCCCTGTGCTATGTGGCGGGACTTTGTTGTTCATCCATTTTACATATAATAGCTCAAATCTGCTACCCCAGCCTCCCATTCCATCCCTTCCTTAACCTCATCCCTATTGGCAACCATAAGTCTATTCCCTGTGCCCCAGAATCTGTTTCTGTATCACAGAAAAGTACATGTGTCATGTTTTAGATGCCATATGTAAGTTATATCATATGGTATTTATTTATCTTTTTCTGATTTACTTTACTTAGTGTGATAATCTCTAGTTGTACCCATGTTGCTGTAAATGGCATTATTTCATTCTTTTTTATGGCTGAATAGTATTCCATTTTATTTATATATATATATATATACCACTCTTAAACCATTGATCTGTTAATGGACATTTAGGTTGTTTCCATGTCTTGGCTATTGTAAATACTTCTGCTCTGAACATAGGGGTGAGTGTGTGTATCTTTTTTTAATAGTTTTGCCTGGATATATGCCCAGGAGTGAGATTGCTGGATCATATGGTAATTCTATTTTTAGTTTTCTGAGGAACCTCTAAAGTGTTTTCCACAATGGTTGCACCAACTTACATTCCTACCAACAGTGTAGGAGTGGTCCCTACAACCTGCCTAGCGTTTGTTATTTTTAAACATTTTAATGATAGCCGTTCTGACTGGTATAAGGTGGTATGCCTCATTGTGGTTTTTATTTGCATATTTCTAATAATTAGCTATTTCCATGTGCCTATTGGTCATCTGTATTTCTTCTTTGGAGAAATGTCTGTTTAGGTCTTCTCCCATGTTTCACTTGGGTTGTTTGATTTTTGTTGTTGCTGAGTTGCATGAGTTGTTTGTATATTTTGGACATAAAGCTCTTGTTGATCACATCATTTGCAAATATTTTCTCCCATTCTTTAGGTTGTCTTTTCAATTTGTTTATGACTGCCTTTATGTGCAAAATCTTATAAATTCAATTAGTTCCCATTTGTTAATTTTTGCTTTTATTTCTATTGCTTTGGGAGACTGACCTAAGAAGACATTTATATGACTTTTATAAAAGATGTTGCCTATGATCTCTTCTAGGAGTTTTATGGCATCATGCTTTATGTTTAAGTCTTTAAGCCATTTTGAATTTATGTTTGTGTATGGTATGAGGATGTGTTTGAACTTCATTGATTTACATGCAGCTGTCCAGTTTTCCCAATGCCACTTGTTGAAGAGACTGTCTCTTCTTCATTCTCTATTCTTGCCCCCTTTGTCAAAGGTTAATTTACCATAGGTGTGTGGGTTTATTTCTGGGCTCTCTATTCTGTGACTAATCCATATGTCTGTTTTTGTGCCAATACCACATCATTTTGATGATGTAGCTTTGTAGTATTATCTGAAGTATGGGAGGATTATGCTTCCTGCTTTGTTCTTTTTCTTCAGGATTGCTTTGGCAATTCTGAGCCATTTATGTTTCCATTAAATTTTAGGACTTTTGTTCTAGTTCTACGAAAAATATCATGGGTATAGTGATCACACTAAATCTGTAGCATGCTTTGGATAGTATGGCCGGTTTAACAATATTAATTCTGGAATATTTTCTTTTAAATTAATAACACTTCTGACAATATGGTCTTCTTATCCTTCCTTTAATAAAACATGTCTATCTTCTAAGACTTTTCTGCATAACTTTCTCCTACAGTGACTATTTCTCTGACTTTCCATCTAAATACAAACCTTCTTCCCTTTACAGTTTCATTTTCCTGGAAATTCTAGCATTAACCACTTTTTCTAGCAACTATCTACTTTTTCAATTCTTAGCATTGTTCAAAAACATTTACAAACATTATAGTGTATCACAGACTGCCTTAATTTTAACACCTGCTTCTGCTAATAAACAAGTAATGATAACTAATAGTTAAATAATAGTTAAGTAATGATAAAGTTACTTATTTTGCTTCAGTTTCCTTATCTGTAGTGTGTGAAGATTTACTGTATCTATTTCACAGGATTGCTGTAACGATTACTTGACATACTACTATCACTGTGACATTACGAATTGTAATCTTACAATTGCATTTCTGATTTACTCTAATATCCATATGGATAATCTCATCAATGCACTCTCTGAAATATCTTTAATTTAAAAATATTACTACTGTTCAAACACAGTAAATGTACAACTCCCATAGAGATTAGATTACTACAGGAAGAAGTCTAATATAAAGACTACTTCATCGCCCAAGTGTCCGAAGGGGGTTCTGAAAGGAATATACAGTGTTCTCTGGGAAATTATACCAGTTAAACCAAGCTAGTCCAGCATCCATGGAAGTTTTCTATGAAGATGATTATATATTATAAGGTTTATAGAAAGTATAACATAAAAAAATCCGTACAGAGTAAACAGCATGTGAACAAGGCAGGAGATAAATGAGAGTATTTAAGAAATTAGAAATGTTTCAGTCAGTGGAGAGTAAGAAAGATTTTAAATTAACGAGGTTTTATGTCAAATTTTTTCTCTCACTTTTTCTCTCTCTAACAAAAGCAATCACTGCACTTGGATTAACTAAATGGAAGAAAACAAAATTAGAAACAGGTAAACCAGATTGGAAGGGACTTACCTAAGTGAGAGATGATTGTGGTTTGCTCAGAAATGGACAGAAGGGAAGTGAACAGATTTCAAGAATGTTCAGAAGTTATAATCCAGAAGACTTGGCGCTTGATTAAGTGAAAGTGGGGAGTTTTACCTTAACTAACTGGGTAGTGGATGGTGTTGAAAATGATCAATTTCAGTTTCTTACCAACCTAATCTCCCAACTCCAGGTAAATGCTACTTTCACATATCTTTTATAAACTTAGAATGCACCAAGCACAGTCATACACGTGCACACACAATCCCCACACTCCCACATATACAATGAAAAAAAAGACAACACATCACTGTAATTTTTCTCACAGCATGGGGCAGAGAGATTGCTATGTTCTATAGAATGGGTGTACCCAGAATCATAGAGTGATCATTTCTGAACCTTAAAGATCAATATCCCATTATTTGCCAGCAATCATGTATCCCTCTAGTTTTCTCTTTCTCCTGTTTTCACTACAGCTGCTTTATAATCTCATTGGGATCGCCAAGCCACCAATTTCTCCCTTAACTTTGAATCTATTTACTACTTCTTGATATTGATTTCTTTTCTGTCTGGCCTATCAAATGGTCCATCACTTCAAACTTTGATCCTATTTGGAAGGTGTTAGAATGACAGGTAGTGGCTACCTCAGAAGCCTTTATTTTTCTTATATCTGCTATAGGTAGGGTTCTTTACAACCTTTGTCACCCCAGGGTCTAAAAAGACTCACCTGGGATCTGCATAATAAGCAGTGTTAAGTGCTTCAGTCATGCAAATAGAGGAAGAGTGTCCTCTGCCTTCAGGGATACACCAGTCAGAAGCAGAACCTGAGTTACTGTGAATTAACCAGAGAACGTGAAAGAGCAGTGCAAGTAACCTTTGTGCTGTGGAAATCTGGTTTCCCATCTCTAACTTGGTCTTTAACGTATAGTTACATTTCCTAAACTGACTAGTCTCCTCTCTAAAATAAAGAGAATACATTTCTACTTTGGTTATATCACAGATGTCAGACTGGTAGAAAAAAAATGTAAATATTTTAAAAATAATCTTAAACCCTTCTAGCCATAGCTTAATCACTATTCATTATACTACTATACCAAAATGTAGATATTTAGTCTAGTATTAGTTAGTTTTGCTTCCCTTTATGCTTGGTGGTCATTGTCCTCACCTTTGGCAGTTTCTCCATACATCCTCCATACTCCTTCCTCTGTCATTGAGTATATGAAGACAACTGGGGATGGAATACTTCATGACTTTTTCTAAGCCATACAGTCAGTTAATGGTTGAAGCTAGGTTAAAAATAACAACCATAACAACCCAGTCTTTGTATCTGAGTCTAGTAAAATTTTCCTGAAAATTATGAGAACATTAGAAATTATACATATACTGCTTAAAAGTTTATACTAAATAGTGTTTACAACATAAGTAGAAGAAGGTATAATATGGTGATCCAGTATAATACATTTAAATTTATCAATAATATATTTATGGATAAATTAATATCTTAGCTTATTTATTTTTTAATTTATTTTATTGAAATATAGTTGATTTACAAAGTTGTATTAATTTCTATTATACGGCAAAGTGCTTAGGTTATCCATTATATATAAACTTTTTTCATATTATTTTCCATTATAGTTTATATCGAATTAAAATTATATGATTATATTATATATTATAATTATATACATTGAAATTAAATATAGGTCCCTGTGCTACAGAGTAGGACATTGTGGTTTATCCATTCTATATATAATAGTTTGCATCTGCTAATCCCAAACTCTCAGTCCATCCCTTCTCCAATCCCCACTTGGCAACTGCAATTCTGTTCTCTATGTTTGTGAGACTGTTTCAATACTGCAGTTTGTTTAGATATCTATTGCAGAGGATAGAGTTATTTTACAGTTGGATAGGTCACATGAGTTTTTTCAACTTTCCGAGCCTATTGGAAGCAAAAATGAAAATAAATATTAAGCAAGGTAACAACACCTGCATTAATTTAATTTCTAAAAATTTGGGAGAGGACAAAAGAAGATATTCAAAGTCTGAAATTTTTAATATTTTAAAAGCATATCAATTATTTTATCATCTTGATATATTATACAGTAAGATCTATATAATCCCCCCGTAACATTTAATAATTTCTTAGATCTCAAGCATGAATATACCTTCACAGTGTATTTGAAATTGAAGAAAATAAGCCAACTTCAACATTTGGAAGAATTTCTCAAAAAATTCTCATCTATGCATTTAAGTATTCATCTATATAATTTAATCATAACTCAGGGAAGTAAATCAATGCTTACAAATTAATTTGTTTACTATTAAGGAAATACATGTTATGTTAACTAAAACTTCTCAAATTGTCAGGATTTATTTTATTTGGCAGAAGCGAATACTTTATTACAAAGTGAGATCTGAAAATACTTCAAACGTAGAGTGCAAGCACTACCGAACTCTGATGGCAGTTTCCAGAACTGGAATATACATTACTCTGGGGGTTATATCACCATTTGCTTTAATTTGATCAGTTTAATTAAATCAAACAGTGTTATAACACTCAAGAGGGAAACTACTTATGATAACTCCATTAGAAATACTTGAAATATGAGTATTTTTACAGTGTACATTAAAAGCCTGGTTAAAAATGTGATGTAAAAAAGAAGTGAACCCCTGAGGATCACTAGAAATGCCATATTTTATGCTATTGTTAACCAGGAAAGTGACAAGAAAGTTAAGCCCAGTAAATAACTATAAGAAAAGATAATAAATATTATATTAGAAAGCCACAAAAATGCTTTAGAGTATTTTATATAGATCAAAATCAAAGTGTGTCTACATGGAACACAGTTGCTGTTGAATGCTATTTTATGTCTTGAAACACACTGGCATTTCTATTATTTAGGCTAATACTTCCTCAATTTCCAGTTAACACTTTCAGTTCATACCTTCATTCATTCTATGAGCATTTACTGACCACCTGCTATTTGTACATCACTGCAGTACCACATACTCTTTTATCCCTGATATATTTATTCTTTTTACCTTGTTTTTGTGATGTTTAATCTTCTCGAGAAGATTTTCCCCTAATTTAAGTGGTAGGCTCTGTGAGAGAGACTTGAGGTGAAGATTGGGCTGTGTATGAAGGACTTCATGGAAGCTTTAAGGATAATTTAAGGGAGGGAGTGACATAGTCAGTCAAAGAACAAGTTTAGGGACAGCTGTTAATTTATTTCAGCTGAAATTACATTCAAACCAGACAAATCACCAGTAGGGTCTAGGTTAAAGTGAAAATATGACATGTTTAAATATTTGGATTTTAACCCACTGGGAGAAAGAATCAAGTACAAACAATCTCTGAGCCTGGCCATGGATACTTGAAAAAAACAACAACAACAACAAAAAAAAGGAATACAAAAAGAAAACATAGTAAAACCAACATTTATAACAACATTCTGCTATTTAAGTGGGTTGTCTCATTATTTATCACCCCAATCAGGGGTGCCATAGTGAAAGCTTTATTTTTGTATTTATTATCAGTGTAATTACAAGAAAGGTTTACTTTCTTACATAAAAATATACTATGTTTAGGCACAAAAAGGAAACACACACACATACACACAGATAATCTTTTAAACTTGTCAATCCTCAGCTCTATTTCAATTGGTAGAATATCACAGCTTCTTTGGATGCAACAATGAATTATGTGCATACCATACCAAATTCAAATTCTTGAGTACAAGAGTTAACAAGGTTAACTCTGTACTCCTGTGAAAAAGATTAGCTATAGAATTCAGTATAGAATTCAGGTATAGAATTCAGCTATAGAATCTCTTGCCTTTAGATTTTACAGACTTCACTCATTTTCAAAATTTTGAAAGCCAGAAACTTTTTCCCTCATGCTCTTCCATGAGGTAATTTCATATATTTATAATATAGTAAGACTCTTGTCACAATGGTAATTTTAGAAGACAGTTTGGCAGTTTGTAACAAAGCGAAGCATAGTCTTACAATTTTATGCAGCAATTATGATCTTAAGTATTTGCTCCACTGATTTGAATGTTGATATCCACACATACACAAAAATCTGTACAGAAATACTTATAGAAACTTTATTCACAACCATCACAAAAACTGAAAGCAAGGAGCTTCTGCCTAGAGTGCTTTCACTTGACAATATCCATTTGAAAATGTCAAAATTGAAAACGTTCACTTTCATTTCTGTAATTGAAATTTTCTTCTGCTTTTTTCAGTATGTTGATCTTATGTGCTGAAAGTCAAGAGACAGTATTTAACATAAAAAACTGCTACTGAACAGTGAAATATATCAAATACAGATTTATACCAAACAATGACAACTCTGCTGTAGCACATGCATTTAGACAACTCTCACACTGGTCTTCTCAGCCTCTGGCCCCTGGATATGCTTTTCTTATATAGGCCATCTATAATGTTTCACTTTTTTCACTGACCCCCAGAGTGGTATGGCCTGATGATTCTGTGCTACTCACAGCAAGGACTGTGATAGCTTAGCTAGTACATCAAGTGGCTGGCAGAGGCAGCAGCACTGAATATTTTTTCTGCCATCACGAAAGAGTATTTGGCATTCCCTGACAGTTACATTCTGAGTGCATTTCTTTTCATCAGTAGGCACCTACATGCTATCTTTGAAAAGGAGATGAAGTTACTCAGTATATTGAAAGAGTTGTCAAAGGAGTGATTGTCTTTGATATTTAACTGAGAGCTGAAGTGAGGCGTCCATTCACCTCACTTTACAGAGGCATATGTGTCTTCCACATGACTAGGTGATAAAG
Source organism: Catagonus wagneri (assembly GCA_004024745.2). Taxonomy (NCBI): domain Eukaryota; kingdom Metazoa; phylum Chordata; class Mammalia; order Artiodactyla; family Tayassuidae; genus Catagonus; species Catagonus wagneri. The sequence goes on along the minus strand of PVHT021183696.1, from coordinate 29,919,901 downwards.
CAGAAGCTCAAAGTACAAAGTCAAGTCCCACAAAACTGGCATGTTTTAATGCAAATATTAATAATAATTTGTTAGAAAATTTAAAAAAGCAGATAACATCCACCTGCACAGAATGGCTTGGCCGAGTATATACTGGAACTGTCTCATACAAATCTGTACATCTGGTCACCTTATATAAATACAGTGACTTTCTAATCAGCATAATTCATGCTAGAGTGAAGTCAGTTGCATCTTCTGGTCACCTTGGTGGCTTTGGTTCCTTTTAGGAGGAGGTGTTTTATGCTCAACACAAACATGAAAAGTTAGATATCTTGAGACGGTTGAGTAAAACGAAGATAAAAAAAGAGAACAGGGAAACCAACGTGGTTAGCCTTCTCTGAAAAGAGGTGCAATCAGTCAAATTCATGGTGTCTTGGTGGCCAGAAATCAATATTGGAAAACAAACTTTCTTAAATGTATTTGTTTTCCTTTTTTTTTTCTTTTTAGGGCCACACTTGCAGCATATGAGGGAACCCAAGCTAGGGGTCGAATTAGAGCTGCAGCCTCAGACCTACACTGTAGCCACAGCAACACCTTATCCAAGCCGCATCTGTGACCTATGCCACACCTCTGGCAACACAGGATCCTTTGCCCACTGAACAAGGCCAGAGAACGAACTTCATCCTCATTGATACTAGTTGGGTTATTAACCCCCTGAACCACAATGAGAATTCCTAAATGTATTTCTAAGACTTGTGTATTGCCACAGGTGATAATTTCATTGTTAGGTGTCCCTGACACACACCAACTAAACTGATTATTTTGCTATTTTCAGGGAAGTTTCATGAGGATATTTTTTCCCATTGTATGTATGCTTTTCTTTTTTGGAACTAAAATAGTCTTGAGTTTCTATAATACACAGAGCAGTATCAACTGTGTATTTACAGTGGACTTGGAGACAGAGGAAAGCATAGAAATTAAGAGTTTTAAATGACTTGAGATAGCTCTTGATATTTAGGCTTTGTAATGGTAAAAGTAAGTATACTCGGTGGTAGCTGTGAAGCTTTAGAAAAACAAAGGGAGTGTGTTGGGGGTCTGGTTGAGGAAGAGCAGGTTGCTTGTTTAAAAGGTGTGAGAGTTCCTTCTCCCAGCCCTTCCGATATACCAGTGGGACTTAATTCCAGGAGACTCTTTTGCTATGACAAAACAACTCAGATAATTTCATTTTTGTAGTGGGGATATTCTGAGTTACTCTGCTAACATGATAGATGTGTCTGTTGTGATCTCACTGCTCTGATTCTTAGATGAGTCTTTATCTTTGAGATATTTCCATCTTCACAGCACAGATGGAGTTATCACAAAAATCAGTGATTCTCAATCTTGGCAGCAAACGACTATTACTTTGAAAAGTTATGAAGTGTTCTTATGATCAACACCTTTTCCATCTTTTTATCCACATTCTTATTTACTTGGTTTGAGCACAAGACCTAGATAATAATTTTTTATAATTATTAAAAAGAGCCTCCAGATGACGGTGTAAATCAATTGTTGAACAGTAATTCTCAAATTTTATCTTGCATCAGAATTTTCCAGAAAGACTTCTTAAAGCACAGGAAATTACTTTGGACCCAGTAGGTCTGGGCTTTGACCTAAGAATTTTCATTTCTAACAAGTTTCCAGATAATGATAGGACCCTAGTCTAGGGAACATACTTTGAGAACTACTGATCTACCTTAGTGCTTCAAACTTTAATATGCTTCCAGATCACTTGGGACTCTATATTAACATGCACATTTTTAATTAGGAAATCTGAGTTCTTAGCTGATAAGTTGCATTTCAATAAGCGCAATGGAACAATGAATGTTAGTGGTCTATGATTAATATAGACTTTGAGGTAGATAAAATGATATCTCTAAAAGTCAATGGTCAGAGGGGTTTCAGAAACCATTTCCATTATGCCTAGGTCAATGCTTACATTAATCTATAGAAGAACATTACCCATATTATATTACTGTTGGTTTTCCATAAAGAAAATAATTTTGGGTTTAAGGAAGTTTAGGGATAAATTCAAATTATTTGTTGCCATATTTCTGAGCAGTTTAAAGCATATTATGAAACTTTTATAAGAAAATGTAACATGAAACATTTATAAAATTTTCTCATCAAGGAATATTTTGATCTAAATCGCCATTAGTATTTTAACAGACTCTGCAGTAGACACACTTTGAGAAATCTTACGAGTATTTACTTCCCTTCAGTCATCAGAGTTTGACTCAAGGAGAGCAGATTTTTGAAATTTGTATTTTATTTTCTGTACATTTAAAGAGGATTCATCTTTGATTCTTGATGGAATCAAGGAACTGAGACTAATAATATTACTTTACAAAAGAAAGAACACTTGCTAACTTATTCATAGGCATTAGGCTCTTTTTTAATTTTTGTATTCACAGAATTTTTTATAATGCCTAAAGTAGCTAAAATAATGGAGAGTGAACGATTTAACCACTGAATATATAAATAACAGTGTTTGGATGACACATAAAGAGATACTTAATGATAGCAATTTATAACTTCAAAAACTCTAAAATATTGATTGTTAATTGATGTCACAATAATATGAATGATACTATCTGCATAAGATAGCCATAAAGGACAGGGGCAAATAGAATCACAGAGATGTGAACTTAAACCAAACAAGGTTTAATCGAATGGCTTTTAAAAGAGTGACTAGGAGTTGTTAAACTCACTCCATCATTAGAACTACCTAAAACTAAAACTACCTAAAACTCACTCCATCATTAGAATTAACTAAAAAATTACATAGAATGGCACCCCAATTCTACAAATTTTGTCTGTCATAGCCAGTTGTTTAGAAATCACATAAGACATTAAATTTGATGTAAAAAAATGTGAATTCATGAAGTTCTGTGAAATTACTAGTGTTCCATCTTTTTCTCTAGTGAATGAGTTATACTGTATCATATTGGGCATAGAGCATGAAATTTTTGGTGTTACGTATTATATATTCATGTCTTTGCTAATAAAAGTCAACTGTCCTTTTACTTACAATTTGCATTAACAGCTCATCAATATAAACGGAAATGATTTATTAAAATCTTACTGGGTAGCGACTGAATGGCTCAGGGGATTGATTGGTAATGGGATATGTAGTCTTTTATTTCTAGGTCACTGATTTGAATTACATTTTGGCAGAGAGTGGAGGCTATTCAGTGACATATGGTGTGTGGAATGGGGTGGTGATGTCAGTCTTATTTTCAGCAAGTGCCATCCATTTAGGTTTCAATATTTCAACGAAACAGCACTTGACTCTAAATCCTGTCTCCATGGATTCAAAACATTAAAATATATACATGTGTAAAAAAATGTTCGAGAGAGATTAATGTTCCAAGGACAGAAAAAAATTTATCCATTGAAACATTTGCAATATGAAAATATTTTTCGTTACCTATGTGGGTAGGTTTTGACAAGCCTGGATATCAATCTTTCAGGATAATTTAAGTTAACATACTCTTTTTAGTTTTTTTTTTAATTATTATTCTTAATGACTTTAGAAAATACAACTCTTGTGAAGTTAGACTTAAAGTTTATTTTATATTATGGTAACATTAAGCTATGTTATAAATTTAAAATCATATGAGAATGAGTCATAGATCAAATTCAAAGAAGGTTGTAATTGAGAAACATCTTTAACATTATTTTATGGGTGAAGAAAGTGATAGGTATAAAGCTAAAATGACTTCCCCAGTATCTTCCAGCTGCCTTGAGCTATAGCTGAGCTATAAATTCCAGATCAAAACTCTTCTCACTGCTTGTGCAATCTCTTGTTTCTTATTTAACACTGGAATCCAAATTCATAGGAAAAATACCATTTCACATTCCTTTCAGGCCAAGGTAAAGTGAGGAAAAGTTACGTAAAAAGATTTAAAAGGTGTCTTTGAAGAGCTAATTATTATGTGAAGTAAATCTGTAATGTGCAGTCATACTGTTTGAATTAATAAGTGAATTTTGCAAGATTGTTCAATATAACCTCAGTCAAGAAAAATCTATTTTAGTTCTATATGCTAGCAACAGAAATTTAGAAAATGCTATTTTTACAGACAACAGTTTAATAACAACAGAAATAAATACTTAGAAGTAAATCTACTAGAAAAGGTATAAGACCTCTACACAGAAATGTATAAATCATTATAAAATACCTAGAGAAATGGAAGCACATGCCACTTTCCTGGTTTGGAAATCTAACCTTTGTACAATTGGCATTTCTGTCCAAATAAATCTTTTGATTCAATGCAACGTAAATCAAACTACAATGTATTTGGTGGCCCTGTGTGTGTGTGTGTGTGTGTGTGTGTGTGTGTGTGTGTATAAGTTGGGGGTTGGTGGCATGGAGGATTGATAGATTTCTTCTAAGATTTTATGGAAATATGATGAGCCAAAAACAGAGAACATGGAAAATCAAACACTAACTCTTTAAGACATGGTCTGGCAAGGACGAACAGCACCTGCTTTAAAGTGAAGACTGGCCAGGTAATTTGCTTTTATCGGGAAATGTGAGAAGTATATTTTTTGTTTGCTAAGAAGAAAGATAAAGAGCAGTAATATTGTCACAAACAATTTTAGGTTTTAGTTTGGATGACAGGAAAGGAATTAAAGTGCATTCTTATTATGACCATCCACAGATAGATGGACACAATGAGATGTGTTTTTTTTTTTTTTTCTATTTTCTTAACAGATCAAATATGTCGACACTTATTGAGTTTAGAAGCTGGATGAGGATAAGTATCTATGCCAACTTATCATGGCCTCAAAACAACCTTTGTGAGTGAAACGTCAACATTTATGAATAAGAATGACTTACATACATGAAAAAAACTATACTATTATTGCATTGCCCTCTTTGGTAATAATTTGATAATGATTTACTTGGGTGCTATATGTTTTTTAAAATGTAATATCTTCAGAACTGCATGTTTTCATTAATTCTAAATGCTTAGTATTTCTTTTCTGTACAAAACATAACATTAAACGTAGTTTTCCATTAATATCTTTATGAGCAAGAATAACCCTTATTAGTATAGTACAAAAATGCCTACTGAACACATCCTTCCATCTTTGTATTAATTACACGCTCCATGTGTGCTTATGGTGTCCAATTTACAGGAAGCAATTTTCTCTTTTATTTAGGTTTCTGAGTGATGTACATATTAGTATAATGGACAACATACTGAGATGCTAATTGCCTGCGTGCAGGACTTTCCTTATATCCCCCTTCATGGCAAAACTATTTTTTCAATATAATTTAAATTATTCCTATTCTGTTAAAAATGTTTTTCCCCTTTGAAGGTAATATTCACATTGAAGGAAAAAAACCTTAAAAGTTATTCAAATTAAAATTTTAGAGACAGAAAACAGATTGTGGTTGTCCCGGGTTGGCAAGGGGTGGAGATGAGTACTAAAGGGTTTCTTTGAGGGTTATGAAAGTATCCTAAAATTGATTGTGGTGATAATTACACAACATGGTAAATATACAAAAACAAATGAATCGCATACTTTAAATGGGTGAATTTAAATGGGTGGTATATCAACTAATCTTAACAAAATTGTTAGTATACCTATATGTGATAAATTCAAATATATTTTACAGGACTTCTCCTTGTGGCTCACGAACCCGATTAGTATCCATGAGGATGCAGGTTCAATCCCTAGCCTGGCTCAGGGGGTTCAGTATCCAGTGTTGCCATGAGCTGTGGTATAGATCATAGACATGGCTCCAATCACCTATTGCTCTGTCTGTAGTATAAGCTGGCAGCTGCAGCTCGGATTCGACACCTAAACTGAGAATTTCAATATGCCACATATGTGAACCTATGTATATGTATGTGTGTGTGTCGAATACGTGTATGTATATATTTACATATGTTGATGTATATATCTTTTCCTATATTTTTCCATCAGTTATCAGTCGTAAGGACTTGGATATATCACCTTCCAAAGCTATAGTCATTTGATATAAATTAATGACATTTTACTTAAAATTATATAGATATGTTTTTGTTTATCTATTCATACATAAATTCTAGGATGACAACTCGGAGATAACATTTTGTACAAAGAAATCATATTTATTTTTAATTCTTAGTAAACAAAAAGGAACATTAAGGCTTCAGTTCATAAATTTGAAATAATAATTTATTTTAGCTATTATTTCTACTTCACAATCTTTACGATTTTCTCATAACTATAACTGGTATACCTACTAAGCTCCAGAATCTTATCTTTAGGGATAAAAAGCAAAATGGTTTCCATGAAGTGTCTACTTCTAGTTACTTTCCTCCTAAACTTAATGATTTTATCTTCATATCAAATACATTAGTACAAAAATATACTGTTGGGCTGGTCATTTTATAATTGAATTTATTTTTATTTTTGACATTAATTGTTTACACACAAAGAAGATCGAGTTATATAGAGTCAACCAATGATAACAACAGCAAAGTCCTCAGACATATATTTGTAAATGCACATTATAGACACCCTGAAAGCAGGCCTTTATTGAAAAGATTCTGTTATCTTCTTCCTTCAGATTTTGGAAGTAATTATTTTGGTTCCTCTAGATTTGTGATTTCTTTATTTACACATTAATAATACATTTTTGTTAGAATTTTTTATTAATTGCTTCATTCTAGGAAGATTTCCAATGGGAGAGTGAAATTTTGACAAAACCTCTTCATTTCTATCAATAGTTTTCTACCATGTATGCCAATATTTAGACAATGTTTAAAATTTTACAACAGCAAATTGACTTTTGGAGTGTGAGAAATGATTAGAGGTGTCAAGAAAAGCAAGAACAGAATTTTAACGTCTTTGTTCCAAAAAACATTCTACCTAATTACATTTTTGGGTTCCTTCTTTGGCTCCACCAAGGTAGAGAAACTCAGTAGAAGATTCTGGCTTCTTTTTCTTTCCCAAGATATGCTATTAAAGGGAAGAGACATGAACTAAAGATTATTTTATAATAACAACATAAATTTGGAGGAACAACTGAACCACCCAAGGTTTCTATCTCCAAATGCCCATTAACATGTGTAAAAAATTACACACACAAACAGACATTCAAAACAGCACTGGAGTTAAATATTAGAATTGAGAGAATCACAAAATTTTGGAGGACTTTGTAAAAATCTGAATGTCAATAAGGCTGGCAGAAGAAACGCTTTAATGGATAGTAAAAGCTGCCTTATACGAACTACCATATTTCTTTAGGTCTAAGAAGCTATCAGCTGCAAAATGCCACATTGGTTTGTGACTATGAAGAAAGAGAAAAATAACACTTGGTATTAAAATCAATACAATCAATGCTTTTGATTTAAGGCCCAATCTACTTTCAAACATTGGCCTGTTTAAAAATACATGTGACTTTAAAACCCGTGAATGTAATAATAAACCAAAATATGAGGAATGCTAAATAAAATTTATTCTCATTTCACAACTAGATGATAGGAAAGCTGCAGCTGTATGGAAAAAAAGAAATTAAGAGGATACTCAAGTGAAAATGCTTCCAGAAATGTATATGTACAAAAGATTACCTAACATTAGATTCCAGCTGATGGTTTAAATAAACCTCTGACCTCAACCTTAATATAGCAATCAGTGAACCAACCACAGATAATATAAAATAAAGCCGTTTATCAGCAAATTGATCTCATAAGCATGGGCAATTACAGGAAAAGAAAAAAGAATTGAGCAAGAAAGTCAGTGTCCTAAACTATTACACTTCAAGTTTCCATTTGCCTCTGTGCACCCTTGTAATTAGGATTCTTCCAGTAACTGAAATAAATTATGAAAATTATTTTTCCTTCTTTCTTGTTACCTCATTTCAACAGATATATCCTCAGGACATTGACCCAGGCATCAGAAAACCTGGAATTTGGAAGACTAGAATGGATCCACACCTTGCAGAGAAATAATGTTTGTTGAGTTCCTGAAAACACAAAGCATTTAAAGACTATACATGTCAACGTGGCCTCTCATTCTTCAACTGAAATGAAATTCTGCAATCATCCTCATCCTTGACGAAAATGTCAAAATCTTCCAGACTTTCTATCATTATTCACAACTGCCCTTGAGAGACACTCCCCTTCCCCCCTACACTGGTAGAGAGGCTATCTTCACAGCCTAGCACAGGAAGGTAAGTCTAGTGTGTGGGTGCAACTGTCTTCAATTCAGCAGAGAGGAAACTGAAAACTTCATTTGACCTTAAGTCTGTGCAACATCCTCGTATTCAGATTAGCAGAAACATGTCAACGGGAAAAAAATGCACATGGATAATATATAAACTTTATACCAATATCCCTGGGGGAATCCTTCTTAACTCGTTAGAACCCAAGGTAGGGAGCGGTCATTAGCACTAATCTAATACCTACGGGAATCAATTAACACTTAATTTCAATAAATTTAATATGATTATATCATTATTGTGGTGACTCCAAACCCAAATCATTAAATCAAGCAATTCAGTGTTTGCCAATGGATAAATATGTACTTTTAGAAATCAGTTTTGTTAGTAGATGATTAATGAGGGTTTTTCATTTCTCCAAAAGATGAAATAAATGTTAACATTTAAAAAAAATTCAAATTAGTCTTCTCCAGTCAAGACATGTTTTTTCAATTAAATTTTGCAGAAGAATTTTAATTATACTTTTTCATTTGTCATTAATTTCCATAGAAAAGGTAAAATTAGTTTAAAGCAATATAACGGAATCTTTAAAAGTCCTAAGACTACGATTGTTTCTAACTAAATTCTCTCTCTTTTTTCAAGCAAATTTTTAAGCACAGCGGAAAAACACATATCTTTCTACTCTTTAACAGCTGTTTCATTTAAAAACCCTCCTAATCAATGTTCTTTTCTGTGATTTCTCTTTGAGCACTATTTGCTTTCCATATCTTGAATTGTTATTGAAAACTAGAAATGTGGCTTTTTTTTCCAATAGACAAATGTGAGGGAAATACACAAAATGTGTTAACAATAATACATACAAAGATGCAAAGATCAGAGAGAGGAGGGTTACCAGGTAAATTACAAGACAAGCAGTTATGTTTGATCTTTAGGTAAGCAAAATAACATTTGTTGATATAAATATGTCCCAAATATTGCATGGGACATAGTTATACTAAAAATTTATTTGTGTTTTACCTCAATTTTAACTGAGGATCCTGTATTTTTATTTACTAAACCTAATAACTCTATGTATTGATAAATTAAAAGGGTATGTATGGTGAACTTCCTAGGGTAGCATTTCCTTAATGGTCAAATTTCTGTGTCAACTTGACTAGTGTAGGAAATGCCCAAATGGCTGGTAAAACATTATTTCTAGATGCTTTTTATGTTTATTTTTTTTTGAAAAAGATTAGTATTCAAATCAGTAAACAGAGAAAAGTAGCCCTCATCAATGCAGGTGGTCATCACCCAATCTTATGAGAACCTGAATAAAACAAAAAGCTCATTCTAGCAAAATAATTTTTCACACATTTTTATATAGATTTTAATGATAATGCCTCACATACAATTTGGCATTCAGAAGACATGTAATTTTGGCTCTCATATGGGAATATAAATAGATTTCCTTGTGGATAATAAGTATAATTTTAAAGAAAAGTTCCATATTTTTAAGAGTTTTGGAATAATTGTACACTTTAAGGAGAGTGCATTTTGCATGCTTCAGGGCAGTGTTTCTCATTCTGGCACAATGGACACATGGGGCTGGAAAACACATTGTTTGGGTGGGGGTGGGGGTGCAGTCTGTGCATTTTTGTGTTTAGCAGCATTCTGGGCCCCTATCAGTGGGTGAGTAGCAACACCCCTCACCCCAGATGTGAGAATCAAAAATGTTTGCAGGCATTGCCAAAGACCCTCAAGAGTGGCGGACAAAATTGCCCCAAGCTGATAACCACTCCAGAGAATAAACAAATTGAGATAATTCCTTATTTATTCAAAATAATTTTAATCGATTTGGATATTTTTAGAGTAGCTTTAGGTTCACAGCTAAATCTAGTAGAAGGTACAAAGGTCTCCCACATATCCCTTACCTCCCTCCCACATGAAATCCTCCCCCACTATCAACATCCTGCACCAGAGTGATACTTTTGTTACAATCAATGCACCTACACTGACACATCATTATCACCCAACTCTTTAGTTTAAATTATGATTGATTTTTGGTTTTGTGCATTCTGTGTGTTTGGACAAATTTCTCACTGCTAAGTATGTTATAAATTATATATATAAGCTATATATTTTTTGTAGTTTATTGTTTGTCAGGTTGAGGAAGTTCCTTTGTATTCTAAATTTATTGAGATTTTTTATCATGAATGGTTGGTTAGTTTTGTGAAACACTTTTTCTGTGCCTGTTGATATGGTGATGTGATTTGTTTTCTTTAGCCTGTTAATGTACATTAATTAATTTTCAAATATTGAACCAACCTTGTATACCTGATAAATTCCACTGGATCTTGGTGATTTAATTCTTTGTATACAATTCTTAATTGCTAATATTTTGTTGAGGAACCATTGACAATGGGGTTATTGATATGATTGGTTTAAATTTGCCATAGTATTTGCCATGTGTTCTTTATTCCTATTTTTGTTTTCCAATCTTTTTCACTCTTTTGTGGTTTTAAGTGAGGATTTTATATGATTCCATTTCCTCTTCTTTCCCCATATATCAATTATAATTCTTTAAAAACTATTTTTAGTGGTCACCCTAGTCTTTGCAATGTACATTTACAACTAATTTAAGTCCACTTCCAAATAACACTATGCTGCTTCAAAGGTAGTTCAAGAACCTTATAAGAACAAAATAATTCCTTCCTCCCATCTCTTTAATCATTTCTGTCATTCCTTTCACTTATATGTGAGCATATAACTGAATATATTGATGTTATTATTACTTTAAACTGTCAACTCAATTAGGAATATGAAAATTAATGTCTTTATTTTATTTTTACCATTCTTTCTCTGATGCTCTTACTTTTGTTATGTATGTTCAAGGTTCTGACCTATCATTTTCATTAAGTAATGTAGTGGTAAGATGCGGGGCGGGGGAGTGTTCTCTATGATTCCTTCTCAGTTTTTAATGAGTCAGTGCCTCTAGACCATGAGCTTCACAAGAAATTCACAGCTGTTGGTTTTTGTTTTTTTTTTTTTTCCTTCCATCTTAGGTAACAGGATGGCAAGAGGGGGAAAGTTGGGTCTTTCCTTTCCCCCAGGTCACTTGGATGCCAAAAATACCTAATAGTTTAGGCTCTGTTAAGGACTTCCTAGCTCTTAACAGGCCTGGCCAGAACCAAAAGTTAAGATTTCAATTGTTTTAAAAATGTTAATTTAATTATGTTTTATAACACAGATGTATCCTACCGTCTTTTATTCTATTTATTCATAGACAGGTAGTATTTTTATTTCAGCACTTCATGGAAAGTCACTTCTTCCCCTGTGGTGGAAGGAATTAAGCTTTGTGAACTGGGGATTGGCAATTGCTATCTGCCTCCACATAGACTGAATCATGAGCCACAGCAGCTGCTGATCCTCAACACCCCCTGAAAAGAGCTCAGGGTGGAGATCAGGAATGAAGCACTCCGTGTCCTGGAAAAACTGGCAGAACAGGTCTTGAGATAGATGTTTTCAAGAGAAGATTTTATGAGTCCAGTCATTGCATCTCCTTGTATCTAGAAAAGCAGCAAATCCTTCATGGTGATATCTGCTCCTCCTGACTAGTAGCGACATTCTATAAAAATCTGTGCTTGGTTGCATGTATCTACCCCCCAACCAATATCACATACGTACTCATCTGGCTACTTACTTCAGAGAAGTTTTTCAGAACGATCTGGAATGCTGCCTCCTGGGCTATAGTCATTATTTTGTCCCAAATAAAACTTTCAACTTTTAGGTTGTGCATATTTTTAAGACATCCTAAACATTTTAAATTACTCTACTTTACAAACATTAGTTAATTTTCTACTCATACTGTGAAGTAAATATATGCTATTAGAGAAGGGTTTTTTTTTTTCAGAAAATTAATATGCAATGGGATTATGTGCATTATTCAGCATGGGGCCTATTTATAGAATTTTATTTTAAAATATATTTATAGAATGGTACAATATTTTCTAGAGTTTAATTCCAATAGCTTTACAGAATATTAATGCAACCAGAAATATACCAGGTATTTCAGTAAGTATAAATTCATAAAGATTATTTCTAAATGATACTCATTGCTTAATTAAAATGTAAACTAAATACATCTAAATATTTTAACTATAAAGAAAAAAGCTATAATTAGGATTTGACTAAATGCTTATTTGCTTACTCTCTTTTATTTTCCAATTATACACATGATTTTAGAGTTTAGAATTCATCTGTGGATATCTACAAGCAACAAAATATATAGACTCTTATCTATGTTAGGAAATCATAGTTGCTATTAAGTAAATTTTGTGGTGCCTTTGATTTTTACAAATGAAAAGAAAAAAGAAATATTTTTGTAAAGGCAGGTCAGCCAATAAATTAATTTACTTGTGACGGTTAGAACATTCCAAAGAATGTCTGACAGTTTTTTCAATACACAGAGTCTTGTAACCTTAGCCACATTATTGGTATTCTATGTCTCCAAAGTTTTAAAACGTTATTTCTAAAAAAACTATTGAAAATGACTACTTACTTGAACAGTTTAAAATGACTACTTACTTGAACAAGTGCCTACCAAGGTATTTTTCTATAAAGAAACTCAGAGGAACTCGAACATGTAACTGTTTAAATTACAATAGAAATGTAAAATAATAAGAGAAAACATTAATTAGTGCTCATTTAAAAACTTCATGACAGGCCAACACTAAAATATAATAATAGTTTAAAATGACTAACTATATAAATCTGTAACTTTTATTTTCACAAAGGCACTTAGAATGTCATCTAAAATTGCTCTAATATAAAATGATTAATGCTTATAAAATTACTCTTTCATTTATTCAGCAAATATATTCTGCCGTAATTATTAAAATAATACTTGATAAAACTATAAATACATTTTCTTAAAGTAAAATTCTAGAGGTGTCCATGATGCTATAATTTAGCCTAATAGCAAAATATCCATCACAAAAGGCTTCTTTAATGTAGCTTGTAAATAGATAATATTTTTTAACAATCCTTACTTTACAAACCATTTTTGTAAAGAAATCTCAGATATATTTAACTAACCTAAAACTGGTGACATGAGTTTTCTGTGAAGTTTTAACACATAAGGTATCCATTTCTGATGTAAGGCATTAACCTGTAGGCATAAAATCAAAATAATAGTTCTTCATTTCTGGCTAATTCAGCTATGTGAGTGGGTGTGTCCAAAATTCTACAGAAAAATTCTCGATTTGATTATAATAATTGAAAAAGTTGGTCCTAGAAAGCAGAGATGACTAACATTTACCAGGACACTTGATGACATAGTCATCTCCTTAGATGCTAGATAAATAAGTTAAAATTTAAAATTAATTGCAGGTAGACAGTCCAGCTTAATACAAAAGAGTAGTACCTAGGAAAAAGAAAGTACTAGAGTCTTCATACTACGTCTAGCCACAGAATCAAAACGTTTGCTATAATTTTTACTATTCTAATATATAAAAAATTTTAAACCATGAAATAATATTTTTCATACATGGTATTTTACTTAAAGAGAAAAAAGAAACACTTATTGGAATTTAACACAAAATCTAATAAAACTAATAGAAAAGTTCAGTAATATGGACAGTAATTTGCCTCTGTGTCAAAAATAATCACTTAAAAAGAAAAAAAGAGACTACTTAATAACAACAAAATATGTAAAACACTTCAAAATTAGTTTAATAAGTAATATGGTCTTGCATACAAGGACAGATACTATAACTTTTCCCTGGGGAAATTTAATAAAATAGATGAGTAGGTGAAAAAGCTCATCCATTTTGTAAGTATCCCTTATGGACTCAATTTTCTATGCTTATTCCTTCAATTTGATGTCATGTCGTTCTTACATAAGACATCTTATTTTATCCCCAATTGTATTATTCTCTTGCATAAATTACTATCTAGAGAATAAAAACCCATATTGAGATGCTTATATCTAACATCCTTTTAGAAATGCCTGAGGACCTAGAGTTTCGTGATATGTAGCATATGCAAAAGGGACAACTTCTTATAACTCAACCAGCAACTAAAAAATGTGAACCTAAAAGTGTATACAGCATATTTATGCAAGTAGATAATACACTAAACCGTAAAATAAGTCAAATGAATCTCAAAAATGAATCATACATAAATTTTCTTATCAGGTTATTATTAAGTTGATATTTAGCACATAAAAACAGCTAGAAAATTTCTGTGTACAGGGAACTAAGAAAAACACTTCTAGCTAAATTATAGCTGAACAAGTAAATTACAATATAATTAGAAAAAAGTTCAATTTAATGATAAAACTAATATTATAACTCAATGCTTAAAAGACAGCTGAGTCAGAAATTTTAGGTAAATTAAGAGCTGTGCTTATATGTATTAGAAATAAAGATAAAAATATAGATATGAAATGTCATTTCAGAAAATTAGATAAGTATCAACAGAATAACCCCAAAAAGAATGGAAAGAAAAAAATAATAGAGAAAAGAAATAATAAAAGAGATCATCAAAGCCAAGAGCACTTTCTCTAAAAATATTAAATTGCTAAATCTCTTATGAGATTGATCATAATATTGTATCTGGAAATCTCAAGCTTATTACACCACTAACATCTCAGATCCACATTCTGGATTATAATAATTCATTTTATTGGATAGGATTTTCCTAAATTTAAAAATGAACAAATCTTAAATATTTTACATTAAAAATAGTATCTGTAACTAATAAAAGTCATAAGTAATCCTAGGAAGAAAACTGAAATGTCAAAAGTTTCACACACATAAATTCAGATAATCCCATAATAACATTATATTGCCCTTCCCCCCTTTCCTCGCCCCAGGGGTTACCACTAGTTTATTCGCTATACCTGTGAAACTACTTCTTTTTTGTTTTATTCACTAGCTGTATCTTTTTTAGATTACATGTATAAGTGAAACCACACAGTATTTGCCTTTCTCTGTCTGACTTATTTCATTTAGCATAATAGCCTCTAAGTCCATCCATGTTGCTGCAACTAACAAAATTTCATTCTTTTTTATGGCTAAATCCTATTGTATTGTATATACATACCAGACTTTTTCCACTCATCTGCTAATGGACACTTAGGTTGCTTCCATACATTGACAACTGTAAATAATGCCACTATGAACATAGAGTTGTATGTATCTTTTAATATTAGTGTTTTTGAATCATTCAGATATATACTCAGGAGTGAGATATCTGGTTCATATGGTAGTTCTATTTTTAGTTTTTTTGAGAAAACTCCATATGGTTTTCCAGGATGACTGAACCAATTTACATTCACACCAACAGTGTGCTAGGTTCCATTTTTGTCTACATCTTCACCAACATTTGTTATTTGTGTTCTTTTTTGATGATAGCCCATATCCTCCCTAGGGTGACGGGGAGATAGAGGAGCAGGAGAAAGAAATCCTGTTTGTTGGTTTCAAAAGACCCTGAATGGAAACAAGTTATTGAAATAAGGATCTTAACATTTTGTGTTACTTTGGGGAAAGTTATTTGATCACAAAGATCATTTTAAGTTAAAAAAAAAGAAAAAAATATGGAATTTGTCGTTGTCCCTCTTGTACGTTAACTTTCAAAGAAGCATTCATCAATTGTGATTCATTGCAAAATTGAAAATTACTTAGATTAAGAAATACATTAATAGAATATATGCCTTGGAGTATGATTATTTTAACAATACTAATTCTTCCAATCTAAGAACACAAGAGTAACTTTTAAAGGTTTTTCTACTAATTAAGACACACCCAGGATAAGTTCCCTGTCTCAAAGTCACTATGCCATATAACATAATGTAATCACTGGTGTTACTAGCCCATCACATTTGCAGGCATAAAATAGGCATAAAACACGGGATGTTCACCACAGGGCTGAAATCATTGGAGCAAACTTAGAGTTCTGCCAGTCACACTGGCTAAGAGCAAATAAAAGAAAAAAAAAAGCTTAAATTTAAGCTAAAAATCATATCATGAGCACACACATATTACTAGAAATAATTGTATCAAAATAATCAGTTTTCATCAGCAAACAAGATTTCTTTTTCTGTTTTCTTATTTCATAAAATGATTTTCATACTTTAACATGAATTAGGTAAGTATTATTTTACTAAAACCCTCTTCCAACATTATTGTGGATATTTACAGATTTGTTATATCAATGCAAATGCAAATTCTGACTATATTTATGTAAGAAAAATAATATTCTAATATTAGAATAATAATATTCTAATTCTGTTATAATATTTATATAAGAAAAATAATATTCTAGTTCTGTTAGTAGAAGATAACCCAGTTAGGAAATATATGAATGCAAACTTCCATTTTTTTTTTTGGCTGCACCTACGGCTTGCGTAAGTGTCCAGGCCAGGGATCAGGCTCACACTGCAGTTGTTACATGCACCACAAGCACGGCAATGCCAGATCCCTAACCTGCTGCACCGCAGGCAAACGTCCAAAACTACTTTTTTCTTAAAACCCAGATTCATTTTTGGATGTAATGAAAAGGGAGCATTTGATAGCAGAAAACTATGGTGATAAAACCATGTGTAATAAAAAAATATTATTTTCCAAATGGCCTATCTGGTAAATCTATATTTTCATATTTGAGTTTAGTTAAAATAAAAAAAAATCCTATCTATATACCTCTTTGTTACATATGCCATTCATTCTGATTAATATTAAACCCAAAGCTGACTTTAATATCTTTTTAAAGTTTTTTTTTTTTTTTTGCTTTTTAGGGCCGCCCTCACAGCATATAGAGGTTCCCAGTCTAGGGGACAAATTGGAGCTACAGCTGCCCGCCTACACCACAGCCACAGCGATGCCAGATCCAAGCCTTGTCTGCCACCTATACCACAGCTCACGGCAATACCGGATCCTTAACCAACTCAGCGAAGCCAAGGATCAAACCCACAACGTCATGGTTACTAGCTGGATTCGTTTCTGCTGTACCACAATAGGAACTCCCCAAAGCTGACTTTAATCTGCCACCCACACTGCTTCTAGTGGCCTCCAACCAGCAGTCAGATTAGGTATGTTCATGCAATTGAAACTCATCTTTTCTTTAGCTGATGGAGAAAAACTGGAAAGGGAGAAGTACGTAGAAATCATACTGCAATCTGAAGCCAAATGTAAGTAAATTTTATTTATACATTTTAATAAATCACATGTACTAGTGTTATCTTCCATTACACAGATTTTTTTTAAAAGTATTTTTCTATTGATATGCCATGATACTTATTATTATTTACAGGTTTTTACTTTTCCCATTCATGTTCATCTTTTTTTAAAATTCCTGGCCATTGTAAAAGAAAAAAATAGCTCTTTCAAGGATAAAGTAGAAATGCAAACCTGTCTTAACTGTCATTTAAAAAATGATGTTACTTAAACAGTCCTGAGGGAGAATTGTTTTATTAAAACTTAAGAACATAGCATGAATATCAAGGAATGCTAACAATAATTACATACAAAGATGAAATTTTTAGCAGAGCCTATGAGGAACTTAATTATTTTATAAGTGATGAGAGGCTCAATATTATATATGTAAAAGGATAATCAGTTTTTCTCTTAGCAAGATAATTAGTGGCTCTTGCTTTTTCAAGTATAAAAGTACTATAGAAAGGCAATTGTTTTCTTTACCTGAAATTGCTTCTTAATTACCTAGTTATTCCTAGTTGAAGAGAAGCTAAATAGAAAAAAAAAATAACACCCGCATATGTTAAAGGAGTAAAATACACGAGGAGTTTTATTCAAATGTGTATTTCTTGTTTTCATTTTAAATTAACTTCTATTCCAAACACAGAGTCTTTATTTCAAAACAACATTGTTCCTGGGACAAAGAAGAAAAGGAAAAATAAGAAAAGAGGCAAAGTAAAATTCGAAAAAAGGCAACCAGGGAATAAAAAATGGCATTGTTTAAATTTTTTTTTAGCACTGAGTTTTAATTTTTGATGTGGAAGTATTTGATGTGAATAGGTAGACTATGTTTGTATCAAATTTTGCTGAATACGTGACTATAGTTTTACTTCTTAGAAAATAGTGGCTATAATATGTAACTGATCTTGTGTATCTTTGTTTTACATTAGGTTGATTACATTCCATCTTAGTGATGTCATCATAGTGAAAATGTCAACCATAATATGTGTTTATAGAAAGCTTTCAAATAATTATAGATGAAAAGCTATGTATTATTTATTCTATAAAACTATACATGTACAAAATGTAAAGTATTATCCAATCCTAATACACTCTTAGTATTCAAGTCTCATGCATTAGTTTGATAATAAAATCTTAATTTGTTCCATCAGATATTGTTTTTTGGCACCTCTAACATGTCTAGCAAAACTTTTAACTAATTTACATTTTAAAATCTTTTGAAAATTCAGAACTGTAACGAAATTTTTACTGCTTCATCTTGGCAATAGATATCAACCATATGGTTATTCTAAAAACTCAAGGAACTGAGTGAAATTGATAAATATATCAATGTTCCTACATAAATATTTCAGATTGGATTTGCCTGTTCATGGAAGGGTTTCTCAGATTCTTTTAAAAATCAAATATCTGTATTTTGAAATTCTGCTCTTAACAATAAACATTGTTATTTGATTTAAAACTAAGTATTTCTCTTTGCCAAATATTGTTGATTGGTTAGTGCCCTTGCCCTAAAGGTCATTAAATCTTTTGAATTGTTGTCATGTTTAGTGTCACCTAAGATGGTGAGTCTTAGGTAAATATTGTTCACAAACATCTTTTTGTTGGTAACAATTGTTAACATATTCATCTCCATTACTGCAAAATTTTAATTAAGGAATTAAATGACAAAACACTATGATTTGAGAAATCCAATATACTGTTCTTCAATATGCACACGGCTATTTCACATAATTTCATAAAGAAATGAGATTTAATGTAAAAATTATTTTATTGATCAGTGCAGTATTAGAAAACATTCACTGAGTTTGTGGGTAAAACACTCTTCTGAATGTTCAATACTTTTTGCTATGTTTTATTAAGTTCGTGATAAATTTCAAATGTCATAAGGTTTGGAAAATGAAACACATGGAATCATCGTAGCTAAGGAAAGGGAAAAAATAGCTCTTTAAATTGAATGCATATGCACCACAGAAGAAATTCAATTTTTCAAAATAATATGAGAAACTTTAGAATCTAAGATTTTATAATGAAGAAAGACCGTTGAGATAGGAGTCAGAAATATGGTTTCTGATGTTGATTTTTTACTCTATTACTCAGTAATTCACTTAATTATTTAAATACAAAATAAAAAGAAATTTGATTAGTTAATCTCCCTTTCAGCTGTACTATCACACATACACACAGACACACACACACACACTCCCAATTAGTGGCACCTGAGAAGACAGGAACTCAATTCCTGACATGTTCCATGTCAGCATCTCCCTGAAAAAGGTGGGATACACACAGAGTTGAGTAGAATACTTGACACCAGGATGAATTTTGAATTTTAGAATTTGGTTAACTTTTTGATGCACAGTAAGAAACAGAATCAAGTGGGGGAAAACATATCTATGAGGTTGTAAGTGTTACAGTAGGAGCTTATTAGGGATTGTAGATGTCCCTCTGGAAGAGATGTTGTTTCGCTCTATAACATTTCGAAATTATGAAACTTAGCTTTTATGTAAAAAATATGTAAAAACTTTCTATTCGGAAAATATTTAATGTATTGTCAATGACAATTTTATAGCTGTCATAATGCAAAGGAATTTTGGAAAATTATTGTAGGTAAAAGGATGAATTCAGAGTAGGCAGTCAATGTACATTAAATTTTCATATAAAGAGCACCACTTAGAATTATTAAGACCTTGTAAAACTAATTCCCTAAAATTCTTAAAATATAAATTTAGTTCTTTTGTTTTAATTCATGATCAAATTACTGAATATCATTTATACTTTAATATTCTTTCATAACTTTATCATTTTGACAAAATTAATCTGTGTAGCCCCATCACTATAAATTTTTTCTCAGTTAATTTAAAATATTTCTGTTCACTCTACATTACCATAAAAAAGTTCACATGATACAAGGTTATTCTGATTTACTTGTTTAAAATAAAGTGAAATTGTAAAAGAAACCATATTTGAAATTACCAAGCAATCTGGGGACTAAGCAAAAATCAACTCACTCATTCATTCATGTATTTATTAATTTTAAAAGTTATTTTATGAAGCTTATATTCCATGGAGGTAAGCATGCAAGAAGTAAAGCCATTACACCTAAATACATTTCTTAGTATTTTAGAAAATATGGTTTTGGAAAAATCAGGAGTACTAGCAGCTGGGCATTTGCCCTTTAAATTTTGTTTTTAAAACAACTAAGTGATACATTTTTCAACAGAAATATCAGTTGTCTGAGAAATATATATATATTTTATTTAATTAATTCTAATCAATAATAATTCTTTATATTGAGGAATACAAGAAAAATTTCTTTGTCATGTTCGGGAGCAAGTACGTAAACAGAGTGAGAATGAATTAAAAACTTTTCCCAACACACTGCACTAGATAAATGAAATACCTATTTGCTATTATGTAATTTATAATTTACTAAAGTGGAAGGTATAAAATAAATTCATTATTTTAACAAACACGTTTGACCTTTGAGAACTGAAAGTTTTTTTTTTTTTTTTTTTTTGCTTTTTGGGCGACACCCATGGCATATAGAAGTTCTCAGGCTAGGGCTTGATTTGGAGATGCAGCTGCAGGCCTGCACCACAGCCATAGCAACATAGGATTCAACCCATGACTGTGGCCTACACCACAGCTCATGGCAATACTGGATCCCTGAGCCACTGAGCAAGGCCAGGAATCAAACCCCCATCCTCATGGATACTAGTCGGATTCATTTCTGCTATGCCACAATGGGAATTCCAAAGTTTGAAGTTTTATTTTATGTAGTTCCTCTGTCTGGCACCTAAATAAGTATGTTTCCAATAAATCCAGCAATGGTTTTCTGGCTTAACAAAGCCTGATGGAAAAACTAGTTAATGAGGAATGAAAAAAAAATGATATATGCATTTGTATAGGTTGCAGATGTGGCTTGGATCTAGCGTTGCATGGCTGTGGCATAGCCTGCAGCTGCAGATCCAATTTGAACCCTAGCCCAGGAACTTCCATTTGCCACAGATGGTCATAAAAAAAAAAATAATAATAAATTTCTTGGTAGAAAAAATGAGTAATGTTCAAAAATTATTAAGACGAAAATTTACTAGCAAATATATTCACCATTTTTTTTAATTATTAGAACTTAGTAAAGTGTTATCCCTTAATTTGAAGTAAGCAATGCAGAATAATATTTCTATCTATGTGTGTTTCTCTACAGATATTTTGGAAAGTAATAGCTGTACTTTTCATTATATTTATTTAGGAAAATATATTAATTAGGATTATTATTCCCAGAAGGGATATTCAAAATAGTTATGGAAGATTAAATATTAGAGTGGGAATTTCTTTTTTTTTTTTTTGTCTTTTTGCCTTTTCTAGGACCGCACCCGCGGCATATGGAGGTTCCCAGGCTAGGGATCTAACAGGAGCTGTAGCCGCCGGCCTACGCCACAGCCACAGCAACGCGGGATCAGAGCCGCGTCTGCAACCTACACCACAGCTCACGGCAACGCTGGATCCTTAACCCACTGAGCAAGGCCAGGGATCGAACCCGCCACCTCATGGTTTCTAGTCGGATTCGTTAACCACTGAGCCACGACAGGAACTCCTAGAGTGGGAATTTCTTTAATGCAGATCTGCAGTAAATATTTCCTGTGTTAGGGGAATGAAATGGTGTTTTTTTTTTTTTTTCTTCATGGAACAAACTTAAATTCAAAGTGAATATAACAATGTAATTATTGAATAGTATATTTTTGACCATATAAAATATATTTATCCCTTTTGTGCATACTATTATTAACCTCATCAATAAAATAAAAAAGGAAAAACGATTTTATTTCTCTTACCTAATCTGTCATTGACTTTAAATATCCCATTAACTTCATGATTTCTAATACATTCCCTCACATCTTTATACAAAAATACTAAATAATGCCTTATTATGTCCTATGCATTATGCTATGTTCTGAGGTTGCAAATGTAAACCAGAAAGACATGGTTCCTCTCATAATGAATGTGCATTCTTCTGACGGTGCTACATAAGGAACAAGGACAGGAAAAATATTGTGACTGAAAAAGTCAATAAATTTTTGAAGCATGTAACCAGGTTTCCACAATAGAGGCTAACTGGGCCAGAGCAGGGGGAATGTCACTTTAGATAAAGAGAGGCATAACTACTCCAGACTCCAGACTTCAGACAATATTACAAAGCTACAGTAATCAAGACAATATGCTACTCACACAAAAACAGACATACAGGCAAATAGAACAGAATAGAGAGTCCAGAAATAAACACAGACACTTATTGTCAATTAATCTTCAATAAAGGAGGCAAGAATATAAAATGGGAAAAGGTCTCTTTAGCAAGTGGTGCTGGGAAAACTGGACAGCTGCATGTAAATCAGTGAAACTAGAACACACCCTCACATCATGCACAAAAATAAACTTAAAGTGACTTAAAGACTTAAACATAAGTCAAGACACCATAAAAATCCTAGAAGAGAATATTATTAGTAGTAGCAGTATCTACTAGTTTTATAGATATAATAGATTTTTCTTTCTATAAATCAATCATACTTTTATCAATACTGGTGGACATTTACCTGAATTTCCCATATATTTTCCTAAATGTCTTCATCAATAAAAAGAAAACCATCTTTGTATTTTCACCTTTTATTATCTTATGATCAGTAGCACTCTACATTGTTTTTTCATAGATAGGCAGGTAAAACTCAATGCTAATCATGTTCTCTATTTTCACAAAAAAATTTCCCCAACATAATCACTTTAAAAATTCCAAGGTTAGTATGCCATTAACAACCTCTTTTTTTTTTTTGTCTTTTTGCCTTTTCTAGGGCCACACCCGCGGCACATGGAGGTTCCCAGGCTAAGGTTCTAATCAGAGCTGTAGCCGCCGGCCTAAGCCACAACAATGCCAGATCCAAGCTGCGTCTTCAACCTACACCACAGCTCACGGCAATGCCAGAGCTTAATCCACTGAGCAAGGCCAGGGATCGAATCCGCAACTTCATGGTTCCTAGTTGGATTCATTAACCACTGAGCCATGATGGGAACTCCTGCCATTAACAATCTTTGTAAGTATCCATACAAAGCATTTTTATATATAGTGTATATTCATGCATACATGGTAACTGTGTTTTTTTAACAGATTTTTACTGTCATAAGACTCTTGTCTCTTTGATCAGATTCTGGTGTTTATAATTGATTTATTAAAAACTTAAATTTCCACACCTTAGCCAGTAGGAGTCCCTTTTAGTTAGTATATCATATATATTTGATAGAATCCTTACTTTTTCACCAAAAGCAAAAGTATATTACACTTACCTTAGCTTTCTCTGTTCCAAATACATGACATGCTCTCCAATTATTCTGGATTCTTTCATTCCCCAACCACCCTTGAAGTTGGGTGGAAGTCATATGATAGTTCTTGCCAATATACTGTGAGTGAAAGTGCTGTGGATGCTCATCCAGTGAAGATTCTAGAAGCCATATGCAGATAAAGTAGTATTACACAAGAAGGAGATATACTCCATTCCTAAGTCGCCAGGTCAAGAAGAGCCCAAACCAATCTTGCATGAAAAAAAAAACAAAAACCTGTTAACACTTGAGATTTCAGTGTTTATATTCAATTAAAATTGCGTTTCTAAAATAGATAAATGATTTGAAATCATCAGTGAATACAGGGTAAAAAAAGACATCAAAATAATGAAGCAATTAAGAAATAAATAACGAGATAATTATAATAGACTTTAGCTACATAGACAAACAGAAAATTGCAAGTGTTTGTCAGGTTCAGAATATAACAAGTGGAATGGAAAAGTTTTCAATGATGCAGCACAGACCATTTCCCTGGAAAAAAGAGGAAGCAAATCTGCAAAATGAAAGTGAACCACATACCATGAAAAATGAAACAGCAAGACTGAAACAGATCATTACTGACTGTTTAATATGTAGAATTTCAAAGATAAAGAAAGAATTCTTTGAGCATATTGGCAGAGACGGCAATGCCCATTCCAGTCAAGATGGTAATGTAAATTTGCATGTTAAATATTCCTTCGCTCTGCAAAGATAACTGTAAAAATTCGTACTTGTTCTCAGGAGCAAGATAAAGATCTCTTGGTCCATGAAATGGAATATAATCACAGAGTTAAGAAGCTGAAGCCCTGAGCCTGCTCAGACCCGGGAAACAGGCATAGAATATCAAAAGTGGGACTGTTATACGATACTAGGGGTCACAGTGGGAACTCCATAACTGTATGTTTTTAATTGGATTGTTTGTTTTCTTATCACAGTTACAAAAGTTTGCTGACCATGTTGTCTCTGCCTCAAAAATAAATATATTCTGGAGGTTATTTAATAAATATCGTATTGATTTAAGTAAAGTATTGCTGCAAGAGTTAAACCTAAAATCTTTTTTTTTTTTTTATGGCCACATCTACAGGATATGGAAGTTCCCAGTCTAGAGTTCTAACTAGAGCTACAGCTGCAGGCAACACAGTATCCTTAACCCACTGATCAAGGCCAGGGATCAAACTCATATCATCATGGACACCGTGTCAGGTTCTTAACCTGATGAGCCACGACAAGAACTCTCAAAATCTCAATCTTATTGGATTTACATATTATGATTTATTTCTTATTGGTATAAAATGAGTGTATCTGATTGCTGTAACTGTCTTTGATGCTATAATTTAAGGAGCTGGGCTCCAATGTTCATCTTATTTTACCAGCTTCTATAGATAGCTTCTAAAGTTGCCATGCTTTCCTGCATTGTTCACATAGAAAGGGAAAGAACATGGGGAAGGATTCATGGAAATTTTTATGATCTAGCCCTGGAGTTAGCACACACCCATCTGCACAAATCCTACTGCTAAAAACTCAGCCACACGGCCATAACCAACTTCAAAGTAGTGATACGCACTGTGTCCAAGAAGATAATTCCTGAGCGCAAAGAAATCTCGGGCACAACTCCCACTTTGTCATTTTTCTATGTCAACCTTCTCACACACAGGACAACTCAACGTCTTTCACAGATAACTTCCAGTCCCATCAAGATGGAAGTTTATCATCCCAGGTGTCACATAGTTCTATCCATTACAATGGGATATTCATGGACTATTGTCTTATGAAGTAAAAAAGCATGTTTTCTCTTCTCTCAGCCAATACACAAGATTAATTCAGGACAAGATAACTACATTCAAGAGAGGGAAGAGTGTCTTTCATTTAAAAAAGAAAAAAAGAAAAAGAAAAGGAAGAGAGGGAGTCATATAGTAATCAATGATTTGTAGAAGTTGTGAAGTCCCGGCAAGCCAACATGGAAAATTTTCTCAGCCCTGAAAAATGGGAGATACTTGTAATTAACCCTATTAGTGTTGTCTGGAGAATATTTTCTGGTCCCTTGTTCTCAGATACCCCAGGGGTGTTCCTTTTCAGTCAGTAGTCTCATGTTTACATCTGACTTTACCTTGCAGAGATGCCTTCTTCAGGCTAACGTACCTTTCATATCCCCTTTTATGGCTTGAGCAAATTTGGGAAAAACAAGAGATGTTTTAAACCTTAAAAAGTAAAATATTTATTATCTAGGGTTAATTGTTTTGCTGGGAATATTATTCCCTATAAATTTAGCATGGCTCTGATCTGTTTTCTTCTATTTCATGCCATGTACCAATAAATGTACCTAAAGTTCTTTAAACATTTATTGCATTTTAAAACATCTAGGAAGTTCCCTTCGTGTCTCAGTGGTTAACGAATCTGACTAAGAACCATGAGTTTGCGGGTTCGATCCCTGGCCTTGCTCAGTGGGTTAAGGATCCAGCGTTGCCGTGAGCTGTGGTGTAGGTTGCAGACGCGGCTCTGATCCCGTGTTGCAGTGGCTGTGGCGAAGGCCGGCAGCTGCAGCTCCTGTTAGACCCCTAGCCTGGGAACCTCCATATGCCGCAGGTGCGGCTCTACATAAAGGCAAAAAGACAAAAAATAAAAATAAAAAATAAAAAATAATCTAAAATGCCATCTGTTTTAATACTCTATTATTTTATTTTATGTATGACTCAGGGAAAAATGCCTGACAATGCTTTCTTATCACTTATAATTTTGTCTCATATTCTTATAATTTTTTATTTATTAAAAATCTATATTTGACTTAAATATGCATTTTATGATCTATCGTTATTTTACATAATAAAAAGGAATATATACATGAAATAGATTGGATAAAGTATGCCTGAAACTCACTTGGTTTTAGAGTCTGACTACTGAATTCCAGCTCAGAGTTTTACCTCTCTATATTTTTTCATACAGTATTGGACTCTGGACCATCAGAAGCATTGGTGATATAGTATATTTTAGGAGTAATCAAATACTGTTCTCCTTATTTTTAAGCCACAGAACCGATTGTCAAAATTTATATGTGCATATACAGACATTAGTAGCTCCATCATCATTGCCATATGGCTCCTAGCAGTTATTAGATGTGTTCTGACTTGGAAATTGATATTGATATTGACACTGATGAAAATGGAAATCTTCACTTAAGAAATAAAGCATTATTCCTTGTCTGCCCATTCTTCTTTGTGAACATAAGAGACTTTCTTGTAATCACCTGAAACCATTAGATAGGAAGAGAAGGATAGGTTTAAAATTTTCCATTATTGTATGGCTGACATTACTGAGAAATTTTAAGAAGGCATATTTTTTTTAAATATACTTTCTTTTTATCTCTCTCTGTTTGAGATCTTGAAACAGTTGACTCTTTTCAACCTATAAAGATTGTTGGTTTTTGAATTATCTGTTCTTCTTACTTACCTTCTCAAACTAGTCAGTTGTATCCTAAAGATCTCTTTTTTTCCTTATAAATCCTCCCCATTGCAACAAATAAATTCTGACACACATGTCAAATCTTTTCGCCCACTCACTTTGAGCCACAGCATGAGTAAGCATGAGACTCTTACTGCTGCATAACGTGGGTCTCCGTCTGTTTAGTATCAAGTATCAGTTTGCATTCAGTCACCAGTTGAATATGTTCCTTATTTTCTTGTCATTTAGGTGCAAGGAACCTATTTTTTACTTAAGAATTCAAGTACATTAGCTGCCATTATGGGATAGACCCCAGAATCTCTGTGGTTATATGCTGATTTAGACATCGAATTCCATCTAATGTCCTTGACTGGTGGACAGGTCTCCCCCCAATTAGTGATCCAGGGACCATCTCTGTGTTCACTGTCTTCACCATCCAACCTAGAAGGTAAGCAATCCATCATTGTAAAATCCATTCATCTGGGCAAATAGAAAAGAATATTAAGGATCTGGTGAGGAAGATTTTTATGATGGAGGCCTGTGGCTTCACAATCTTGGAAGTTCCAGGGTGTAATCTGAAATTGGCCTCCATAGGTGGAAGACATTGAGAGACCTCAGAAAGACACAGACCGTTTTAGACTGATGGGTCACAAGTTTAATAAGGAAGGGAAACTACATAAGAGGTTTATTTGGGCAGCTCAAGATGAGCAGAACTTTGCACAAGCTCAGAATCTTGAAAGTTCATACAGAGGCCTTTCCTGGGTTTAGTTACACATACAATCAAGGTGGTCTCAGCAATGCATTGCTCCCTCAAGGCTGAGCCCTTGAAAAGGGCTTCCACTGTAGGAACAGTGGGAAGATCCTGTGTTCCCAGGACAGGGAGCTGGAGGGTAGGGGGTGGGGGGAGGGATTTCTCAGTTCCAGTTCTTGGGTCACCTGACAGTGATATCTTCTTGATGACCTCCTCCAATAAGGCCTAGAAAAAAAGAATGTGTTCCTTTTTTTTGCATCCACTTAACTAAAACTTAGTAATACGATCAGTTACACTTACCTGCAAGGAGGGAAGAAAGTATAATCTAATTATGTGCCGAGGATAAAGAACTGAGTTAGATATGTAGTACTTTTCGACCTAAAGATCAGTTAAAATTAGCCTGTACAAAAATAAGAAAATCTCAAAAGAATAAAAAGAAAGTTCTTTAACCACCTGTGTCTTTAGTGTTTTCCTGTTCCAATAAAAAAGAAATAAAAAGGTTTTAATTAAAAATCACTTGTATATATAATTATATATAATAATATTTAAGAAACTGAATTTAACTTTTATGTCAAATCCTGGATTTTGTTGACTTTACAAGAGTATTTTATATTTGTAAAGTAGAATAGTACAGATGTAGTTATCATTGGACATCTTCAAGATACACAATGATTAACATATGCCATTTTTTTTATTATGATGTCAAGACCCCCACTTTAGCTTTTTGAGCTATTTTTCCTTAGGAACAAGATCCCTTTTAAAAAGTGTGCTTTGCTAAGCTTTTTCTTTGCAGTTGATTCCAACTCAGATACAAAAATGTAAAACTTGTAGCCCACCTCCTTGAGAAGTCTCTTTCTCCCCAGTTGACCCCCTCTAAAGGGTCTAAGGACTCACAGACTTCTGCAGAGCAGTGATGTAGGCTATAGTTCAAGAGCATTTAAACCCTCATTCTGCATGCAGTCAGATAAAGATATTGCAGCATGGCAGAACTGCAGAAGCATCACATATATATATATATATTTTTTTTTTTTTTCCTGTGGATGTTATCTAGTTATTTATTGGCTGCACTCATGGCATGCAGAAGTTCCAGGCCAGGGATGGAATCTATGCCAGAGCAGTGACCTGAGCCACTGTGGTGACAATGTGGAATTCTTAACCTGCTGCGCCACCAGTGGAACTCCTCTATGGATGTTATTTGATTTAAATTATTTCAATAATATTTTATTACTTTATACCATATCTTTCAATCTCTAACCAGTTTAAGAGATTTTTTTGGCAATTCTTTTAGCATTATGTTTAGTAAAATACACATAACCAAACAAACCCATATACATAATTTTCACTGTACAAATTTTACACTATATAGATATGTGGATTTAAATATATATATTTCTTCTCCAAAAGAAACTGTTAGGAGTTTCTGCAGAAGAACCTGGAAGATTAGAGTGGGAAGGTAAAAATATTACTGGCAGTAAAAAACATATATGTTTGAATTGAAATAAATTGTTAAGCTCTATTTTGACATCACATTGTTCCATAACCAGCTCTTATCATTTTGTTGCCAATAACACACCAATGCTATTTTATTTGGGGAATAGAAATAAATAATAAGATGAGAGTAATTATTTGGAAGATTAATTTTGGGGAGATGGAAGAAAATTAAGTTAGTAATTATAATGTTCAATCACAGGAACTTTAATAAGTATAACATTTGACAATTCTCTAAAAGAAATAGCGAGAGTTGAATTTTTTTCATTCTCTTCACCTTTGAGAGTCACGGAATTAGTGTAAATGATTCTAGAGTACCTGGCTTTTTCAATTTTTCATTATTAATCAAAACATCTTGTGCAGGGACACAAAAAAACATAACAGATAGGATATGGCCTCAAGACCCCAACCATCTGAATTCTGACTAAAATCCTAGAGTAGCCTCAATATTCTAAGCTTTATAATAAAAAATAATATGAGTTTTTATTGAGTTGTCATGAAAATGAACTACAATAATGCATAGACAGAGCTTAGAACTGCCAAATGATGGTTAATAAATAGTAACTACAATAAACAAATACAATAAATAACATCAGAACTCCATACCTGAGGAAAAGACCTTAGCAATTTGTTTATATGCAATGGACTGAGAACCTCTTAGATTTTCTGAGTCTAGAAACAGGTTTAATCTTAGAACTGTAAATTCATTTTGGTACAGTTTAATAGTTCCTCAAACTATACTAATGATAAGCAAAAAAATAAAGAAATATATGTAGACAAAATTATATCATAAGTATGTCTGTGTATGTCCTTTATAAAATGATCTAGGTTCAAATAATAATGGGAGACACCAAAAGACAGTATTGACTACCTAATTTTAGTACCTATTATTGCACAAAAGGTGAAATATTTAGTAAAGCCTAGTAATGCATTTGCAGTCTCATCTAAATTCTAACTTTAAACACTTACATAATTTTTAGAAATTTACAAAGTTAATTATTAAGATAATTATGATTGTAATTAAGATCATAATTATGATCATGACAATTTAAGAGCTTATTAAATACCAAGTACTTTGCTAATATATATTCATTTATACAGAGAAAGTGTCAATTGATATGTATATAATAAATTCATTTTGTATTCACAATTATGATTTCACTGTTACTATTGTCACTTTATACATGTAGAAACAGCCCCAAAGCCTCAAAGTGCTATTAAATGACAGAGACAAAGTTGGGACAAAAATATGCATCTACGAACCCAAATCTGGTGTTTTGGACAGTATGATGATTTGCTTGAGTGGGTTACATCAAAATGGGGAAAGATCAGATACCCTCTTATCCCCACATTTTTTAAAATGAAATCATGTAAAGGACAAAATACCAGGTTCTACATGCATACAAAACATGTTGTTACAACAGACAACAAATTTAAAACTAAAAGCAATTTGAACTATTAAAAACATATTAGTGACAGTCCACTTCTATCTTTGAAAATGATCTGCAAAAATAGAGCGATAACCTGGAGTCTGCAGTTCACATTTCCTATTATTCTAATCTGCTACACATCTAAAATTTTCCCACAACACTCATGTCCAACCCCATTTTATCAGTTATTACTTGCTGATTGACAAATTTAATGGATATATTATGATCCCTATCTTAATGGGCATTTTGTACAATGTGACACTGTCAATTGCCTTTCCATCTGGAAACTTTCTTCTTCCAGTTGACTTAAATGCTACCTCTTGCTTTTTATTTTTTGTCTTTTTGCCTTTTATGTAGAGCCGCACCCGCGGCATATGGAGGTTCCCAGGCTAGGGGCCTAACAGGAGCTGTAGCCACCGGCCTTCGCCACAGCCACAGCAACGCAGGATCAGAGCCGCGTCTGCAACCTACACCACAGCTCACAGCAATGCCGGATCCTTAACCCACTAAGCAAGGCCAGGGATCGAACCCTCAACCGCATGGTTCTTGGTCGGATTCGTTAACCACTGAGACACGAAGGGAACTCCAATGATACCTCTTGTTTTATTGAAGATATCAGCTAAACTTCTCTAATATAGATTTAAAAAAAAGAAGTAAAAAGAAAAGAAATAGGGGCTTTTTATTTCTCTCCTTCAAGTAAGTCCAGAAGCAATCAGAAAAGTTTCATAATGAACAAATAGCTCTGCTCCATTAGGCAGTTCATAGACCTCTTTCTTCTTTATCATCCCATCATTTCCTAAATGTTGTCTTTATCTAGATTACCAAATCCTAATCATATCCCTATGTTCATGCTCTAGCCTATAAGAAGGTGAAGAGTGGAGAGCCAAAACTGACTTTCAGTAATGTTTTCTCTCTCCAATATATGGCCACATTTTCCTTTAAGGGAGTTTGGGAAATATAGTGTCTACCTAGGCGGCCATGGAAGCATCTAAAACTCTAAAACTCAAAATTATATTAAGATGAAAAAGGGCCAATGGATAATTGGGGGAAAAAATGAACAGCCTCTGGTACATTAAAATTTCCATCTTTTTTTACTTAGAATTCTTTCATGTGAATTCTGTCCTTAGCTTGTGTTTTACTCTCTTCATTCACAAAATAAGATTTTCTTTCTCTTGATCATTATGACTTCGTCATCTTGATTCCAACTCTTTGTAGTGTGTCTACTCCATGCTTAATGGATGAAGGGCAAAGGATTACATTTCCCAGTCTCCTTTACTGCTTGCTGTATCTAAAATTACATCAACTAGATGTCCATATGTGGCATTGTGAAGTCAAATTAAATTAGCTTAGGTGGAGACTCTGATTTGGCTTCTGCTGTTTCATTCTGAGGCTTGGTTTACTACCTGTGACAGCTGGGGCAAAGATACATTTTCAGTTCCTGGCTTTGTGAGTAGTGAGAATTTTAACACCAAGCATGGATTATTGCCCAATTGTTATGACTGTGCCTATAGTTACTAGTTTTGGAAAACACATAGCAATCCCAGGATCATGGCAGGGCCAATTTACTGATAGATATATGTTTGTAGACTCTTCTGGTTTTCAATGGTAAAATACTATCTTGGTATAGAGACATGTCTTTAAAACTCAAGGAATTTTCTAAAGAGATTTGTAATATCACCACAATTGGGGGAAAATGTAATAGAAGATTGCGTGAACCTCAGGCAAGAAAAGTCTTGAAAATGTTGTAATTCTTCAAATGTATTTTGGGTGTTATCATCAGTAAAATAATACTGAAAAAACTAAGAGGTTGGTGGAGGGCAGGAAAGAAACATGGTGAACAATAAAAATAGGACAAACAGAGAATATATCTGGTTTCATGACAAGTGGAATGAATGAGAGCTATCAGACTGCTATAAATACAATTTACCCATATTCTTTTCATTATATCTTGGGTTTGCTAGATAGCCAGCTAGCCAGAAAGTATTTATAATAATAATTTTGCTCTGAAACTTTGTATGAGACATTTTGGTAGTATAACCTATGACTTAATGTTCCTTTCTCTATTTGATTAGACTAAGAGAGAGGAAACATAAACATCATTCAAAACGGCTTCAATGACTAATCATTCTCCTATTTAGGGAAGGAGGTAAGCACTCTACTGTTGGAAGTATAGCTACATTTGTTGTAAATAGTATAGGTACATTATCTTGGGGGAATATAGCTAGTGTTTTATTACAGGTTGGAAGTTTAACTAGAGAAGGATTGTGGGAATTGTGCATCTAGGGTCTCAGAGTGGCCAAAGTTGTGAGGATTATGGAAATAAAGAAGGTTATGTTAGCCATAACATAATCTGGGTCCTCAGCTTCCTAATGGTGGCAGATACAGGAGATCACATGGTAGACTGGATGAGCTTTTATGCTACTTTGGGGAATTTGGAAAGCCTACTTTTTAATCTGTCTCTTTGGCATTGTAGCAATGGCGGGTATCACAATAACTTACTGACTTAATCAATTTATATTTTAATGAGCTAAAATGAAATTTCATAGGCTTTCAAGAGGCCCCCAGTGATCCACCTCCTGGTAGTCACACTGTCATTTAAGCCTTTCCCCTTGAATGTCCATAGTGCTTGAGACTTAATTTTAATCTCTGGAATACATCAAAGCTATGGGGAATCACTTTCATGAGATTTTAACTTCTGCCTTCCCTGCAGAATCACTGTAGACTTCCCTCCACATTGGCTTTGATGCAGCACACTGCAGTGTTATGAGTTGCCATATAAAAGAGCCTGAGTGTCCAGGAACTAAGGGCAGCCTCCAGTCAACAACCAGCAAAAACAGAGGTCCTCAGTCCAACAAACCACAAAGAACCATATTTTTCCAAAATCCTGGATGTGTATCCTTCCACAGTAAAGATCTGAGTTGAGACCATAGGCCCCACAACCCCTCGGGCCCTTGATTTCAGCCATAGGCCCAACAGCCCCATAGGCCTTTTGGAGATATAAAGGACAATACTCAGCCAAACCATGTTTCACTCCTTTCACAAAGATACTGTGAGATATTAAATGTGTATTACATAACCTGCTACTTGTTACATAGCAGTAGATAACCAATGTACTTAGCTATGTCTCTATAAAACTGCAGTGTTGGTAAAATTAATAATACCATGACGACTCTTTGAGTTGACATTCTAAAATTTATTTATTCACCTCAACTTCTTCCCTAGTGCCATCATATATTTGCTGCCTACTAAACAACTCTAATAATCTGGCTTTAAACTAACCTCCCATTTTTTTCCTGTTTCAGTGAACACACACATATGCACACATGAACATACACACATACACACTTGCTGTTCTACCATTTTAAATTTGTTATTATTAATTATTCAAGATGCAACAAGAATATTCTACCCCCCCCTTTAAAAGGAGCATCTGTTTTACACATCTAACTTAGCATCTGGCGAACACCATGCAGATGTCTTTAAACGTTGAAATGTTTCCTGTCACTAACTAGAGTATCATCAACAAAGGTCTACATGAGAGTCAAATGTTTAAAAAATCTCTGTTGCTCAAATTAAATCATTTCACCCGAGCAGTGTTAGTAAATGAAAAAATGGGTCAACAATTTGCCAATTTTTTAAAAATAAATGTTTCTAAAATGTAAGCAACATATCCAGCAAAACTTTAGTGTTTAATAAAAATTTTAATACTGAAAAAATGAATTGCGGCGTGACAAAGTGCTTGAGTTTCACAGTTATTTAATAAGGGACTCAGATTTGAATTATGAGTTACTGAATTTTACTTCTTAAAGGAACAAATGCTTGAAGATCCAATCCTGATGTGAAACTCTCTATTTGATAGACATGTTTTTGGATTTGTTTTTCATTAACTACTGATATTTTTAGCCTGAGATGGTAAGTAATATATTGAACATGTGTTTGGATATGTTGTCAGAAAAACTGATTTTATCTCATCTCCAAGGTAGTTTTGTGTTAATTTCCATTCTGAAACTAAGGAATTAATTTATTTGAATATGTTTTGATTACTTTTTGACAACTGAAAATGCTTATTTTGAGTTCTTTTGGGATATTCATCTGGATGTTTGGTTGTATAGCAAAATAATTAAAACTTGTTTTTTTGCTATCTGTCAATCAGCATTAGCTTTTATATAGTGATTTAATGTTGTTTCAGTTTAATGCAGTGGAATCCATGCTTATATTACCTTATTCATAAACGATATTCCTTCAATTTCCCCTATCCAACTTATAAAATTATTACAATTTGAATCTGTTTTTATTATATTACAGGTCTCTTTCATAAATTCACAAATAGACATTTAACTACCAATATGTTTCTGGATTTATGCTAGTTGCTAAATATAAATACACATAATGCTACATATCAATATTTGTGATATATTGTCACAAATATCTAGGTTTAAATGACATAAAGCCTAATGTTAATAAACTAAATATATAGCAATAAATAGAATACCAAAATACACAATGGGAATGGAAGGAATCAATTAATATAGCTAGGAGCAGGAATAATTGAAATGCCAAAAGGAGATTTAAAACAGGATAGTAATGAAATACATATTTCTACCACCTTCTCTATACAAAACAAAACAAAAATAGCACAGAGAACTGAAAGCATACTGTTGCAAATCTGATGAAAAAGAAAGGAAGGAGTCAGCAATATTAGGAACAAAAAATAGAAAGGTAGAGCTTATAAAGTAAATAATAAAGTATTATGTTCAAACATGTGGCAGTGGAAAGTTATACTGTATTGATTAATTCTTAGAAAAATGTAACCTAAACTGAGGGTAAAGGACATTATTGTATACTTTAGGAAAGGCAAAGTACATGGCAATCTCATTCATGGACAAAGATGTTAAATTTCAAACAAAATAGCACAGTACTTGCTTTTTCAAAGAAGATTAAAGTCAAACTTATACAGTTCTATTTGTTCAGTTATTATTTCTTTCAATAAGATTATATGATGTCTTCACACAAAAAAAATGTAATTTTAAAAATTTATTTGTACAGATGGCACATTTTTCCTTTTTGTCAGAGGTTAGTTTTACCACTTTTTAAAGTTTCTATCTTTAAATTTGAACATAGCTATAGAACTGTGCATTTTACAATAATTATAAATCAGCCACTTTATACTCATTTTATTATTTTGTATTAATGATCTCTCTAATTTTCTAATTTCTTAGATTTTCTCCATATGAAATTGTACCATTACAAATAAAATACGGTCTCTTTCTTATTATTTAATGCTAATTATGTGCATTCTTTTATTTTTTCTTGCACTATTTATTAGCAACTCATGTTAATACTGTATGGTAATCTTAACACTGGCCAGCCAACTCTTACTATAGATTCTGGACAATTATTTTATTTAAACATATATTTATATTTAATTTAGTGTATTTACTAAGAATGACTGCAGTATTGTATAAAGTAAATTCACTATTGTCAATACCATGATTTTTTCCTATAATTTGATGTTATCAATTATGCTAAAATATTTTATGTTTTTTGACTACACCTGAGCAATAGAGATAAACATTTCTGGTATTTGTGTATTACTCATTTGAAAGGCCATTGGGTTCTATTTTTTATTAACTTATTTATGTTTTTTCTCTGTGTTCATAAATAAGATTATTTAAATTGTGTTTAATATGTTATGGTATTAAATGTGCAAAATAAATTGGGATCTGTATACCCTAAGCTGCTAAATAAACTTTATTCACTTTTTTTCGTTGTGTTTTTGAACTTAAATAATTACTTATTTTCTCTGAACTTCAAAATATATGGACAATATTGACTATGTTATAGATAGTGATACTTTTTTATTGAAGTATAGTTTCTATACAATATTATATAATTTAGAAGCATACAATAGAGTGATTCACAATTTATGGACTTATTGCATGTGTAGTTATTATAAAATGTCGGCTATATTCCTTTTGCTGTACAATATATCCTTGTACCTTATTTTATAAATAATAGTTTGTACTTTTTACTCCCCTCTTCTTCTATTGCCCCCACTACTCTCTCAAAAGTGTCTGCTTCTTTTCCGCTGTATTCATTAGTTTGCATATATCACACATATAAGTGATATCATAAAATATTTGACTTTCATTGTCTGACTTATTTCATTAAGCATATAATACATTCCATGTCCATCCACATTTTGTAAATGGCAAAATTTTCTTCTTTATATGGCTGAGTCGTATTCCATCGCAGGTGCATATGTGCGCGCGCGCACGTGCATGTGTCTCTTCTTTATACATTTCTTTGCTGATGGGCATGAAGGTTGATTTCATATCTTGGCAATTATAAACAATGCTTCTATGAAGATTGAGGTGCATGAATCTTTTCAAATTAATGCTTTTTTTGGGGGGGGAGGGGTTACTTGTTTTTTTTTTTTTTTTTGGCTATATATCCAGGGGTGGAATTGCTAAGACAAATGGTAGTTCAACTTTTAGTTTTTGGAGAAATATCCACAGTGGCTGAACTAATTACATTACCACCAGCAGTGTAGAAGTGTTCCCTTTTCTCCATTTCCTCACCAATACTTGTTATTTGTGTTCCTTTTGAAGATAATAATTTTGGTAGGTGTGAGGTGATACCTTGTGGTTTTGATTTGCATTTCCCTGGTGATTAGCAATGTTGAACATTTTTTTTTTTTATGTGCTTGTCGGTCATCTACATTTCCTCTTGGAAAAAATGTCTACTCATTTCTCCTGCCAATTCTTAAATTGCTTTGTTTGTTTTTTAATGTTGAATTGTATGAGCTATTTATATATTTTGGCTATCAATCCCTTATCAGTCACATCATTTGCAAGTATTTTCTCCCCTTAGGTAAGCTGTCTTTTCTTTTTGTCCATGATTTCCTTGATGTGCAAAAGCTTTTAAGTATAATTAGGTCCCATTTGTTTATTTTTGCTTTTATTTCCTTAACCTTAGGAGATGGATCTGAAAACATATTGCTGTGATTTATGTCAAATAGTTTTCTACTTGTGTCTTCCTCTAGGACTTTTATAGTATCCAATCTTACATTCAGATCTTTAATCCATTTAAAAATTCATAAGATTCTCTACAAGTTGTGGTGTGTAACAGAAACTCAATATAATTTCCTATATCCCTGCCATTTGATATTTTCTTTAAATACTATGTAAATCATTAAAACTATGTATTAATTATTGTACATCTTTGTCCTTTTGTTTGTTTGTTTGTTTGTTTTTTCTCTCTTTAGGGCTGCACCCATAGCATATGGAAGTTCCAAAGCTAGAGGTCAAATTGGAGCTTTAGCCACCAATCTATGCTACAGCCACAATAATGTGGGATTCGAATTGCGTATGTGACCTACACCACAGACATACAGCCTGGATTGTGGGATCTGAATTGCATCTGTTACTTACAATACAGCTCACAACAATATCCTTAAGCCACTGAGTGAGACCAGGGACTGAACTCACTGAGTGAGGTTAGGGATAGAATCCTAGTATCATGGATCCTAGAGTTCATTACTGCTGAGCCATGATGAGAACTGCCCATCTTTGTCTTTAATAGCAGAATTTGACTTTTGAAATTAGTTTAAATTCATGAATGTTCAGCTGTGGAATTAATGTCAATAATCATGATATAGAATCCCATTCCTCATCTATGAAAAATAGCATAATGATTAATAAGATGTTGCTTGTAGAACTTATAAAAATATTCTGAAGACAAGATCCAAAAGGAGTGCAATAAAAGTTTGGACCTTTAGTAACATCTTTAAATTAATGATAGCACCTTTTATTTATTTCAATGAAATGTAAGGCAAGATCTGACCTCCTTATTCAAGGTATTCAAATATTCATTTGGATCTAAATTTCTGATAGGTTGTTTAATACAAAAAAAAAAAATGGTCACCAGAATAATCAATTTCTTATGCACCTCTCAAGGAAATGAGTAATTCTATTTTGGTAAAACTGATCTTCAACACTCTGTCTTTAATCTGGTCATATTTTCACCAAATTTAAACCACAGATAACATAATGTTTTCACAAAACAAAGTGATCTTTTATGGGTAACTTCCTCATAAGTAGGAATAATTTCACTTATAACTTCATCACAACTTTGCTAACAGTGTAGAAGGAAACCAGGATTCTGAGCAAGAGATTGTGTATTTTTCTGTAAAGTGACTAAGTGTTCAAAGTAGCTAAATACTTGTTATGTCATTTTCCTCCTTAACCCCATTGTCATATTATTGTAATGGAAAGAGGACCAGAGATTACACTCATCCTTAAGTGTAACATAATAAAGGACATTCAGGTTAATGAAAAAAGAAGGAAGCATACTAAAGTTAACAAAGGAAATAAATGTTTTCTAAGCAGTTAGAAGGAAGAAGCTTCTGGGGAAACCTAGAGATTGTAATTCACTGTTAAAAATAATTTGAGGAGTAACCATCATGGCTCAACATAAACGAATCTGACTAGTATTCATGAGTATTTTGGTTCGATTCCTGGCCTGACTCGGTGAGTTAAGGATCTGGTGTTTCTGTGAGCTGTGGTGCAGGTCGCAGACGTGGCTTGGATCCTGCATTGCTGTGGCTCTGATGTAGGCTATGTGTACAGCTCCAATTTGACCCCTAGCCTGGAAACCTCCATATGCCACAGGTGCAGCCCTAAAGAGATAATAATAATAATAATGATAACAACAATAATAATAATGATAGTAATTTGAGAAAGATTAGAGGAGGCAAATACAAGACACAAAATAGCTGACC
Source organism: Catagonus wagneri (assembly GCA_004024745.2). Lineage (NCBI taxonomy): Eukaryota > Metazoa > Chordata > Mammalia > Artiodactyla > Tayassuidae > Catagonus > Catagonus wagneri. Next base: position 29,880,285 of record PVHT021183696.1, on the reverse strand, counting down.
ATCTCTTATAGCACTCTTATCCCCACAGCCCACAGCCCCTAAAAAAGAGACACTCAGAAGAGTAGTGAAAGAAAAATGACAAAGAGAAAAGTAAATTATACTCATTGTTGACATGCTACCTGGAAAAGTTTTGAAAATTATCATTATTTCTTCAATAAGAGGTTAGATAAATAATAAATAGATGATAGACAAATGATAGATACTTGGATGGGCTAAACTTAATCTAATTCTGATAATTAAGATTATAATGCTAGTGGGGGCAAAACCGTGTAAGCTTATTCCCTTAAAAATCTGTCTTATTCACTTTGGCTTTGCTTTGTTTTACTGAGTGTGCTGTATACTAATATTCAATGCATTACTACTCCTTGATCCCTGGAACCACTGACATTACATTTCAGTCTTCCTTCCCCAGGGGTACATTTGTCTGAATGAAAAATCAGTATATTCTAGAGGGACTGGGACTTTGTAGATAAGAAATAGGAGTCAGTGTGGATGAGAGAATGAACAATGTGGATGGGAAAGTTATCATTTGGATTCCTTGTGTCACTTAAAAACTGATTTAAACAGATAATATATCATGAAGGCATTAAAAATAGTTTCCATTAGGGAAAATTTCTTTCTGTTGGAGTAATCAAATTTTTGCCTCCTTTTGCCTGGTTATTCATCATTTTAGAGGCAATTAATAGATTTCACTACTGCTATTGTAGATAGTTTAATGGCATATAGTTTATCATGCTATATGATATCCATATAAGAAGGGACAAATTTGAGAAAGATATACAATTATGCATTTCCCCTCCCTAAAAATGTGTCAAATCTGGAATAAATCATAAAGGTTTCTTGTGAAGGATATTAATATAAATACTTTTTAGATGAGTTTTTGATAGTTTTCTATAGCATGGCCTATGGTAGAGTTGTTTGGTGATTGCTAGGCAGTAATCTGCACTACTATTGAGGCTAATATAGGCAGATCTTGGAGGTATTCTGTGCTTGGTTCCAGACCACCACAATATAGAGAAAATCACAATAAAGTGAGTCACACTGATAGTTTGGTTTCCCAGTACGTATAAAAGTTATATTTACAAGAAGATGTAGTCTATTATGTATACAATAGTATTATGTCTAATAAAATAATGTACATACCTTAGCTAAAAAAGTTTTATCACTAAAAAATGCTAACCATCTTCCAAGTCTTCAGTGAGTCACCATCTTTTTGCTGGTGGAGGGTCTTGCTTCTAACTTGATGGCTGCTTGACTGATCAGGGTGGTGGTTTCTGTAGGTTGAGGTGCCTGTGGCAATTTCTTAAAATAAGACAACAATGAAGTTTGCCACAGTGATAACTTCCTTTCATGGACAACTCCTCCATAGCAGACAATGATGTTTGACAGTGTTTTACACACAGTAGAACTTCTTTCAAACTTGGGCTAAATCCTCTCAAATCCTGCTACTGCTTTATCAACTAAGTTTATTTAATATTTTAATTCTTTGTTGCATGTCAACAGTCTACAGAATCTTCAACAGGAGTGGTTCCCATCGTAAGAAACCAATTTCTTTGCTCATCTATAAGAAGCAACTCCACATTTGCTAAATTTTATAATGATATTATAGCAATTCAGTCATATCATCAAGTTTCACTTCTCATTCTATTTCTCTAGCAATCTCCACTGTATCTGCAATTGCTCCCTCAATGGAAGGAGCAGCTGCAGATAAAGCGGAGATCAAAGTTATCCATGAGGGCTGGAATCAACTTATTTCAAACTCCTGTTAATTTTGATATTTTGACCTCTTCCCACAAATCATGAATGTTCTTAAGGACGCCTAGAATAGTGAATCTTTTCCAGAAAGTTTTCAATTGACTGTTTCCAGATCCATTAGAGGAATAATTCTCTATGGCAGTTACAACCTCACAAAATATATCTCTTGAATAGCAAGACTTGAGCATTGAAATTATTTCTTGATCCATGGGCTGCAGAACAAATATTGTGTTAGCAAGCATGAAAACAACATTAATCTCATTGTGCATCTCCATCAGAACACTTGGATGACCAAGTGCATTGTCAGTGAGCAATAACTGTTTGAAAATATTCTTTCTTTTTTTTCCCCCTTGCAATAGGTCTAAATTCTGGGTTTAAAATATCCAGTAAGCCATGTTATAAACATGTGTGCTCTCATTCAGGCCAGGGATTTATAGAACACAGACAGAATATATCAAGCATAATTCTTGTGGGCCCTGAGATTTTCAGAATGGTAAATGAGCAACTCGAAGTCATCAGCTGCATTAGCCCCTAACAAGAAATTCATCCTGTCCTGTGAAGATTTGAAAGGAAGTGTTGACTTTTTCTTTCTAGCTGTGAAAGCCCTAGGGGGCATCTTATTTCAGTATGAAGCTGTTATTTCTATAACCTGTTTTTCTTTGTAGCCATCATCATTAATGATCTTAGCTAGATCTTCTGGATAATTTCCTGTGGCTTCTACATCAACACTTGCTGCTTCACCTTCTACTTTTATGTTATATAGACTATTTTTTTAAACCTTATGAACCAATCTCTTCTAGCTTCAAAAGTTTCTTCTGCAGCTTCCTTCATAGAATTGAAGATAGTTAGGACCTGCTCTGGGAGGATAAGACTTCGGTTAAGGCGATGTTGTAGCTGGTTTGACCTTCTATCCAGACCACTAAAAATTTCTCCATATAAGATGTTAGCCTTGTTCTCTTTCTTACCTTTCATGAGTTGACTGGAGTAGTACTTGTAATTTCCTTCAAGAACTTTTCTTTTGCATTCACAACTTGGCTTCCTTGGCTTTTGACATATCTTGGCTTTCAGCTTGCCTTCCTCACTAAGTTTATCTGTTTCTAGTTTTTGATTTAAAGTGTAAGAAGTGTAATTTTTTCCTTTCACTTGAACAATTAGAGGCCATTGTAGAGTGATTAATTGGCCTAATTTCCTCAGGGAAATAGCAAAGCCCAAGTAGATGGAGATAGATGGGAAACAGCCAGTCAATGGAACTGTCAGACCACATGCAACATTTATTAAGTTTGCCCTCTTATATGGGCTTGGTTCATGGTGCTTCAGAACAATGACAATAGTAACATCAAAGATCACCGGTGACAGACTACTGTAACAAATTTAACAGCAATGAAAAAGTTGGAAATATTGCAAGGATTAACAAATGTAATACAGAGATAGAAGTAAGCAAATATTATTGGAAAAATGGTACAGGTAGACTCAGTCAAGTCATAATCACCACAAACCACCAATTTGCCCAAAAAAACATGATAACTGCAAACTGCAATAAAGCACAATAAAATGAAGTATGTCTAAATATACACAGAATTCTATAACATATTCAGGTCATTTTGAGAAACCACTGATGTGGTCTAAGAAAACATGGAATAGATAAATACTTATTTGGTACTCACATATATTTTTGTACAATTGTAAAAGTTTTTCAGGGAATACACAGTTGTTTATGTATCTGGTATGATTTCAAAGATAGTATACCCTTAAAATTGGCAGAGTAAGGGACAGCACTAGAAGTTGAGGCCTACTGACCATAGGATTAATTTTTTAACACATACAAATCCAGCTTGTAAAATGTCAAATAAAATATTTCATTCTCCTACCTTGACATACATAACTTTGTAATATCAAAGTTTGTAATATCAAAATTAAAACTGTGCAAAGACATGGCTAAAATTAATTTAATTATGCATGTTTAGATTTTCCACTAATGAAGAAATGACTTGGGGTGAGTAAAAATCATACATTTAATCCATAATATTTATTTTTATTGCTTTTATTTCAACAGTGATAAATTATATTGTTATAGTCAAAATTTTCACATAATCTTTGTTCTAAAGACAGACGTAGCTAAACATATATTCTGTATGCTATTTTAATATTATTAATGGCAACTACACTAAATAATTGTTGACATCTTAAATTAAAAAAAAATTGTTTTATTTTCTTCCAAAGAACATGATGTCCAATGCATTTAAGGATTTTTCCATTGCATCACTGAACATATTTAGTGCTATTATATGCTATATATAACTGATTTCATTGGTTTGACAAGATTGGTTATCGATCTCATAATTTCATGTTGTATCTGACAACAATTTAAGGTCAATTTAGTGTACATATTATTAGTTTGTACTATCTTTGGATATATACAAAAAATACTGATATAATTTTTGTATTGTTTTAAAGAAATCCCCGGTTTCCTACCTTGATCATTATGCTGCTCAAAATAATTTCCAAAATTTTGAAAATATATGAATATTAATAATGAAGTGGGAAAAAAAAGGAGTTCCCATTGTGGCACAGCAGAAACATATCTGACTATTATCCATGAGGATGCAGGTGCGATCCCTGACCTCACTCCGTGGATCGGGGATCCAGCATTGCTGTGAGCTGTGGTGTAAGTCACAAATATGGCTTGGATTCCATGTTTCTGTGGCTGTGGCTGGGAGCTACAGCTCCAATTAGACCCCTAGCCAGGGAACTTCCATATGCTGTGGGTGTGGCCCTAAAAAGCAAAAAAAAAAAAAAAAGCATTTAAGATTATACAAGAGCTTTGATATAGTAAGTAATATAGAGAAGGGTGTATGGCCATGTAAGCAAAGATTGTGCTGGACTTCTCAAAACTACATTTGGAAAACTTGGGTGGGGAAGATGTTAATTATTTATATAAGGTTTATAGTCTTCTAAGTATCTCTGAAATCCTTCTATTCATACTTGGTTTGTTTCTAATTCTTCTCTTCTCTGTTGCAACCTTAGCCTCCATCTCACACTAGTGTTCATATTCATGTAATTGCTATGGGCCGCAGTAAATGATTCCACGGCAGTGTATCCACTAATCTAATGATATAGTACTGATACTGACAGAAAGGAAAACATTCCTCTTTCCTCCACATTTTGTGACACGAGCCCCTGTCTATCCCCTGTGATACTGCCTAATACCAGTAATATATTAAATCAGTTTTACTCAAGGTATCCAGTCCTTCATAAAATATTTATTAGGCAAAAATCTCCTAATGACTCAATTAACTATACTTTTCTTTTAAACATTCTCCAAAGACTCCTTCATTTATACCTACAAGTGTCTCCAGGTCACCAGTTTTCCACTGATATCTAAATCCTAGGATGGTAGCAATTTAGTTTCAAGGTAAGATTTTTATTTTATTTTTATTACGCATATATCTAGAAAGACCTAAAAAGGGAAGACAATAACAACAACCCACTCCCAAAAAACCCAAACTCTGTGTCTGAATCATAAGTGAAAATATAAGCACAGTTTCAGTAATAGTGGTAAATAAAGCACACAGCTATCCAATCCCTATTTCCACATGGGAAACTGGTTCATAAGTAATTTCATTCCCTTAATACCTTTGCCTTGGTTGCTCATGTCTCATAATGAAGACATGCAATAAACTTCATTCTACCAAGGGGGCATTTATTTCTCTACTGCATCTGTCCTCTAACCCACAATGGCCCCCTCTTGATTAGAAGTGGCTCTGTAAACAGATAATCTCCTTCAAAGGAGAAACTTGTGTACTTGACATAAATTGCCTATTAATTCTTTCATTTTAGAAACAAGAGTTATTTCATTAAATTTACAACTTTTCAGTGAATTTGTTTTAAAGGTGATATCCACCACTGATCTGAGTTACCTCAGTGTACACTTATGAATTGGTAGTTCTAAGCATTTTTCTTACCCACTAATGGAATAATTATTATTTTGTCCAGTCAAGATATGTTTCTACTAATTTTAAAGCAAAATGTATCTCAATGTATTGATAACAAAAATTATCTGGTTATTATATGAGATTGTGCAGAAGGAGAAAAAGCAGAGAAAGGAGGAATCAGAACCCATCCCAGAAACTGTAAATCTACTTAAAATTCAGACTTGTAAGAGATCAGCAATATTATATTTCAGCTATGTTTCCTGCACTTAGTCAATAAGGTTGAATATGTATTTTGCAGAGCATAAAATGTAAAATGAGACAAACTTTGGTTCGTCTTGCAAATCTAAACTTAGTGACTCTGGAAGTACTTCTTAATCATTTTTAAAGCTTATGTATGTCCATATGCAAAACTGGCATATTAACACTGAATTCCTGAGCTTTTATGAATATTATATAAAAATATGTTTGAAGGGAGTTCCTGTTGTGGCTCAGTGGTTAGCGAACCCTACTAGCATCCATGAGGACATGGATTCAATCCCTGGCCTTGCTCAGTGGGTTAAGGATCCAGGGTTGTCCCGAGCTGTGGTGGAGGTCAAAGACGTGGCTTGGATCCACGCTGCTGTGGCTCTGGCACAGGCCAATGACTACAGCTCCAACTGGACCCCTAGCCTGGGAACCTCCATATTCAGCATGTGTGGCCCAAAAAGACCAGAAAAAAGTGTTTGAAATAATATAATAATTACAAGGGCTCACTAGCATCTGTGGGTCCCCTTTGCTGTCTAATAATTTGAGGCCCCTGAGAATTAATGTTCTTTCAATATTTGCTCATTATTTGGAGAGTAGGATGAAGGCTGTATAGAAGGAAGACAGGAAAAGAAAGATCCTTACTAGCTAGCATCAATTAGCTTTCACAGCTTTTAGGAAAACCTAGTCAGTTCTGAGTCTGAGCTTATATACCCCACTTACCTAGAAAAAGATCTGAAGTTAATAGTACTTTCCTCCTAATAGTATCGTCTAATGCAATCAATTTCTACTTGATTATATTGCTTAAGATCTCAGTTTCCATCTCAAATCCAAGAGCACATAAAATTATTTCTTCCATTTATGCACTGCACACTTCCTGAGAGAGGCTCTGAAAAATACAGTTTTCTCTAGTGAGTTACAGTTTCACAGATATTTAGCATCCAGTGGCATTTTTGAAAGCTCTAGATTGTAGGTTCTTTCCTTCTGAAAATACCCAGCTCATCCGTATCTCAATTCACATCTGAGCGCTTAACAAATAGAAAGTGCTCCTGAATGTTAACAATGTGTTTCTCATTTTGCCCTTCTTCCTTTCTCCGCCCCTTCCTTCTTCCCTCCTTCCTCTTTTTTTTTTCTCTTTTTTCCTGAAGAAACCATGTAAGCAAACAGTTGAAGTGAAGATGCACCTGCCATATTCAAAGAATCATGAATGGAAACAAGTTTAGCCAAAGTGAATGTTTTGTAGGAAAGTTATAATAAGCAATGGTTAGAATTATAAATGTAGGCAAAGGACAGTGAATAGAAGAATTTTATGGCCAAGCTGATAGATTAGACCTTATCCTCGAAGAAACTGAAAGTGAAGGTTGAGGGGAAACTGGAATGGATTCATAGTATTTAAGAAAGATTACTTCAAAAAGAAGAGTGATAAATGAAAACCAGTGTCAACAGGAGGCAGCCACCGCATTAGCTTGTTTTTATTGTCATAGAAAAAGAAAATTCATGGTATTAGTATACAGTTACACCTTTAGATTGAAGGAAAAAGAAGTTAAGTGTCTTAGATAGTGGAAAAGCAAATGGAGAGGAAAAGATGGGTGCAGGGGATTTTTCAGGAGAGCACATACTTGCTTTGTAATCGATGCCTTTTGGATAGAAATGAAAAGAATCAAGGAGAAATTTGAGATTTTTTTAACCAAATTTCTTGGTAGAATTTACTATATTATTACTTAAAAAGAGAAATCTAAACACAAGCTTATTTAGAACATAACTTGATAAGTATTGTTTGCAGTGTTAGAAAACTAATGTCAAAAATAAAAACGTCTTAAGATGATGTCATGATTCTAAGGAAGATTAGAACTCAATATTAAAATAAATAGCAACTAAAGACATGGTATAGACAAAGAGGAATAATAGAAATCCGGAAAGAATATTTGTGTAAGCTGCAATCCAAGTATGGCATTATTACTGAATATTACAATAAGCAAATTTGAGATATGAAAGCATTAAAACCTCACGTGATAAATGAAGGCAAAAAAATAATGGCCTCTGTATAAACATTTATTTCAAAAAGAGTAATATCACTTTTTCATATATTACATGGATTGTTATTGGGTAGACGATGCATAACTAGAAGTTATATGAACTATTTATGCTGTTCATTAACTCATTGTGTAGAAGCAGTGAGCTTTTATTTCCCTGTTGGTTATAAATGAAGTGATGCATCCATCCAAATATAGCCGACCTAGAAGGCAATGTATTCCCAGTGAACCAAGTCCTGTAATACATATTCAGCCTCAGAGACTGCATACATTTTTCTGTGCTACACAAACGTATGCATTTTTTGGCTGCCAGACTCCGCCAGCACAGAGCTATATAAAACAACTTACAAATGCAGTCTGTTGAACACTTTTATTAATTAAATATTCATAGAAGTTATATGGAATCTGGGGATTTTTTTGGTCCCTCATAATTTAAGCTATGAAATTATAAAATAAGATGTAGCTTTAAAGACCACACTAAAATGGGTATTGGTCAAAAAGGAAAATTGCTATAAATTGTGCCATTTTAAATCACAGCTACCTTTTTTCTGCACTTGAAATTATGTCAACTGAAATGATAAAGATTGCTAGTTTTATCAGTTAATGGGATTCTATATATGCCATTATTTCATTGTGTTATAAACCATGCCCTTTATTTTGTAATATTACAGTATTTAATGCCAAACATACAAACCAGCACTCTGTTAAAACTGACTCAGTTAATATTCAGGACATCAATGACAAATATGTTAGAGAACATTTCAGGTAGTCAAAGCAGAAAACAACAACAGTAGCAAAACCCAAAATGTTGGTGTGCAAAAATAAAGGAGCTATAATGCAAGGCATTGGTTGAACAATAAAGAAAATGCTGAGATGCCACACAAGGGAAGGTAGTACAACCCGTAAATTAGCAACAGCAGGACGTTTCCACTCTCAAGAATGGCAAACCCTTGGAGAGGGGTTGGTGACACTGGAGCCCAGAGACCAAGTTCCCATGACTGAGGTTGGAATCAGGTGAGTTATTGAACTGATTTGAAAGAGATGCCACCTCTGCTGGACATGCTGCTTGAGACTGAGTAGGAAGCAAAGAAATAGCTTGGCTGCTCGGGGTCCTTGCTTGCCAGGGACAAAACACAGAGAAAAGCCAGATGACCTGTGAGGTTGGGAAGGAAAACCTCCTGAGTTCAGATTCCCAAGATAGAGCACAGAATGTGGCCAAGGATGGAATAAAAGGGCAAATGACCTTTCAGATTAAATGATATTGCAGAGAAATCTACTTATTTGAATACCAAAAAATAAGCTATTTACATTAATTAAACATTGTACAAATAAAATTATCTGAAACGATGATCAGAAATCCAAAGCCCTACCCTTAGTTAAAAAGTAGGACTGTAGTAGAATGACTGAAAAGCAAATGTTATGATAATATGAAATGACTTTAACTCTTGCGACAGTCCATATTCTTTGAAGTATTTAGTTAACAGAAAAAAATGTGCTTTGTTAAAATAATAAAATATTATGTATCCTTCTTTTTACATATACAGAATATTTATTCAGTCTATTTAATCTCATTTTAACTTGCACTTTTCAAGAATCCTGAAATAAGAGAAAGACTATTTGTTCCAGAATAAAGCTTTCAGAAAAAATTTGTGTGCTGGTTATTTTCTAGCTCTGTGGCTTCTGATTACTTAGTTACCTCTCTGAGCTTTATCTCTCTACTATAATAATTACTGTTCAGTATATCTTACAAAAGTATTGAATTCAAATAAGAAATCATACCCACTTTCGAAACTACAAAAACTATAAACATAGTTTTTAATATTTTAATCTTTCTCAAAATATGGGTATAAAATTTGGACTTCTTTTAGATCGTCATTAAAATATTAATAGACATTGTTTTCAGTTTTTATGGTGGAAAATTTTGTTATGATGTGGAACTAAAAACTGGAGTCAAGTTAAAACTGCTAAAGTAAAAAAAAAAAAAGCTTTGTGGAACTAGGGGTGTAAATTTGTCTTTAAGGAGGAACCAACATGTTTAGGTTGGGGTGGTTTAAAAATCATGTCTTTGAATTGTTTCATAACAAGTAAATATTTCGTAAAACTATATATATCTTTTTTATCACAATGCAGAAATATGTTATATAAATTATAAATATTTTCATCTACAAAGTCTTTTTATAAAGAACCTATAGATATTTTGAGCTCACCCTGAAATTTTGTGAGTATGTGTATGGGTGTTTGACATTGGTTGTGTGCGTGTGTTTCTCTGTGAGAGAGAAATTAGGTTTAGCCTTGATCCAAGATATAAGATAATTTAAATTCATCCAGTGCTAATAAGAAGTGTACTTTAAATCAGTTTGATTTTATCAAGGCAATTTATTTTGCCCTCATACAAATGTGGGAATGATTTACAATGAGTGTCTTTATCTCATAAAATAACTAAATGAGTTTTCTGTTTCAAAAGTACTTAAATCATACCAGTTTCTCCATTTATGCAACAATTTATGCTTTCAGCAATACAAGCATAATATCAAAATCTGTTATTTTCGGTACCTTTTTTTTTTCATGCTCATTGTTTATGACTCAGTTTAATCTAATTACTCCTTGTTATATTTTCTAAACTCAGTTGTGTATTTATCTCAAAAGGTCTTATCTATATCACGATTATCATTAATCACTTGTGAATTACTTGGCTTCTTAAGCATTTTTATAGCCTCCATTTCATTTGCTCTCTGGTCTTCTTTCAGAAGTAGCTTGACCAATTGTTTTCAATTTAGTGTAGCTTTTTAAGTAAAATATTTCTAAAATTCTGCATCTCCTGTATTTGAGGAAATAATGTTGCAAATTTTTTTTCCTGTTAAAATCATAAGATAATTTAGTTGGCTAAATAGTGACCGTAAATTCTGAAATAAATAAATCACAAAAAATCTGAATGAAGCAATAACTTTACTACATATTTTTGATAATTGGAAAGATGTCCCTTAATCACAATTACTTGTGGCTCTTTGGCATAGTGACTCCAAGGAATTCACGTTTTCTTTTTCTTTTTTGTCTTTTGATGGTGAAACGTCTGACAAAATATGAATCAATATCACGTGTCAGAATACAAACACAGTTGTATCAGTGCGCTAGGTTCAGTAGCTGACAGGTGTTAGGGAAAAACATTGGCCGCTCCCTTGAGTTTAAATAGAAGATTTTTGAAAACTTAACTGTAAAACAATATGAAAAGCACATTGAGGTACTCTTTGTGACTCACACGTGGTGAAGCATGTGACTCACGCATCTGTAAATGTGGATCTGTCATGGCAATAAGATTCGAAATTTTGCAAAGTCGTAAAGTTTTACAGCTATAGGGCAGATATTTGGAGAAAAATGTACAAGTTCCTTAATACAGTGATGCAAGTATAGAGAAACTTGTTCTGAATCTAATGAGCTACAGGCTGAGGTTGAGGTGCCTAAGCGCCATCATCACACAGTCAGGGCTGGGGCTTTGCCAGCTGCTTCTGCCTATTGTCCTGAGGATGGTTCACTCAGTCTATGTGCAGCTGGTCATCAGGGCTCATCCACAGTATTTTCTTTCCAGGCTTCCTGAAAGCCAGTAGAGTCCTCTTTTACTATCACTGCAACAGCCTTTCCGTTGGTTGTATGTAATTAAGTACCTGTAATAAATTCATTCTCTCTTAAATAACTAGAAGAGTTTTTTTTTTCTGCAATTAGTATAATTTATATCTTAATTCTCTTTGAGTGTGTGTGTCACAAGAACTGAGAGCAAGAACTGATTGAGATTTATTAGATTTTCAGTTAAATATTAGAATGGAAAATATGTGTTGAAGCAATCTGGGGCCCAAATGTTAGACTTATATTAATATATATGCAGTCTTAAAAAGACTCTTTGTATAGAAATGTATACATATTTTCTATAAGGTATATTAATATAAAATGTATTATTGATATTTCACATTACCAAATTTTTTAGCTCAATTAAAATTTTATAGTATGCCATCAAACTTATGTGCTTACATATATATGCGTACACACACACAAACACACACACACACTTATATATTCAATTTTATAGAATAGTTACCATGGACCAAGATGCTGTCATAAGTTTTTTTCACTTATTAAATCATTTAATTCTCAGAAATGTCTCATTTGTATTCTTGTTTATTTTACATGTGAGGAAACGGAAGGACAGATTAAATGACATTTCTAAATTAACACTTCAAAAACAGAAATTAAACCTACTCAATTCAATCTTCTAAAATGTATTTTTAACCACCATGCATATTACCCCACAGAATCATTTTATTAGTGAAGAGTTTGTTCCCAAATCGTATCACTTAGGAATATAGTATACATTGGACATTTATTTTATCACATTTTATAGAGACATCAATGCTAGCTATACAATAGATTTGGAGAGATTTATTTTCTATTTGTTGAAACTAAAATAGAAGGATAGTTGTATTCACTGATTTTTTAAAAAAAGAAGAAAAAGAAAGAAGAAAAACCCTTAACAAACACAAAAATAAGAACAACAGAATCGACTGGAGTTGTTGTATATGAGAAGCTGAGTTGAAATGTTATTTTGAAAAGGAAGTAGGCATTAAATATATTGTCCTTTGCAAGTGTGTATTATACTCTTTTTCTAATATATACTTTGAAAACAGGATTATTGATCTTAAATAAGAAGTAAGGATTTAGAGGTAAATTTAGGGGTAAATAGAAAGTCCACAGAAAATTTTTCTATTTATATTCTTCTCCTTTACACTTGTAGGGGTAAAACAAAGTGAGCCTGGAGGTACCGGGGATAAGAATCTGTGGACAAATCTTTGGAGGAAAGTCTGTATAACAGATAAGATTTTTTTTTAAAGGATCTTGGACTGCCTTTGATGACACCATTGCTTAATGGAGCCACTGCTTGATGGCCTGTTTCAACAACTACTACTAAGCTCCTCCAATCACGGTGGAAATTGGAAGAATAGAAAGAGGTACAAGCATCAACTGCTGGCTGCTTATAAGATTTCTTTTTTTTTTTTAATTTATTTATGTATTTATTTTTGTCTTTTTAGGGCTGCCCCCATGGCATATGGAGGTTCCCAGGGTAGGGGTCCAATCAGAGCTGTAGCCGTTGGCCTCCATCAGAGCCACAGCAATGGGATCCAAGCCACATCAGCAGCCTAAAACATAGCTTACAGCAATGCTGGATCCGTAACACACTGAGTGAGGCCAGGGAGCCTCATGGATGCTAGTGAAGTTCATTAACCACTGAGCCATGACAGGAACTACAGATTTGTTTTTTAAAGTATCACTAAGTGCTCTTTTCTTAACCTTCTGTTGATGCCTGGAATAATGCTGTAATTCTGAGCACTTGCTCCTTGCGACAACAAATCCAAGTCTCAAATGTCATGAGGCAATATATGGGAAGAAATTTGTTCATAAACTCAGCAGCTGTATCATTTTTCATATGGATAGCAACATAATACATTATTATTATTTATTTTCTTAGAGGCATACATTCTGCATATGGATGTTCCCATATGCAGGCTAGGGGTCAAGTCAGAGCTGCAGCTGCTGGCCTATGCTATAGCCACAGTAACACCAGATATAAGCTGTGTCTGCAACCTACACCAAAGCTCGCTGCAAAGCCAGATCCTTAATCCACTGAGTGAAGCCAGGGATTGAACCCGCAATCTCACGGATATTAGCCAGGTTCATTACTGCTGACCCACTGATGGGAACTCCCACATTGTTTAGTGCCATGCTTCCCTTAAGTTTATAAAACATAGAGACCAAAAAAGTTTTTCTCCATTCTATTCTTCTTCTTATCTTAAAAGAATGAGTGACAGTCTCATACACAGCATTCCCATGAACTTCCTCTGAATCAGTTACCACTTGTTCTAGCCTATTCTGACTAGGATTGCCAACAAATAAGTGAAAGTGATATTATTATAGGGCTAATACTGACTTTTCCTAAAGCATATATATACACATATCCAATCACAAACATCAGTACTTTTTTTTGCTTTTTTTAAGGGCCACACCTGTGGCATATGTGACACTCCTGGGCTAGGGGTTGAGTTGGAACTGCAGGTGCTGACCATAGCCACAGCTACAGCAACCCCAAATCTGAGCCAAGCCTTGCAACCTACACCACAGCTCACAGCAATGCTGAATCCTTTAACCAACTGAGCAAGGCCAGGGATTGAACCTGCATCCTCATGTATAGTAGTAAGGTTCTTAACCCACCGAGCTTCAATGGGAACATCAGTACAAAATCCACAACCAAATGTGGTACTTTCCCCCAATTCTCTGAATTGAAGAATTAACAGTTAGTAAATCTATGTTTTGAGAGCTGAGAGTCAATAAAAGCAAAAAATACTGTCCTTAGTAACCATGACCATTTTAAATGACAGACATATTTCTCTGGTTCAATGAAAGCTGTTTCAAAAATGATGTAAAGCTATCTAAGAGTTCCCATTGTGGTTCAGTGGGTTGAGAATCCAGATAGTATCCATGAGGAGGTGGGTTTGATCCCTGGCCTCCCTTATTGGGTTGAAGAATCTGGCGTTGCTGTGGCTGTGGTGTAGACAGGCAGATGAAGCTCCAATTTGACCTCTAGCCTGGGAACTTCCATGTGCTATAGATGTGGCCCTTAAAAAAAAGATATCTAGACATATTCTCATCTGAAGAAAATAAAAGCCAGGGCATGATGTTATATATTTGGAAGCAAAGCACTTTTACACTCACTGTTTTTGGAATCACTTTAAACATTTATGATTACCCTTAAGATAATTTTAAAAACTCATATTCAATTTTGTCCTATAAAGGTATAGGCATTTTAAGGTATAACCATTTAAATGACACACATATATATAAAATAAATGCATGCTATATATATTTTTTACTTGTGTATGTACTTATGCATATATATTGAACATACACATATGCACATATATTTATATCTATTTACCTAGGTATCTATATGCTTTAATACAAGAAGTCTACAAATTGAAATATCTGAAACAGAAAGTTAACTTATGAAATAGAGTCCTAAAGTGTATTAACTTGTAAAATACCCTAATTTAATTGTATTACTATTTGTGTTCAATTCCATCAATCACAAAGGGGAAAAAAAAGAAAATAAAACTGCAACAGAAAGAGATTTAAATAACTAGGAATAACCAATAAACTTATCCAAGGTGCAGTTGTTCTATTTTGAGACACAATTCATCAATTTTCAAAATCTTAATTTTAGAAGAATGGAGAAAATAACAACCTGGGCTATACAGTAAAACTAACCTTTACAAGGAGGGATTTAATTTTAAAATACCACTTAAGACATCAAAATAGGATGTGGCTCTTGCTATTCTGAACAAGCTACGAGGTCCACAACCACTTTATTCAGATGAAACACAATCAAGTAAAGAAGGTGGCAGATTGCAGACATGGCCACAGAGTCTTCCTTCCTTCTCCCCTGGATGATTTTCAGCTTCTGTTATCAAGAGGGGACATTTATGTGCCCCTGACTTTCACAGTAGTCATGTGATTTACCATGAACAATGGAAAAGTAGCAAATGCAGCAGAAGCAGAGACTTGAGAAGCCCTTGCAGCTTAGGTCTTGTTCTCTTAACGCCTTTGTAACCCTGGAGCCAAGTGAATAAATACAGGCTAACCTGGCGGGCAAAAAGCAACTACATGGAGAAGGGCCCTACTCAACAGAATTTCCAGCTAAGGGTTTCTTAAACCAGTGGTCTCAACCAATAATCCGACAGCTTACTGTGGGCAGAGGTACCAAAAGAATCAATTAAGTACAACACAAATTGCCAGTCCTCAGAATCATGACCTAAATGAATATTTGCCGTGAGGAGTTATTAAACTTGGGAAATGATTTTAGAAAGTGTAAATGTCAGAGAGCCTCAAGAAAAACGATGGTTTAAGTGAATCATATTCAAGCTATCAGGATAATATATTATAGTGGATCCTCACAAGGCATTTTGTACCTCACAGGGAGGTATTGCTGAAAAGAAGATAAGGAATGATGTAAATAGTAGAATGAATTTTCTCATGGTGGAAGGAAGATCAGTGTATTGGCTGAGATGGGCTTTGGAATAAAAACAGAAAGGTACATAGACAGCTCATCTGAATACTGTTGAGTAAGGGAGAGTGAGTGAGAGGGTAGCCAAGGATTCAGGGCCACTTTATGGGATGGGAAACATGGAAAATAAGAAGGGAAAAGGGTCTTGCTGAGGATATACTTTAATGAATTTTAAGAGACACTGGAACATTAGAATTTGTTTAAATTACTTTTTGTTAACGGCTTTTTCTTTTTAAATCCTGGGATGAGGCCATATGGCACTGGAAACTTACTATGGCTGTATTTTGTTAGGTTATTCAGGTCTTTGTACTTTCACGTACTTCTGGTTGAAATCATATTTTGCTTCTGTCTAGACATCTACGGACTGTAACTTTTTAAACAAACTGACAGACAATTGGAAATAGGTGGTGAAGTAGAAGAGTCATCCTGACCCAGGCGGAAAGTTTTGAGAATAACACCTGCAAGATACAGAGGCAGTGTGGTCGTGATGTGGGGATTAGAATTTCAACTTTTGAGAAAAAGCACTTTTCAGGATTGGATGATACACGTATGAAAAAATCAAACTAAGGAGTAAATATGAGTTCAGTAAAAATTTGGAGGAAGCACAAAAATCTCCGCTATGAATTTACCAACGGACAATTTGCTCTTTATTTTGTCCCAAAGTACTTTCTATTTCTTATAAAATTGGAATCATTTTGAAAGTGCAGTGGAAGCTTGTGACGGATATTATGGGACTTGTTCAAAGATGAATCTTTCCATATGTCTAAATGGAAAAAGTATTTCTCCATTTATAGCAAAAATATTTTAGGAGAACTAAATATGTAAGTTTAAAAAATAGGAGAGGAGTAAATGTATCATAGTGATTATATCACCATATGTGACCTGAATTGTGTTCTCCCAAATTCATTTGCTGGAATGTGAAGGCGGTACCTTTGGGATATAATTAGGTTTAGAAGAGATCATGAGGCTGGGGCTCCATGATGGGATTCGGGTCTTAATAAAGATAGTTAGGAGGGTTCATTCTTTCTCCACCATATGAGGGCATAGCCAGAAGGTGACTGTTGCAAGAGGAAAAGAGAGCTTGTAAGGGAAGCTGACCATGTTGATACCCTGTTCTCAGATTCTCAGCCACTAGAACTGTGAGAAAATAAATTTCTGTTTAGCCACCAGTATACAGTTTATTGCTATAGTAGCCTGAGCAGATGAAGCCAGTAGATTAAGAAGTAATTTTGTCAGTATGACAAGCTGCTACTGAAAGAAAAGTAAGTAGATTTGATAAATTAATATAAATTATACAGGGAGTTTTAATTTTAAATAACTGCAAAAAATAAACACGTAGAGAGATACATAAAAATACATTTAAATTTATACTAGATATTTATATATATAAAATTGCCTAACAAATATCCAAATATAAATTTTAAAATATGTTTTACTCTGTATCATCTATCTATTTTTCTATCTATCTGTATCTATCTATCATCTCTCATCTATCTATCTAGTTAAACATGGTCACTAGTGATTTGTGAGTGAATAAGTAAAACTTCTGGGTTGAAATTTGATAGTTTGCACAGTGGCCAGGAGATTATGTCATGGTTTTCCATTTTAAAATGCAATGGAATTTTAGAAGTTTCTGCATCTCTTCAGACTTTAGAACACTCTGTATGTTTGTAAAATAAAAATAGTTTATTGATAAGTTCTGAAAGATTATTTAACTATAATTTCAGAGGCTTTATAATATATAACCAAATGAATACATAATATGTATAATGTATTATATATGTGTCATATATACTGTATAACATATTAAATATATATAATATATAACCAAATGAATAAGTAACCAAAGTTAGTCATAAAATATTTGTCAAACTCCTTGATTTGTGGACTTAATTTAGGTCATATGAAGAAGGATGAGAAGAGCATTCTGGAAGATTAAAAACGTGAGCAGTGGTGTATGAGTGGCCCATGGCACCTTGAGGATCATAATGAAATTGGTCCTTCAGAAAGTTTACAGATTATTTAAGGAGAAAATTGTGGGGAGTTCCCATTGTGACTCAGCAATAAGGAACCTGATTAGTATCCATGAGGATGCGGATCTTCTCCCTGGCCTCACTCAGTGGGTTAAAGAATCCAGTGTTACTGTGAGCTATGGTGTAGGTGTTGCTGTGGCTGTGGCGAAGGCCAGCAGCTGCAGCTCTGATTCGACCCCTGGCCTGGGAACTTCCACATGCCTTGGGTGTGGCCCCAAAATGAAAAATAATGTCAATAGGCAAAGTAAGCCTCAGATATGAAATAGTCTGAG
This sequence comes from Catagonus wagneri, assembly GCA_004024745.2. Taxonomy (NCBI): domain Eukaryota; kingdom Metazoa; phylum Chordata; class Mammalia; order Artiodactyla; family Tayassuidae; genus Catagonus; species Catagonus wagneri. Next base: position 29,861,916 of record PVHT021183696.1, on the reverse strand, counting down.
TAACTCTTGTCAGTATAGTGCCCTTTGCTATCCCTGAGTAGATGATGAAAATTATACCACTCAGAATTCAAGTAGAATGACTGATTTCCTTCTTTAATTTTAAGGGCCCCAAAAATTCAACCTTCAGACTATCACAGTGAAAATATATGTGTAGGCTGCTACTATCAACATAAAAATTCATATTAATCTATGGATTCAGCAATACAGACAACTAAGCTGTACTCCTAGCATTCATCAGACAACTCCAGGTACAAGTCCCACCTCCCTTCATCTCTGACCACAGAGCAATTTCAGCTAGGGTGGTCTACTATACCCACACTGAGCTGGAGGGTGGACATCTCTAGTATGGCTAGGATCTCCCTGGATTGGATGTAACACACTCTTATTCTTTTAAGGTCTCTTTTTCTGTGCTAGACACTGCTATGGAAGATGGGTTCAGGCCTCATTAAACATAGAGCTTACTCGTTTTTCTTGCTTTTTCCAGTGCCTAAGCCTACCAAAAATCAGAGATAGAAAATGTAAGCTTTATATACAAATTGGAAATGTTACTGGATCAAAATCTGTTTTGTTATTTGTGAAGGTGAGGAGTGTGGCTATTAAAAGAAAACTAATTGTCTCTGACCAAGTCTCTTTACTATTTATCTGAGACACATAAATGTACCTCAAGGAGTAAGAGGTACCTTAACTTTTATATTCTAGGGGCTGTTCAAAAGTTCCAAATAATCACAATAATGTATTAAGTACAGAATTAAAAAAGAAACTGACATTTTTCAGATGGTCTTGAAATGACTAAATCAAAAATCCCTCTTAACACCATAGATGTGTGATATGTTTGTTTCTCCAACAAATCTCAACGTTTTTATGTTGGAGCAATGATCATCTGATGGCAGAAACAGATGTCTGGATTTTTCGTTTTATCTATATGTCACGTGTTCACGTGATAGGCAGAATAATGCCCCTCCAAGAGATGTCCCCATCTTAATCCCCAAACCTGTGAAAATGCTAATTTATGTGGCAAAAATAATTTTATGAAGCTGATCAAATTAAAGACCTTCGGATGGGGAAACTGATAGGTGTCATCACAGAGGGGACTTTGTAATCAGAAGAGTCTTTATAAAAAGGAGACAGGAGTGTCAGAGTTCAGAGAAAAAGAAATCTGAGAATATTACCTTGCTGGCCTTGAAGACAGGGGAAGGGGTGATAAGAAAAGTAATGCAGGTAGGCTCAGAAACTGGAAAAGATAAGGAAAGAGATTGTCTCAGAACTCTAGAATGAGGGAGTCCTTGCTTATGACCTTGATTTTAGACCTCTGCCGTACATAACTGTTAAGTATAAATTTATGTTTTGTTAAATCAGTTTGTGATAATTAGCTACCTCAGCAATAAGAAACTAATGCACTACATAACAAGCAACAAAATTGATTCCACTTAAATGTATAAAGAAAATTTAGTATATTTTTTTAAATTTTCTGAAACATAATTTGTCTCTTTGATGACTATCCTCTGAGGATAAAGAAAAGAACACTTTCCAATTAATTGCAGCTCGGTTTCTTCCATGTAAATAGTCTCTTTCTAATCATTGTTCACACTTTATATCACCCCACCCTTTTGATCTCCTAATTACTTCCAGGATGATATCTGGATATATTTGGGGTTAAAAGATCCGATGATCTAATAGAAGGGCAGTAAAGAAGACAGATCCACTATTGGCTAATTTTGTTCACTGAACTGGAACTTATGAGGCAGACCTGGTCTTGACTGGTCCTTCAGTCAAAATGCTGAAATCTATTTGTGATCACAAACGTTGTTAACTCTATTTGTTGCTTCTAAATCTGTTGTCCGTGGACACTCCCAGCTTTTTTTTTTTTTTTTGTCTTTTTTCCTTTTATCTAGAGCCGCACCTGCGGCACATGGAGGTTCCCAGGCTAGGGGTCTAACAGGAACTGCAGCTGCCGGCCTAGGCCACAGCCATAGCAACAGCAACGAGGGATCCCAGCCGCGTCTGCAATCTACACCACAGCTCACGGCAACGCGGGATCCTTAACTCACTGAGCAAGGCCAGGGATCGAACCCGAAACCTCATGGTTCCTTGTCAGATTCGTTAACTACTGAGCCAAGATGGGAACTCCGAGGAAGCATTACTTTTGAAAGATTAACCCACTCATCAAAGGCAGAACAATTTGAGGATGATTCAAAATATCTTCAATTTCTATCACTGAAGAAGTTTTGGGAGACATTAGGAGAAAAATATTGATATGACTGGAAAAGTATTTGAACTAGAAAAGAGTATATAACCAATCTTTTAAGTATATTTTAGATTATTCATTCATTTAAATTATAAACTATGGCGCTTATAATTTTAAAAAATTATGCTTACATTGTATTTCCTCAGACTTACAATAAAAATATGATATTCTGATTTGAATAGTATGTAGTAATATATAAAAGTAAATTTCAGTATTTTTATGCACTCTGTAATAAATTATCTTTCTAAAGAATAAATTATTTAGTTCAATTGTTGCTACTGAGTGTAAGTTTTAAATAGATTATTGATAAAACTATCCAGATTGTAAAATTAATAGAACCTCTTAAAATTGTGTTTTTGTTTGTGTATGTATCCGTGTTCAACCAATGAAACACAATAAACTATTAATTAAGGACTGTTTAATCCACTAGAATGATAAAAAGAATGAAATTGCCAACCCTCATCTGACCAAGGGTTACACAGAAAGAAGGATAAGTGACAGAAATTATATTGTACGGTATGGTATGGATATTAACAAGACATCTCTTACCCATCTTGCTTTCTTTCTCTTCATATCCACAGTTTGAAGAGTTTTTTTTTTCCTTACTTGACTTTAAAACAGATGCCTATATAATACTGTTTGCTACCTTTGAAAGTGAAGATGAATAAAATATAATATCACGAGGCAGAGTTATATATGAAAGCAAATCTTTTAAGACAGTCTTTTCATTTTCAGTGTAATTACTGATGTCATGGACTCTTTTACACTTTTCCAATTTCATACAATTTAATTTTCAGGATAATTATTGGTTGTCCTAAATGGACTCCGTGGCATCTTTCTGCCTCATTTTTGCAGTGCTCATAAATCAATCATGATTTCAAATCATCAACTCTGTCCACAGCAAGATGCATAATAGTGATAAAGCAATGTAAATTTGTTTTAAAATGCCAATTTTTCATGGACATTTTCTGCTAATAGGTCAGGCTTGTTGTACAGTGAAAGCATAGTTTATGCCCTGTAGTAATTTTCAAAACATCAATCTATATTTGTCTCCTTTGGAAAGTTCAGTTCTGCTAGATGGATCATGGAGGTTACACAAATTTAGTATTTTGTGTCACTCTTAACTCTGTCTTTTGGAGAAAGAAACTTCACTTCTATTTTTTTTGTACAAACTTCCTTGTGCATAAATACTCTATATTTAGACAAAAATAAAGTTTTGGGGTTTGCATATGTCATATGAGCAAATCAAAATTGTGTTTGTTTTTCAAATTTTGTTGTGTTTCAAAACAACAATGATAATAAGTGGAAGTATATTACAATGAATTCAATTTGAAAGAAGGATGTGCAATTTACTTCTATATAGATAAGCAGTTATAGCTATAATATTCATATAACTCTCTGTATGTCTATACAAACATGCATATGTATAATACAATAAATGAGGATAATGACAAAAATGTATAGGAAATGCACACACATGTATGTGTATATATGTATACCTATATATATTTCCTTTAATAACTACCATTGCTAATTTTTCATGTTGTCTCTATGATTCATCAGGTTACCATTATGAGCTGTACATGAAATCAAGTAACAATTTAGCCCTGAACTCAAATCATTGAAACTGGTTTTACTGAGAACATAGTTGCAGTATCTGTATACTGTATATTTAAAAGATGATTAAAAAATAGAAATATTCTATATTTTATGCTATCTTAACTTTTTTAGTTCTGATGGTAATGGTATTTAAAGTTTGGAAATCTCCAAATACTGCGGAATTTTCAAAATGTTCACATGTAAGACTGCTGCACAGATATTAAAGATATTGATTTCAGGAATTCCCGTTGTAGTGCAGTGGTTAACGAATCTGACTAGGAACCATGAAGTTGCGAGTTCGATCCCTGGCCTTGCTCAGTGGGTTAATGATCCGGCCTTGCAGTGAGCTGTGATGCAGGTCACAGACGCAGCTCGGATCCTGCGTTGCTGTGGCTCTGGTGTAAGCTGGCGGCTATAGCTCCAATTAGACCCCTAGCCTGGGAACCTCCATATGCCGCGCTTGCGGCCCTAAAAGGACAAAAGACAAAAATATAAATAAATAAATTGTCATTGATTTCAAAGAACAAAAGTAAAGGGAAGGGTCTAGAAAAATTCTTTGGCAACAGAAAGAATATCAAATTTAAAGAAGGAAGGAGGATGAGAACGTCCATGTTTGTATTTAAAGAATAGACAGTACGCTTCAATATAAAGAAATCCGGAACAATGGTTGGGAGATCTGAGTTATAGTGACACATCTCTCAACTGTTTACTCAAACTGAATAAATAAATGTTAGTTAATATTCAAAATTGCAAAAGAGGAAGATGCCAACATCAGCAAACATTTTCATATAGCCACTCTCTGTAATCTATCTCACTACATTGCAATTTTTTTCTCAGTTTTCATCATGCTTTAATAACTAAGGATGAGATAAGCTATCGAATGATGCACTCTTGCCTGAGAAGCATTGCTTAATGTGAAGGCTCAAGATTCAGATAAATTTTCTCAGGCATAAAGAGCAAATGAGGGCCGCAGAAAACAAACAAATGAGCAAACAAAAAAGGCAAGGTTAGGACTCAGATGATAGATTTGGGAAAAAATTAGAAGATATACATGAGGTTGTGTGAGCTATGAAAAAAAGGGGTATTTTATATTTCACCACATAAAAAATAAACCATCAAGAATAATATTAGAAGTATTTCAACAGGAAAAGAGATTTTGGTATGCATGTGGTCTAGAGAGTTTTCAAGTAATCAATATCCATGATGATCAAGGTTTAAGTGTGAATTATTTCCAGGGTTAAAGTATTCATTTATCTACAAGTAAGCTTTTCTACTAGTTCAGCTAGAAACTCAATTTTTCTGTCAATGATAGGAATAAAATCAGTTTGCTCCCAAGATCTCCTTCCACTTCTAAAAAAAATTAATCTTTGAAAACTGATTATAAAGTTTTCTTTGTTTAGGGTTTGATTCTACTCTCAGATATGGAGATGAATCCTAGTTCTGTGCCTTGGAAGTCAATTATGTGACTGCATTTCAAATGCAACAGAATGATTTTCCAAGGGATTAAAACATATGTGTTTGTGAGGAAGATAAATTTCAAGCTTCCATGGCTGTAAAAGATGTGAAATGGTTAAGCTTTGAGTGCTATCATAGCAAGCTTTTTCAAAAAGACCTGATGTCTTGTCAATATTGATTCAGGCTTCTCGGTGTCACTGGAGTAAAAATAATAAAGTTATGTGGCTGAAGGGACATGAAGAAAAAAGTTTGATTGATTCTTCCATTATCCAATGACAACTATTACAAAGCAGATAATAAAAATAGCAATTAGATGCTTGGTCTAAATGGGAAATATATGAGATCGTCTAAGGGTTTAGTGAGTGGAGACAAAAGTTTAAAAATACAGAAAGAAAATAAAATACTCAAAACCTAATATGTCACACTCAAAAATGAGAATACTCTACTCATTTTCTTAAGTACAGCAAGCAATATGCGTTTTTCTTTCTTATACTATTTTTAAAAGCCATACTTGAGTTCATCATAAGATAAAGATGTGGAATAATTTTGCAGGTTTTATCAAAAAAATAACAATAGGATCAAATTGAATAAAATTTATAAAGGAATTTTACAAATAGCATTTTGTCAGATCATTAGAAATAGGTGAGAAACATGCTGTAACTATTCCAATTTATCAAAGTGGAAATCAAAAGGCAACAAAGTTAAGTGAATTACCAATGATGTTTACCTGGAGACATTGCTAGAAATCAGCCTTTTGAAAATTCTATCAGATTCCATCTATTTTCTTACACACACACACACACACACACACACACACACACACACACCCTAGAGAGAGAGAGAGAGAGAGAGAGAGAGACAGTGTATGGCACCACAGTGAGAACTCTAAAGATACATATACTTAAATAAACTTGTTTCAGAATAGTTTAAAAAGCTGTATGTTTATAACATATATAAATAAACCTAACACGAGATAAATGTATACGGTTTGTGAACAAGGATATTTTTAGCTGGATAGTTAATACACTAACTAGGTTATAACTATGTACGTAGTTACAAATGTATAATCAGTAATGTTTTATATGGACTTAAAATACAAGAAAGAAGAAAAAAATAAAAAATACAAGATTTTGGAAGCATTTATTCAGGTTCATTTTACAAATAAAAATGTAACACTCACTCTGAGAGACATTATAAGATGCTGAAGATAAAATAAGCACAATGCCTACTCTCATGGAGATTATAGTCTAGTAGGTAAAATAGATATTTAATAAATGAAAGCAAGTGCTATCAAGAAGTTTGGAGAATGGGATTTATATATACACACTACCATATATAAAATAGATAACTAAAAAGGACCTACTGTACCATAGGGAACTATACTCAATATTCTGTGATAATCTATGTGGGGAAAAAAGCATGGATATATGTGTAAATATAACTGATTCTACTTGCTGTACACCTGAAACTAATAGAACATTTTAAGTCAACTGTACTTCAATAAAATTAAATAAAAAGAACTGTCATTGCTATTAGAATGTACTTTAACTAGTCTTGAAAGTGAGGTGGGTGGGAGAAAAACAATTACTAGAAAATATAATTATCAGGGGTTAACCAGAAAAAGTAAAAGCATACTTCAAGAATAAAAAATGACAAGATAAAGTGACTGAGGCAGGAAATAGAAAAATCCATTTAAGAAAATAAGGGAATCCCAGCATTGGATGGATTTTATTTTTTATTTTTTTTATAATTTATT
>PVHT021183696.1:29840731-29853861 GCA_004024745.2 Catagonus wagneri | reverse complement strand
CTGGGTCATATGGTAATTCTATGTAGAGTTTTCTAAGGTACCTCCACACTGTCTTCCATAGTGGTTGCACCAGCTTACATTCCCACCAACAGTGCAGGAGGGTTCCCTTTTCTCCACACCCCCTCCAGCATTTGTTGTTTGTGGACTTGTTAATGATGGCCATTCTGACTGGTGTGAGGTGGTATCTCATGGTAGTTTTTATTTGCATTTCTCTAATTATCAAAAATGTTGAGCATTTTTTCATGTGCTTGTTGGCTATCTGTATGTCTTTTTTGGAGAAATGTTTATTCAAGTCCATTGCCCATTTTTCAATGGGGTTGTTGGCTTTTTTGCAGTTGAGCTGCATCAGTTGTAAATGATGATGGAGAAAGAAGCACAAATCGAGTCAAAAGAGAGAAACAAGAGTCAGATAGTATCAGGAAATGATGTTTAGTACTTAACTTTTAAGGGCAAAGGGAAAACTTTCACTTAAGTTAAACAGTGAATCCACATGAACAGATTATTTTTTCTTAAAAAATTACCCTGGCTCCAGGGTGTATAATAAATTAAAAGGGGGCAAAATATTCATCAAATTTCTCATTGCTAATCCATGTTTCCATGAGCCATAGATGTGATTTTGAATCACATCACTATACAATTTGCCTCTGTTTCGCTATTCTTTCCAATCACCTTGACATTGAGTTAGATGTCAGCTGTTATTTCTCATGATCTTATAGAAATGTGTTTTTATTGGACAATTAAGTAAAATATTGCTTTATCCTCTGTCTGGAATAAAAATAGGAAGGTAAATATATACCAAAATACCTGCAGAGTTTGAGAAAGTGAAGTGAAAACTATCGATAGGTGATGAATATGAGAAGCTGACTTTGTAACTGAAGTATACAACTGAAACAGATAATTAGGGACCAGTACAGTTGACATAATAACTTGTCTGTATCATGTGAATTTTTAACCCTGATATTTATACTTAGGAAAATCTGCCTAAATATAGGAGGAGAGAGATGATGTAATCATGAGGAAGAGAATAGTCAGATGAGAGAATTTGTCGCTGTTGTTTATTTTTTTCTTATTAGGTGAAAAACACTAGGCTCTCTTGAAATAATTATGGCATAAAAACAGGGGAAAGAGAGAGGTGAAAGACAGAGTAGAAAGAGAAAAATTATACAAATCCTGTAGAAAGATGGAATAAATGATGAGTTAGTTTTCCGTAGGAGAAAGGAAACAGCATCTATCATGAGAAAGGGAATTAGGATCCCATGATCTTAATAATTTGTCAATATATTTAGTAATCTATAATTTTACTTTTGTTACTGTTGGTCAAGTATAATTTTCCTGAGTTTATCTGCTTTCATTCTTTTATTATGTTTTCTGTCAGAAATGCCTTCAAACTTTATTCATGTACTCTGGATCAGGTATGCATGTTTAAATTATCTTTCCCTGGGAACACTGACTCTAACCAATGACTAATATTTTAAAATTCTAGACAAGATTTTTCATTTAAATTCATTTTTATTAATGTAAATCCTACAATTATCTAATTTATTACAAATGTATTTTTTTCTTTTCCGTTTAAAACATTCTATATAATGAATGATTTCAGCTGGGGGTAATGACATTTTATACACTAAAGGGCAGCAACACCATAGTTTCATATATTTGGATAAATATTGCTAAATAATAAAATAATAAAATATTAATGTTATGAGTTATTCCTAGATGAGTGGAGTGATTACTTTATATTTCCGAAAAAATTATAGGTAACTATTCATGGAAGAAAAACTTGAGTACCTAAGTCTACTAATTAAATGGTTCATCATTTCAGAATATACCTCCTCTGTTCTATCTCATTTTATTTACACGAAAATCCTTTAACATACTATATACATTTTCTCCATAAAGTTTTTAACTAACTCCCCTAGCATAAGAACCACTGGAGTGGTTCATTCAGCACAGTCCGATGTCCTTGAAATGGGTTGTTTTTTAATGCTTCTTGTCTCCATTCCATCATTCTGGGGGAACTTTCATTCTTGGGAACAATATTATCACATTTATTTGAGTGGCTTTGCCCTCATTCTGTCTCGTAGCATTATCACAATGTGGCTGCAGCAGTTCTAGACATTATCTTGCAACAGGGGAGAAACTGACCATCTCCACAATACCTGCTGAATAGATGTGGGGGTAAAAAAGTAAAGTCCTCATCATTCCGCAAAAAAAAATTTCTTCATTCACATTAGTCAGCACTGAATCACATTCTGCCTATCTAAACCAATGGTAGTGTTTAGAAATTAGACATCTTTCCAAAGAGGAGTAATATCCACCTTATATTACATTCATTTCCATATTGATTTGGGCCACACTGTCTATTTTAACAAATAGGATAAAAATACACTTTAGGAAAACAAAAGAAACAGTAGAAATCATATGCTTCACACATAACAATACTCAGATTTTTCACAAGAGAGTGCTCTGCTGTATGCAAATGATTTTAAACCACGGTTCCTAGACCAGCAGCATCATTTTCACCTGGGAACTAGTGGTATGTGCACATTCTCAGAGTCCACCGAGTCCTAATATATGAGAAACCCAAGTGATCTGTGACTGAACAAGTTCTTTGGGTGACTCGGTTGCACAGTATATTTGAAAACCATTACTCTATGCAGTTATTTAGTAAGACAATGTTATGGAGGCTTTGTTCTTATTAACATGTGATTCCCAAGGTCGCATAATGATCAAGTTGGTGGGAAGGCAACCAGCCTAGAGAAGCATGAGAAGGGGACGTTATAGACCAGACCTGGGGCTGCTACATATAACTCCCATTCATTTTCACTGGTTAAAAATGGGTCATGTGGTCACACACAATTGTAAGGCAAAATGGGGAAATACAGTCACGCTGTGTCTTCAGGGAGAAGAATAAGGGCATTTTGGTTCACATTCTATAGTGCCTTACTGCTTCCTGTTACAAGGTTTCTACCTGTGACACTCTTGCTTATAACGTTCTTTCTAACCCTTCAGTTTTGTCATTTATTTCTGGTTATTTAATTTCTACTAATCCTCTAGATCCCTTCTCAAGTAGCATTTCTTTAGGGAAGCAACTGCATTATATCCTCTTATTGCCTATGCTCATAGTACTGTGTTGCTTTATGTTTTAATAATAGTTATGACTTGGTGTTAGAGTTTTATGTTTATAAGTATTGAGATTATGATGCAATCTTCTACTTGAAATCTAAGTCCAGGTCTGGTTTTATTCAGCTAATATCACCACATCTAACACAAGGCCTGAAAATATTAGAAACTCAATAAATTGCTTCTGTTGAATAAACTAGAAGGATATAAAAATATATATGATTTTATATATGTATGATATATATATATATAATTTAGAATTGGCTGTGCACATGTTATGTAAGTGAGGATGTTTAGATGGAATTATTTTCATAAAAACAAAAAAATCACACATTTTTTCTTATACCAAAATGAAAAGTAGTATAAAATATAAATGACAATTGCTGCTTTTCTTCTATATACGCTTTATGGTATATTTTTTCTCCTTTGAATTTTCACCTTATTAGCAATTCTCTTGTCCGTTTTTCATGATTAAAAAAGCCGGTATGCTTTAAAACCTAGCTCCTCTTTCAATTTGCAACCCCTATTGAGACAGCGATAGCTGAAAACAAGTTTGCCTTCAAAAAGAATGTTGAATTCTGTTGTGAAGGAGAGAAAAGTGAAGGCATTTAATGCTAAGTCATGGATGCCAATTCTGAATTTGAGATATTAATTTATTCCATCTCTTTAGGAGGTTTTATGTCCCATTCCTGGGCTCTCAATTCTCTGATTTTTAATATTTATAAAAAGAGGATGAATGACGTCTAACAGTCTTAGAAGTACAATCCCCTATAAATTTTTATCTGACTTAAAATTTGAGTTGTTTCTGATATATAATAATGTCTCTTTAAATGTTCAGCTGCAAATATTGAATACCAAGAAGCCAGAAACATAGCAATACTTCTTATAATCTTCACATACAATGAAACGTAAACTTGAAAAAGGTCTGAGTTGTAGAAGAGGACTCTGCTACTTTTCAGGCATCTAAAGCACTTTGACTTATTACCTCATTTCATAAGGAAGATTGTACATGAATTCCAAATGACTGGATATGAATTTCCTATCAAGATGATGCTCCAAGTAATTAACCCATCCTCACTATAATTTTAAACCTATCATCTGTGGGTTGATACCCTTCAAAGGTTACATGGAAAGGGAAGAAATGTCAACCTATATTTATGTTCTAACAAAAGGTGATGGAAAAAAGTTATGACACAATCAGTATTTCATTAGTTATTTTTTCTGTTAGTGAAACTTTCCAAAGAAGTGTGAATTAATGTTTACAGAAAACAAAAATATTAACCACATGAAATAGACAGTTTTATGATATTGCCTACCTGCTCATGCTTCAAAAAACAAAAAGCAATTTATAATTTTCTAGCTATGTTATATCTTAGTCACAGCAACCAAATGTTTGTGCTACATTGAAAGTGGCTACTGGAACCATCATTTTGGTCACAGCCTATGCCACAATGATTGATAGGTAAAATTGGATTTTTACTGTGAAAGGCTCAATGTGTTTCTGTCAAGCGAGTAAAATGAATATATCGACCAATTGGAGTTTGAGTAACCATGGCTTTATATCCATGCCTCAAACTGAGGCTTTGTACTGATAGTCTAGAGTCAAAGGGGAATTTTTTTCCTGCATAATTCTATTTTCTTGGCTTGTTTGAATGTAGACTGTCCAGGTAGACTCTACAGGAAAAAGAAGTGTACCAGGAAATGCTAAGGATACATTTTCCAGATGATATTATGCTATGCTAGTAAAAGGTAAATTTCCCTGAACTACAACAGAAAACAATTTTTTGTCTCGATCGTTTTGTTAAATCTCGTTTAAATTACACTTGATGCTTTTCAAATGAATTTTCACACATTTGATTTTTGTACTTTGAAGCATTAGCATCATTTTGGCACCTTTTTGTTTGCTGTCCAGTTTGTTTTAAATAAAAATTACAGGGACTCTTAAGACTGTCACAGTTTCTTTTTTTATCTTGGAAGTATGTGTTGGTGGGTGGGAAAGGAATTATAAATATATTTATATGTGAAGTAGTGGTTATTTTCTGAGGTTACAGAATATAGAAACAATTTTAACACAAAAAGTCATTACAGAGTATATAGAGTTATGTGGAACGTGGATGAGTAAAAGTAAATCTGTCAGTCAAATAGAATAGCAATGAAAAAGCCTAAATAATTTGAAAAGACATGTCACATAAATACATTAATTGTGTGTGTGTGCCTATGTCTATATTTAAATTAAATCATCTAATAATTTATTTGGTGCCTATGGTGTGCTTATTTATTTACTATTTCAGGCTTTCCTACTTTAAACTTATCTGGAGGACCTTAATTGTATTAGCTATGATAAATATAAAATGAAATCATTTATGAACATAAAACATAGTTGCTAATTCCATGTAAACTTCATTTTGTACATGTTAGGGATGTCCATAAATTTTATTCTTAATTGACCATATATTTCAATTCAAGGTGAGAGACTATTCAACAAAATTACAGAACTTCTTCAGAATAGTACAAAATTAAATGTCCTTACAAATCTATGAGGAAAGCAGTGATTTTTTTTTTCAAGGACCTAATTCAGGGTATTTAAAGAAAATATATATTTTACATGCCTAATTGTGAGACTGAGATACTTCTTGACTTGGAAACACATATACTGAGGTGAGACTGTGTAAAATAACAGACAACGTATTGGACTAGTTTAAGTGATTACAATGAGGACAGCCCAAACAAAGGTCACATAATGAGTAAAAGAAAGAATTGCAGGAGTTCCCGCTGTGGCTCAGTGGAAACGATTCTGACTAGCATCCATGAGGTTGCAGGTTCGATCCCTGACCTCACTCAGTGGATTAAGGATCCTGCGTTGCCTTGAGCTGTGGGGTAGGTTGCAAAAGTCGCTCAGATCTCACGTTGTTGTGGCTGTGGCATAGGCTAGCATCTACAGCTCTGATTCAACCCCTAGCATGGGAACTTCCATATGTACCAATGCAGCGCTAAAAAAAAAAAAGGACCAAAGGAAACCCAAAAACAAAGCATTGCATATCATTTGAATTAGTGTAATTTATTTAGTACCTCTCTGTCCAAATAACACCTCTGCCCTGCTGCTATAAAAGTGCCCTGCTACTAAAAAATGTGGGCTTATTACCTACCATCAGAATCAAAGGAGGCATTTTTATATGTCAGAAGTTGCCATTTTTTTTTCTTCTCTAGTAAAAGCCATCTACTGTAACATGAAGCAAAATCTTTAAGCTTTCTAACACTCCTCTGGGCTCCTCCAAAAAGCAATTTATATCAGCTGGCAAGGTCATTAAGGAAACTGGTCAAAATGCAGGTGGGAAATGCGACCCTGTTGGGTAGAGTCTTAATGCTTCCATTTATCAGGAACACAAGGTCATATCAATGGTGTTGAGTATTAAACTTTGATTTCCCAAGAATCATATGGCAGTTGCCACTTGAGATGATCTAAAAACATGTTAGAAATGTAAGTCTGAGGGTATATTTTTATAAGTGTATATATATTTAAATATTTTAATAATAATATGAGTTTATTTTAAAAAGTAATATGAGACCAAATATTTTTCTGCAAAATAATATTTCAGCATGTGGTATACTCATGGCAGTTTTAATGATTTTACTTCTACTTATTGATTTCTAATATGCTGAGCTTCTTTTGGAAAATTACTAAAATATCCAGACCTATCTACCATTTACCCAGTACAGTAGTGAAGAAACTACAGACACACAGAGTTACATATAATAGATTTTTTTCTGGAAGGCCTATAGGAATGCTTCAAGGCCTTTTGAGGCAATATGCTGGGAACATTAGGGCTTGGTAGAGAAAATACTCTTCTTGTTGAATGGACAAACCTTGACCAAATCAAGGTTCTAAAATTAGTGCCAGATCTCTAGAAAATCAAGAAGCGAAAATGCACTTCCCTTGTAATTATTTTTCCTTCTCTCTTTTTTGCTCACTTCATTAACTTTCTGCTCATAGGAATCTTCTTAGGACACATTGTTCATTTCCAAACAGTAATAATAATAACTCACTTAAGCCAGTCACTCACTTGGACTTTATTCCTTCTTCTTCCAAGTGCCTTTGCTCTCAACTGCTCCCCCCTTCAGACCCCTGCTTTTAAAAAAAAATGTTAAAAAACATATACTTAAATAAATGCATTTTTAGTCCATGCCACTGAGTATGCTAGTTATTCCTAGGGATGACCCTCCTTCTGAAAGTGTCGTATATAATAATTCAGATAAAGCTGTTCAAGCCTAAGTGATACAAACTCTTAGGTAAAAAATAATTTGTTAGGATGTTGTATAACACAGGAAATACAGCCAATACTTTATAACGACAATAGAGTATAGCTGCAAAAATTGTAAATCGTTATAGTATACACCTATAACATTAACATTATAAATCAGCACCAATTAAAAAAAAAACATAGGCATTCCTGTTGTGGCTCAGCAGCTTAAGAACACAACATAATGTCTGTGAGGATGTGAGTCCGATCCTTGGCCTCACTAAGTGGGTTAAGGATTTGGTATTGCCACAAGCTGCAGCATATTCAGGTTGCAGATTCATCCTGGATCTGGTGTTGCTGTGGTACAGACTTGCAGCTGTAGCTCCGATTTGACCCCTAGCCTGGGAACAGATGCAGCTGCCACAGATGCAGCTGTAAAAGATAAATAAGTAAATTAATAGATAAATAAATAAATAAATACAAAAATATATGTATATCCGCATGTCTCGTATTAAGGAAGAGAGATTTTTATAATTAAATTTTAGAGGTCAGGATATTTTGATAGAAAGGTGAAAGGGGATATTTTGTTGAATATCACCAAAGTTATAAGCAAGATGAATATTCTATGATTGACTAAAACTAAAAACCTGTGAAATGGAATCCCAGATAGAAAAAGAACATTGACCAAGACACAGAGGCATTAAGTTGCACGTGATGAACACATGAAAAACGTGAGTGGTGAAGGGCAGTTGTGTAGGAGTACTAGCCGCAAAATGTCAGTGTGGTTTCTCTGCAAAGCTGTCACCAAGATGGAACCAAACAGCTATGAGATTTGTTTGAGGATAAAGAGTTAGGAAGCAGAACTAGGTGAGGTGAGCCATCAGTCACCTGTGAAAGAGAGAAGGAAAGAAGCAGGATTGGGTGGGAAAAAGAGCCTCAGATTGTAGCAAGCCATGAAAAAGACTCAGCCAGACTGAGAAAATGTCTCCAGTTAAAGACTATTTGAGGAATCCTACATCAAGCAGCAATAATCTGATTTTATGCTCATGATTATGCTGAGGCAGGCCAGGAAAGTACGGCTTTAGGATGAAAGTTGGTGCTGAACCAAGGCTGAAGTAGCTGGTGAGTGAACAGACTACACTCTTCACAGCAGCTCCTCTTGAAGGAACCTGAGCAGGATCCTCTTGATTATCACACAGGGCTGGGAGTCTCGTTAACACACAAGAGATTTCAGAATTACATGTTAAAGTGTGTTTAAGTCAGTAAAATCTTTAGCCATTTTATGCTATTAATTTAATATGCAGCCCTGTTGTTTTTTTAAACAAAAGAAACTTTATACAAACTCTCAACTTTTTTTACAAGTGTAAACACTGTGGTCTTTATTCCTGGAAGAACTGTTTCACTTGACAAAGAGTGACAAAGATGAGAAGTAGAGGAATCTTTCGATACTTGTTTTCTTTTTCTTTTCTTTCTTTTCCTTTTTTTTTTTTTTGTCTTTGTAGGGCCACACCCACAGCATATAGAAGTTCCCTGGTTAGAAGTTGAATAGGACCTACAGTTGCCAGGCTACACCACAGCTCTCTGAAATGCTGGATCCTTTAGCACACTGAGCAAAGCCAAGGATCGAACCCAAATCCTCATGAATACTAGTCAGATTCCTAAACCACTGAGCTGCAATGGGAACTCCCTTTAATACTTGTTTTCAATCAATGGGTTTAAAAAACCCTATAAATGGACCTCAATTTGTATTTTCTATCTCAAATCCTAACACCACATTACATATTATATTCATTGTTGTCTGAGTGATTTTACCTTTTCATTTTCGCTCATGGTATTCTTACAAACACAGCATCTCTTCAGTTGAGGAAATCAGAAAATTCTATAATTTTGTGAAGTGTTTCTGGATTTCTCTATATTAACAGAATTTAACACATTTTTCTTTGCAACCAAGTAGTATTTTTCTTATGTCCCTTACATTGCATATTTACACATGCATATCTTTTTTACTTAGATATTTCCTGAGATTATTTCGAAGAAAAAAAGATATCAGTTTTATATATGTTAGTATACTTGACATAAACTGGAAATTGTTAATCTTTCAATGAAAAATCATGGACCATGAAATATTGATCAAAGGTCCATAGTGAATCAAAAAATCTATTACGTTAAAATGTCTCTAAAAGTTTACACTGTGGTGGAGAAGAAATGAGACTCTATAGAACACTCAGTTGACCCAGAAAGAGCCTGAAGCTAGGTTAAAAAGATGAGGAAAAACAAAAACCTTTACCTACATTAAAATCTTTTCATACTCAAACGGGACACTCCAAACTATGTGCCAAACCATGTGTATACCCCAGGGAGGACCTAAGAATGTGTGCCTTGGGCAGTCTTTACCTTAAATGAGGGCAGATTGCACATACTGGGCATAATCAGATCTCTCCATTATCCTGCTATTCCTGCTATAAAATTGATTATACAAGCTTGTAAAGCTAAGATAACTAATTTTTAAATTAAAATTATTTTTCTATCAAGAACGCTAAACTGAACTCAACATTTAACACTTCTTTTTTCTTTAAAAAAATATATATCTTCTGTATATACATGCATAAAAATTCAAATACAAATACATATATATAGAAAAATGAAGCAGTGAGAGAGACCCACAGACGAGCTTAGTTGGAGGTGAACGTCCCTACTTTCCATTTAGGACTCCCCCACATTTTATTCTGCTTCCTTTTTCTTAAGAAGAAGAATCTCTGCACTGACTCTTTCAGTTTATAACAAAGAGTCAGGCAGCCTAACAAGGGGGAGGCCCATGAGTAGAGTTGAAGATCTAAAGAGGGTCTACAAATCCAGGTTTCAGGCTAACAAACCTTAATGACCTTTCATCCAAAGGAACACAACAAAGCAAATTTAAAACCTAGAAAAAGTCAGCCATAACAGAAACAGCAGTATAAATGTTGCGGACAAGATTTAAGAAATTATCTATTTTTTTCTCTTTTAGTTTAAGAAAAGATAGACCCTCTGCAAAAAATAACATCATTTTACAAACAGATACAAAAATAGAGGTGGGTATGATTAGGGCAAATTGTCAGGAAACACCAAAGACAACATAATGAAACTTTACAACACATTTGTAGAGAATATAAAATGTGTGGTGAAGAAAATAAAAGATTGTTTTCAAGTCATAGAGGGAAAAAATAGAGGAATAAAAAACAAAGGACAGAAAAGAAGGTGAAGAGGAAGAACAGAGCTCTAAATGAGAACTGTGCACAATTTTATTATGCATTTTTGACGTGGAAGAAAGATATACATTTGAAATTCTAATTTTCTCTTGCAAATAGCTTCCAAATGCCAACATTTGTTTTTGAGAATGTTTTAATATGCAAATCATACTTAGAAAAATGCCTTTAATTTGTTTCACTGGGGGGAGATTCAAGCAAATTGCGAAACAGATGAGTTGGTGTTTAATGCTGCCTCCTTCCTACTATTACCTGTTTTCTGAGGTCAAAATGTTTTCATGTTCATTTCAGTTTCACAACCAGGTTCTTAGTCTCTAGGGTAGCTTCCATAATTAAAGACTTGAGGATATCTCATTCTCCTCAATTGCCACCTGTTCTGACTTCTAATTACTAAAATACCTGCTTTCTGCTTGGATATGTCTGAAAAAAAGAATCATATTACCATTGTGTTGAATTGAAATATCTCTCCTACCACATGCAGACAGATAGAACATGAATTTTAATACAGGCTCTACTAAAATGATCTCTACCTTATACTGAGATAAGTCTCTTCAGTATCTTAACACAGGGCTTCATATTTTCTCATTAATTTCATTAATATCTCATGTTGAATAAATTTTGTAATGAGAAAATTTTCCCAAGTAGATTTCTTTATGGACCACTGTTGAAAACTATAGGCAATCTTTTATTTTTTAATGGTATTTTATCAAGTTGTTTTATGTCAAATTAATCTCTCACCTGTATTTTCATGATTATTACTTTAGACTGACAAGTAGTGACTAGGAAAAACACAAACTATAAAAGTATTCGTGCTTACATCCTCAAACAAGAAACTGCTATCGCTACACACACACACACACACACACACACACACACACACACATACACCACAACACACAATACACACACTGGAAGAGAGATTTGTTAAGAAAGCAAAATCTGGCAAGATCTTTAAAGTCTATGTCTAATTAACTTCACTTCTCATAAAACATTTTCCTTTTGAAAAATAATTATCTGCTTATCAGATGAAACTGTAATGAGAACATTATAGTAAAGTAATTTATATATATCAACCTGCTTCAATCTAGGTATTGATATTTTGGAGATTTTTTAATCCCTGTACTAGTATATTTTCTTTAGAATACATCTTTATAAAAACATAAACATCAGAGATATTCACAGAGACTGGTCTAAGTTAGTTGGACGGAAATTACAAATATGGTAATTAATGCATGTTTCCTGTGTGGGATTCTTTTCCTGCTGATTTATGAAGATTGCAGTGATGTAAAGTTACCATTAACTATTGAAAATGTCCAAGTTATTCCATTAAAGCCAAATTCATATTTTGGAAAAAATGAATTATCTTTGCAAATCAACAGGTAGAATAATCCTGGACAAGAAAATTATTTTAAAATCTTTGACGAAATATACAATCACACTATTTACTTTAAAATTCTATTATTTGATACCTTATAAATTAATTGATGGCAGACAATCCTTCTTACTTACCTTCATTTACACAGCACCCAGCATATCAAGTACTAAATAACAGTTGAATGAAATAAATTATTCAATAAGTTAATAAACTAATTTATAGCCCACTACTAATACCTTTCTCCTCCTACATATTCCTTTTCTTCTTCAGAGGAGCTGTTGGAAACTAGGAAGGGACATAAAAAGTTAATTTATGACATATTCAAGATTTCTAAATTTGATTTTGTTGTGGATCGCCAATATTTTTATTAGTCTCTCGTTGTACTTCTTAAATTCTCATTTCTTCTCATGGCATAATCTTCTGACTTAACGAATGACCCTCATTCAGCTAAGGTCATTTCCTAGTTTATGGTGAAAAGATTGAGAAAATATGTCATTAAACAGCTCATTAACTCTTGTTATATTTTCCTCAATATATAAGTAACTTTTTATTATTTCTCTCATTCTTACCTATTATATGAGATTAAGAGAGAGAATGCTTCAAATAAATACATGAATGTCTCTATTTAAACACTACTATGTTTATGTCTGTAGTACTTTTAATTTTTGTTTTACAAAGCTAGAAAATTTAGAGTTATCATTTACTATCCCACTGTTTCAATCCTCACAGTAGCGTTGCCTTAGTGTTTCTTTTTGGGAAATGTCACTCTTTTCCCATACTCTTGCATTTAGAATGATAATAGGAATTTAAAAGGAGTAGATACGATATAATGTTAAATTACAGAAGAGGGGCTATTTACAAATCAGTCATTTTGAAGAACTTCATAAGAAATACAGAGAGAAGATGGAATTGGAATAGGAGAGAAACTACGTTAGAGGAAAAATTTAAGTTTCAACCATCTATAGGAGAAAACTCCTGTGAAGATTAAACATCTCCTGGTCTAATTATTAGAGGATTAACCATTTTGAAGAACACGAGTGTTTTCTTTCCTCTAGTAGCCTACCTAAAAGTCAAGCCACTTTGTGCTGACTTGTGTCTGACCTTGTACTTTAAGGAAGGACTAACTAGTATCTCTGCATGTTTAATAAACTC
>PVHT021183696.1:29818417-29839731 GCA_004024745.2 Catagonus wagneri | reverse complement strand
AACCATCTATAGGAGAAAACTCCTGTGAAGATTAAACATCTCCTGGTCTAATTATTAGAGGATTAACCATTTTGAAGAACACGAGTGTTTTCTTTCCTCTAGTAGCCTACCTAAAAGTCAAGCCACTTTGTGCTGACTTGTGTCTGACCTTGTACTTTAAGGAAGGACTAACTAGTATCTCTGCATGTTTAATAAACTCAGTATTTCAAGTTAGCATCTATGTAGAGGCCATGTACTATTTTAATGAGTAAGGTATGGAAAGTCCCTAAGATTGAAAATGCCTCATGGCAGGCTTGGGGACATTGAGAGAGCTGGCCACTTCACAAATTAAGACTGCCTCTAAAGAAGTTAGCCACACATTTCTAATTCTCTTCTATCATTGTTAGAGAGTCAGATGGGAATTTCTGAGTACCAATGACACGTAAGACTCCAGAGGAAGCTTAAAAACAAAACATAACAGAAATAATACAACAAAGAAATAAAGGAAGTAATTCATGAACACAGTCTGTGACACATTAAATAGGAATTTCTAGGAATGGTATCCAATCATCACTATGTTTTAAAATTTCCCAAAGGGTTCTAACGTCCAATTGGGATACAGAACCACTGAGTTAGGTTATTAGTGGTTTCATGCATGATCTTAACAGAGTTTTATGTTTCTTCTCAGGATCATGGCCCAACCTGGCATTTTTTTTTTTTTTTTTGGAGTTAGAATGCAATAAGAATAGATAGAAGTTTTCCACAAAGTGATAGGATACAGGGTGCAAGAAAATGGCAGTTCAGCATTTGTGGTGAATGAAAAAAAAAATCTGTGGGATTCATTTTCATAGAATGGAAAAATATCATCTGAACAGCTAAAGGAATAACAATGACTGAGACCTGAATGTGTATGGCTAGTGATTTTTAAAAAGTCTTATTTATAAAAATTGCATCCTTGTGTCCCTGGAGATAATGTGAGTTATTTAAATGGGATATTATAGCCTGGCACACTATGTACTAAACATCAAGATCAATATGCAACTTAAAGGGAATATAATTTGCCTACAGATTGGTTAAATCTTAAACCTGTGATTTTTTTTTTTACTTAAAATATCACTATTTAGCGGTATTTCTTAAAATGAACATGACAAAATTGCCCTCCATAGATTCCTTTCCTGGAATTATTTTGGAAGTGGTTTGTTGTGGCAATGGTACTTAAGTAAAGCCCAGAACAACTAGAGGGTCTTCAGCATGTCTACAGAAAATTGCAATAGTGAAAATATGAGTAACAATGAAAAAATTCAGCAAACCACAGGGCAGATAGTCTCTGAACATTTTAATGACCCTTAGGTATAAGAAACTAGTTAAGATGCACCTAATGACAGAACATCAGCCCTGAGCAAAAAATAACTTAAAATATAGCAATTAGTTTCCCATCAAGACTTTGTCAATTAGGGATATATTTAGCAGCACATAACAGAAATCTAGAATAACACTGACTTTTAAAAAGGAGAATTATTTTTCTCATGCATACATAATTTTGAGATAGGCAGATGCTGGCATTCTTTCAGTAAATCAGTTATGTTAGCATCAGATTCTCTTTGAATATGTTTATGATTTCAAGATGGCTTCTGAATCTCTAAGCAGTAAAATGGAGAAAGAAAACAAGTGGCCCGGCCAAATACCATACTTCATTATATAGAATATTTGAGTAAGACAATAGAGTTTGAGAGCAAGACTAAAACATTAGACTTTGCAGTGGAATAGAGAATCAAGAAACATAATCTATACTTGGTTTATGTCAAAGCAGGTATTGATGATCGATGGGTATGATACAGACTTTAAAACCAAGGATTCTTGGGCTGTTATCCTAACCTATGACCCAGGCAAAAATCAATGCCAGGTGGGTTAAATATTTAAATGAGAAGGGCAAAACAAACTTTTAGAGGAGCATATCTTAATGACTTAGAAGAGCAAAAGTGTTCTTTAAAAAAGACAAAAAATATACAAAACATAAATGTATTGAGAAATTCATTATCATTAAAACTACAATTTTTGTTTAAATATCAACTTTAAGGAAGATAAAAATGCAAATAATAAATCAATATAAGCTCTATTAATCACATAACCGATAGACTAATATCTATCTTATATAGCTAAGAACTCATACAAAAAAAAAAAAAAAAAACAGGACAAAGACACATATTAAAGAAGAAAAGAGACAAGCATCATTAACCAGAATCCAACAGGAGGGATAGGGTGATCTATAAAATTTTGATCCTATTAGTCCTCAGAAAAATGTAATCTACAATTAAAATGAAATGCCATTTTACACGCTTGATATTGACAGAACTGCAAGTCAGATAGTGCAAAGCATTAACGGGGTGATGGAGGGGAAGATCTGTCAACTACTGCTGGTTTGTATGAAAATATGGCATTTACTTTCTAGTTTGGCAATACAGTTTAAGTGTAGAGTAATGTTACCAGCCCCTAGGAACACAGCTGCTTGCTTGGTCACGTGAATTTTTCTAGAGAAGTTTGATGGAACCACTGTGCTAAAGAGAGACAAAGGATGAGAAATGCATTATTTTATTCTAGCTTTTTGTCCTTCCTCCATGAAAATTCATCACATTATGCACTAAATATGAGGTTCTCCAGAGTGTTATGAGGTCTCTCAGAGTTTTTGTGATTAGGTTGTTTAGATGATGAAACTGCCAAGTTGAGCACAATAAAGCATTTTAGCAACGAGATAACAGCTGAGGCTTTCAGATTCTGGTATGCATAAATTTGAAGAAGTGTATATTGTGGTCCAGTTCACCTAGTAAAGTTAAATATTTGCATCCCAGCAACTCCACTCCTAGATAAATGTCTGCAAATGTCATCTAGGGGCTATATAGATAGGAGCTTTGTTCAGAAAGAACTGAAAAAAGAGAGAGGATACAAACACACTCAAAATCCCTTAAATGTGTGTCAAGAGTAGACGGGATAGAAAAAGACAGGTGAAAAATGAATAAAAAACTACGGACATCAATATTAAGGAATATCACAACACTGATGTTGAACAAAAGAACCAAATCACAGAAGAGTAGACACAATATGATTGTACTTAAATAAGTTCAAAATCAATCAAAAAGAAATATTTTATATAAAAAAACAAGATTTACAATAAGATGTAATTCTTTGGGTGAGGGAAGTAGATTTGAATGGAAAATGTCCTATTCGAGTTTCTGAGTTAGTAAAAATACAGTACTTCTTCAGCTACATAGTGGTTTGTTATTATTATTATTAATTACTTTAGTTATAGTTTTATACATTTTTCTTGTGTAATAGACATCTCAAAAAACTTATAGTTTTCTAAAGGAATAATCAGTGAGGTGATTAAAATTGTTAATTGTTAAATAATGCTTTATTAGCTTTGAATATTTATTAGAAAAATAATGAATTTTAGATAATTATAACTTTCTTCTTGTTTTTCCATTAGATTGAAACCTAAATAAATATAACTCTAATGCATTGGAGAAACACTGGAAAACTAATAGCAAGAATGAAATTAGTTACCTTTTGATTGTAGTCTTAACAACAAGCTGACCCTCTAAATGCATTTACGAACTAATGCATCCATTTACCAATAAATACTTCAGATATTCTATTTAGGATGAGCCATATTGCTGTCAACTCATTGCTGGTAAAATGAATATAATTGTGTACCCCAAATTGAATGGTTAGGAAACATGCCTAAGAGTAATTTGAATTAGAGTATTTGAGACTAAAATATCATTCCGGGTCCAGTTTTACTCATTAAATTTATGAAATTATACATTTCACCTATTGGTAATAATTGGGATGGGACAAGTGGAATGCTTTAAACAGATTGCAACTGATTGATTTGAAAAACTACTAATAGTATGACAATTTCATTAACATTGTTTTAAATACAATTAAGAATATTGGAGAGGCTCTTTCAGTGCTAAAATCTCTTAAGATAAAATGACATATTGTAATAAAATCATATTTTAAAAAAAGGGTGACATTCTTTACACAATAGGTCAACATGTTCCAGAGACACTAAGTGTAAGAGAAGGAGAAGGACTTTTGGATTCAGAGAACATGGGCAAGTCATACGATCACTTTGGAATTTCTCTTATTTTTCTAATGTGGAGAATTTTATTTATCTTCCATGATTAAATAAAAAGTATGCATACACAGTAGCTACATACTTTATGTTTAATGAGAATAATATTCATAATGTTAAATAAAATAAAAACATAGCAATAATGGTAAACAATAATACATTAATTTCAAAAAAAGTCATTAATTCCTTTTAGGTTCTCCAAACCATTAGTATTATGTTTCTTTAGCATTCAAATTAACAGAAAAATCTAGTTAAAGAAAAAACAACAATGTTCTAGTTAAAGGGGAATTCATGTTGTTCTGCATAAATTAAACATACTAAACTAATAAAGATTTTTAAGAAGCAATACATAAGAAACCTAAACCTGTCAAAACCACTGACAACCGACAAGTCAAATCTTAATTTATTTCATTTTTTTATCTTCATCTTCTATTATTTATCACATTTTTGTTGATGGAACTCACATATACTCATATAGCAAAAAATAAAATAACAAAATCAAAAATACAAAAGTTTTATTTAAAACTGGTTATTATTTTCAGTTTTATGGGTGAAGGGAATTAATATTATATAGATGTGTACATAAAAGTAACTACCTTAAATGGAGGTTTACTCATTATCCAATTTTATATATTGCCTTTATATGCAATAGATTTAAATCATTAATAATGCTTTCCTTCATTAATGCATTCAGGTAGTCTGCTTTGTCAACAACATGAATTTTATCTGTCTCTTCTCAGCCATCCTAAATGAAAAATGTCTTGGTTAAGTAACTACGGCTTTAAAACTGTCTCCTATACAGACATTCCCTTCCCAATCTAATTGATTCTTCAAACCTCTTATGTGGAAATTTTGGGGCTGACTCTATGAAAATGTTGGTCAAATGTAACCGTGTGTCCCAATTTTTCTAACTGTAAGTCCAGGTATTATTTCTGTTGGTATATTGGCCACTTAAGGTGTGACATAATATATTGGTAAATCATTATAAACAATAAGCTAAAACTGGGATAAACACATTTTATTAAAACTTTCTCCATGTTTGCTGACAGCAGGCAAGAAAAATTCCTTGAGGTGCAGCTGAATGGATAGTTTTCATTTGTTATCTAGATGGTAGCAGGGGTGGATTTACTTTCTAAGGCAGATTCCTCAAGCCTCATTCTACTGAGAAAGCATGGATTTATTTCTTTTCTATGTTGGTGATGTTTCCTTAAAAAATACAAATAGACAACCTTCAAATGATTTCTCTTTCCAACCAGGAAATGTCTTACCATATTATTTTAGTGTTTTTGTGTGGCTGATTTTGGCACTTTAATAATGTGAAAGGGATTATGCACACAGCACTGCACAGTATGAATTTAGCATTGGAGATCAGTAAGTGTTTCGCTTTTCACTCAATCTGTTATTCCTAAACTAATGGATTTTCCTATTATTGATAGCTATATGTGAATTTTTCTGTGAAAATCTCCCGGAAACACTTTTTGTTGAAAAGTTTCAAGATATAAATGTAGGGAGAGATCTTAATTATATTTTAGCTTTTTCTTAATTTAATTTTACTGTTGATACATCCAACTGGTTAATCCATTAAAATTAAAAAACAGTGAACAGTCAATTTATGGTTCCCGTATACAAGGGCACATTTTTCTAACATCAATTCTCCCACACATAGTGGTAACCACTGGTTTTCAGCACTTGTATTTTCTTCCAGATATTTCTTTTAAGGAATCTGCAATAAAATACATGCATATATTCTTTGTTTCTCTCGTTTTTCAACAGTAGAATATACACTCTACACACTATTCTGCTTATGTTATTCAATAATGTATTTTGGAGACCTCCTGATATCAGAACAAATATATTTCTATCTGTATTTCACAAGTGCACAGCATTTTATTACACGGATGTGAATTAATGTATTTAACCAGTACCCAAGCATTGATTACATGGTTGTTTCTAATATTTTGTTAATACAGGCAATACGCCAATGAAAAATATTATACAAATATTATTTCTTGCATGTATTGTATTTTTCAAGTGGGTCCTCAGATGACCTGATATTTCTACTAATAAATGTTACAGATATTTCCAAAAATCTATATTTTCCTCACAGTTGCACCAATCTGATCACCAACCAGCAATATATTAAATATATTAAATATACTAAAGTTTTTGTTTCCCTAGAGCCTTGAAAACATTTAGTTTTTTTGTTAATTTGATATATCAGTTCTTCTCAATCCTCTTAGATTCAATGCAGTTTTTTATTGAAAAATAAATTGTAATGCCCTCCTGTACTGTGAAATTAATCCTGTGCCTTTATATCTACATAGCTTCAACATGAAATCAATACAATGCTATAACTCTAATATCAGGAGAAATAGAAACTTTTAAGAAAATGTATGTTTTGATATGTAAATACATAGATGTGCCTACATGAAAACATAATTAAGTAGTCAGGTGTGTGTGCAAAGTAGAATTAAGGTACAGACAGAAATGTGTTGTGTTGGTAACTCAAGAGACCCCCTGTGAAGTTGACATGGTTGATGTGATATTGCGAAATTGTGGACAGCTCTTAATAAAGCTGCAAAAACAAATTAGACACTTCTATGATTCATATATTGTATTACTGGGGCATTCAAGGAAAGGGGAATCCCCTGCTCCCAAAATTTAGTGAACATATATAAACTGGATAGAGGTTCCGGGTAAAGATTACTATAAATAACTCTAATATAAAAATGTCTGGCAAGACATTTGAACATGGTGTGAAATACGAAATTTTTAAAATGTTTATGTGTCTATAATTATAGGAAATCTTTCATCAGTATCTCCTATGTCCTACATATCTTTGTTCCTTAAATCATTTTGCTAACTAAAAATATTCCCTCAAACTTCCAGTGTTTTCCATTAGTAATTAAATGTGATACAATAGTTGAAAATACCTTCCTAGAACTTTACTTTTTATTCATTTTTTATGAATGAATTTGATATTTTTCCACAGATTTAAAAGCCATTTGTTTTCTTTTGGTGACCTGCTAATTTGGTGAACTTTTACTTGTATTTATTAAGTAGTTGGTATTTTTCTAATCAATTTCCAAACATAATGCACACCAGCTCTTCGTGATAGGAGCTGCAGTCCTTTCTCAGTTTCTCTTTGTTTTTGAACCTGATTGAGGGTGTCCCCCCCCCACACACAGGCCTTTGTTTTTGTGTTTGATTGTTTTATCTTCTGCTTATTTTCAGATTAATTCGATGTTACACTAGGAACTTTCTCAGTAGCCTGATTATGTTCATTCTTGATTATCAGCAGAAAAATTAAATTTTGTAAATTCCTCTGAGCACAGTTTAAGCTGCATCCTCTAGGAAATGTGTTCAGTTTTGGTGTGTGCTAAAGTCTGTAGTCGCAATTTTATTTCCTCTCTGACATCAGAATTCTTAGAAAGCAGTTTGAAATTTTCACAGGCCAGAGGTGCTTCAAAACCTCTCAAAATATTTAACTTTAATATAATGCTGGTGGGTGTGCAGATTGGTGCAATTCTTAGGACTGAAAACATCTAAAGATATTTGGAAGTATCTGTTACATTTATTAAGGGAAATACCATTTCATATCTGGGGACTCACTTGGAAGATATAATAGCACTCTTGAAACAACATTTGTACAAGATTTGTCGTTTTTATGTTTCTAATTGTATACACTGTGATGACAAAATATTTTCTGAGCTACTTCTAATTTGTAGTAAATTATTAATGATTTCTTTATGGCTTAATACATAAGAATGTACCACAAAGCCCTGTATTGATAGATAATAGGCAGAGATACCTAATTAGTTATGCTATTTACTTATGTATCATAGTTAGCATATCTTCTCAGTTCCTCATTTATTTATATTACATGCATCAGTCATTATAAACAAGGATAAAGTGAAATGTTTTCTCTTCTACATCCCTCCACTTCCTCTTTTATTGAAAATCTTAGTTACTAAAAAATAGGCTTTTAGTGCTTACTTTATACTTTTAAATAGGCATTTTTTTTTTTTAAATGACTGCGCCTGAGAATTATGGAAGTTCCCAGGCCAGGAACCGAATCTGGGCTGCAGCTACAGTCTATACCACAGCTGCAGCAGTGCCAGATCCTTTAACGCAATGGGCCAGGCCTGGGATTGAACACATACCTCCGCAGCAACCCAAGCTGATGCAGTCAGATTCTTAACCCACTGTGCCACAGTGGCAACTCCTAAATACATTTATATTTCTAAATATTCTCAATACACATGAGTCATTTTGTCATAGTTTTCCCAGTCATAGATTTTCCTACAGTACTTTCCTTAAAGCAGAAACATGAAATAAGATTTCCTAATATTTCCCACACTCACACCTATATATCTTGGTATTTTGCTCACTATAGATCTGAATAATCTTGTAATAAGAATTGACCTTCTGGAGTTCCCATTCGACTAGGAACCATAAAATTGCAGGTTCCATCCCTGGCCTTGCTCAGTGGGTTAACGATCCAGCGTTGCCATGAGCTGTGATGTAGGTTGCAGACGCAGCTCGGATCTGGCGTTGCTGTGGCTGTGGTGTAGGCCGGCGGCTACAGCTCCTGTTAGACCCCTAGCCTGGGAACCTCCAAATGCCGCAGTGTGGCCCTAAAAGGACAAAAGACAAAAAAAAAAAAAAAAAGAATTGACCTTCTTTCATGTAATAACTAGAAACTATAGATAATTAAAAATATTTAATCATCAAATATTAAGTATTTGATAATTAAAAATATATGTAGACAGAATCTGGAAAAGAGTCAATATTTGGAGGAAGGAACTAACAATTGACAGGTTTCCTGTTTTACAGCCATTTGCTGAGAAGAAATAGTAGTCAGTTTTGTGCATAGGGGCTAAAACTCTCACAGAAAAAATGTACACTTCCCAAATGTAAGAGCCAGAGGACAAAATCCAGAGCAAGCCTAACAGATGGAAAATGAGAAAGGGAGTTACAGACTGAAGATATTCTAAGTTGAGAGGTTTCCAAATCTCCATTTAAACTTGATCTAAATATCCATCACTGAACCAGGCATGTGTGGGGCAGAAAACTTACCCAGCTTAAAATTTTTACAAAACTGAATTGAGATTTCAGTTTCTCCTGATGAAAGTGAGTTTGAGCCCATTCAGGCTGTGTCTGCTAAAACAAGGAAACAGAAGATTCTTTAGAGGAGTATGGCAGAATGCGAAGTCTATATATTCAAGTCAAAATTTAGAATTAATCAACATAACTATTAAAAATCAGATAAAACAAATAACCAAGACCAACAACCCAGGTGCTAGAATTAGCAAACATACATTTCAAGATAGCTAATATTGCTGTGCTCGGTACTAAAGAAAGAGGTTCTCACACTGATAAAAGATATCAGAGAAATAGACAATATAAAAAAATAACCAAACAGAAATATAAAATCTAAAAAATATGGTATCAAATAAAAAAATCTACTGGTGAGCTTAACAGCAGTACAGAGATAACAGAGGAAGAAAGCATTAAACTAGAAGATAAGGCAATGAAAGCTTCTCATCTGAATAAACAGTGAAAAAAATGGAAAAAATGCAAGTTCAGTAAACACTGAAAAAAGATTAAATCTTATCAAAGATATGAACAAATATATTAACTTGGACTT
This sequence comes from Catagonus wagneri, assembly GCA_004024745.2. Lineage (NCBI taxonomy): Eukaryota > Metazoa > Chordata > Mammalia > Artiodactyla > Tayassuidae > Catagonus > Catagonus wagneri. Next base: position 29,829,970 of record PVHT021183696.1, on the reverse strand, counting down.
CAAGATGTAAAGAAAGAAAAAAATAGGAACGACAAATGTATATTAAAAAACAGGCAATTCTTCTCTAAATATGGTAAAGTACATACATATTAAAATTCAACCAACCCAAATAAACTCCAAGGAGGATAAAACAAAGGAAATCACTTATCTACTCCCCATAGTCAAATTACTGACAAACATAGATCTTTAAATTTAAAAAATCCAAACTTAAATCTATAGAGGCAAGAAGACCATGGAATAATACCTCTAAAGTGCTAAAACAAACTCTAAACCTAGAAATTTATATTCAATGAAAGTATTTCTTAAGGATGAAGGCCAAAGTAATGATGCCTTTAGATAAAGGAAAATTAAGAAAATATGTTGCCCCAGAATGATAAGAATTTAACAAAATGATAAGCTTAATTATCTGGGCTGAAAGGAAATGAAAATAATATAGACACTCTGATTTTTAGGGGAGAGGAGAGAGCATCACAAATCAGAAATATCCAAGTAAATATAAAAGACTGCTTTTCCTCTAAGTACATTTAAAAACCTGTATCATCATTTAAACTAAACCTGTATCAATATTTATGGATGTTTTAATGTGATTAGATGCGATCTTTCTGAAGTTTAAAGCATAAAGAATGTGGTAAGTGGCATTTGTTACTCTGTTTTACTTTCAATGAAGAAATTATCATTCAAAATAAATTGAAAATTAAAGAATTTGTATTGTAATTTTATAGACACCAACCTCTATAATGTTACCGAAAGTTATCTCCTTGGCTATTGAGGGTTTCTAGTTTTTGCAATTTTAGTAATAACAGAATCAAACATTCACTTTGAATGGGGAAAAAACCTATAGTATATCTAGGATTTATTTTAACATAAATTCTTTTGAAAAAAAGCAATTTCAGTTTGCATTCTCACAGTTATTTTTTCTTTGTAAATTTTCTTTTTTATATTTTGTGATATCTATAATACTTAATGAATAATACTTAATGAATAATAATAACACATAATGAAAATTTGTATACGAGATCTTGTAGGTGAAATTTTTCTTTCATACTGACTTCTTTATGAATATATTGAAGTAATTCATATTGATTGTATGCATCATTTCCACAATAGTTGCTGCCAGTTGTTTGGTATTATCTGTCTTAGTAACTGCAGCAATTCCTGGATTTTTTTCCCCCATAATGTCACAGTTTATGACATTCTGAGCACTGGAGTGCTTTATATCTTGCTGGACTTAAATACTTCTCAAGTATTTTTTCCAAGATACATTAATATTTTCTTCCTTGGCCTTTTTCATTGGTGAGTGGTATAGTTTGAGGTGCAGGGAATAGCAGGACTAAAATTCAGGAGCTCTGACTTCTTTCCCTTCCCCTCTTCCTCTCTTTCTGTGTTTTTTCCTAACAACTTTATTAGAGGTATAATTTACATATCTGCAATTTTTAGCCTCCTTGTTTCCATTTCATTTAATTTCTAGTACCCATTCTCTTTATCTTTTTGTTTTTTCTTCCCCAGCATCTTTTATCTTTCCCTTCGAGTAATTCATTCAACTTTATCCTTATATGTGCTCATCTTATTTTTTCTTTTTTTATAAGGAGTAGTAGCTTCCACATTTTATCACCTTATTCTCATTCTCTCTCCTTCTCTGCACTTCTTAATTAAAGTAATGGCTCCATTCATTTTATTGAAGTCATTGCAAAATATATTATTATGATTTCATTTTATCTATGTCTGTATTTCTGTATTGTGCTAGTCTTCGTTATTAGTATGCTTTATACTACTTTTTACCCCCTATATTAAAATTGCTTTGTGTTAATGGATTCTAGTTCCTTAGTATTACCAATCATAACAGACTGGAGTTTCCTGGATTAAAAATGTTCCCTGGGGAGAAGACTGGGACAGTATCTCAATGGCCCCTCTCTTTTCTGCAGTCTCAGAAACCATGTGGATGATTCTTTATATAGCCATGTTGTCCATGTTTCTCTTAATCTAGCTGGAGCAGGGCAAGGTTTAGGTGATTTCCTTTTCCACATTGAGATAAGATGCTCAGGGCAATAAGTTTTTGTCAGTGATTTCTGAGGTGTTTAGGTACCTGGCCTGTGAACTTTCCTCCATACAGCTTCTGAGCAAATTGAACTACGAGGAGGAATTCATCCATTTTGGAATGCATGGATTATTTCTGTCTCCCAAAAAAAGTCACTAAAAATTGTGTTGACCGTGGTTTTAGTTGGTTTGTTGTTTTCTTATATTTTTGGTATTGCTTTTGCTCCTTCCTGAGGAAAGAAAGAGAAAAATATTAGCTCAGAGAGTCATTTTTATACTGAAATTTGATACTATTGTACATTCATTTATATAAGGGCATTGTTTTGCTTTTCTCTTAAAATGAAATTAGTGTGCTATGTTCATTTCATTTTGAAAAAATATAGCACCTTAGTCATCTTGTATTCTGGACCACCTTAAAGGAAACTACCTGTTTTATGAAGAAAGGTTTATGTCATCATTTGAAATAGGATATTGGACTTAATTGGGCATTTTCTTTTTCAAGAATATACATGAAATTTATTATAAAAATAATTGGCAAATATTTATAATGAATTAAACTCTCTGAATATTTTCTTCCAATTTGAGGTGAGAACCGGTAGCAGTTTAATCTGCCCACATTGTAGGAGAAAACAGGTTTTGAGTGATAAATACTGGCGTCAATTCTTTCTTTGTCACTCAGTATGCTAAACTTTTCCTGATAGTTTCCTTAGTTGTTCCTAAGGCTCAGAACAACTCCTAATTGTGAATCAGTAACCTAAATATGACATTTTATTCATTTCAACTAACTTACAAAATAAATAAATCTTTTCTTAATTTAGAGAGTGTGCTTTCGTTAGAGGCATATTTCTATAACACATTCATAAACTTCAGAATATATACTACTTATTCACATTTACAGCTGTCTCTTTGTAGAGCTGAGATCAATAATCATCTGACCAAGGCATTAAAAAAGAAAGATAAAGAGCAAAACTCATGGAAATTCCACACTGACACATAACTGGAAATAGAATTTGAATGTTTTCCAAACAGACAATTGTAGCTTTTTCTACATGCAGCAGACAGTTTCATTAAACATGTTCCTTGGCAATAAATTGTATATTTGCAAAGGCTTTGTTTGCAGTGTCCCTATGAGATGATACATCAAGTTCAGAAGCATCAATAAAAGTGACTTTAATATCCAGGAAAATACTAATGCAGCTGTTTGTTTTCCAGCAGTGCCAGTGACTCATAAATAACGAAGTAATATAGGTATACCTTGAGCAAAGTGGCTATATTATCCTTTCTATGACTCTAATACCAGTAAATCAGTTACTGACTTCACCTTTCTTAGAAAGTCTGCCTGCTAGTTCCAGGCAATATTCAAGTCTAAAATAATAACACCAGAAACAAAATTACTTACTGAAGAAGGGATTATTTCTAAGTTGAATGAGGTTGAACTGAATTTTAACAGTCATAGGAATTTAGGATTATTTGAGAGTTTTAATATCTCATTATTTAAAGAGGAATATTTAATCAGCATCACCTGGAAAGAGTCAACAAAAATGGAACTTTAAACCAAGGAAACCATGACTTAAAAGTACAAAAATAAGCAGTTCCCATTGTGGCTCAGTGGTAATGAACCCAACCAGTATCTCTGAGGATGCGGGTTTGATCCTTGGCCCTACTCAGTGGGTTAAGGATCTGGCATTGCCATGAGCTATGGAGTAGACTGCAGACGCGGTTTGGATCTGGCCTTGCTGCGGCTGTGGCGTAGGCTGGCAGCTGCAGCTCTGATTTGACCCCTAGCCTGGGAACTTCCATATGCCCTGGGTGTGGTCCTCAAAAGAGAAGAAGGGTATCTTGAATTTAATCAATCACATTTCAAAGAGGTCAATATTTTCACATAATTTCATCTTCACTAAATCCCTATTATATTTATAGAGGTAGATATTATTACTGTGGGGGAAATAGGCATTTTCATTAGTAGTTATAGTGTCAAATGGAATCTGAACCAAAATATAAGAATATTAACTCCCAGTTTAGAGGTATATTACGACTATACAGTGTTAAAAACTTTAAATAGGTAGAATTTGTCCTGCCACTGTTCACATTACCCAAGGCTCCTTGACCATGTGGAAAAGATTCCTCATATGGGTTCCTGGAGAAATTTACCTCCTTGTGTAGTTTTCTTCCTTCCTTCCTCCCTTCCTCCCTTCCTTGCTTCCTTCCTTCTTCCCTCCCTTCTTCCCTCCCTCCCTTCCTTCCTTTCTTCCTTTTTGCTCTCTAGGGCCACGCCCAGGCATATGGAATTTTCCAGGCTAGAAGTCCAATCAGAGCTACAGCTGCCAGCCTAAACCATACCTACAGCAACACCAGATCCAAGCTGTATCTGCAAATTACACAACAGCTCACAGCAACGCCAGATCCTTAACACACTGAACAAGGCCAGAGATTGAATCTGCATCCTCATGGATACTAATCGCGCTCATTACTGCTGGGCCACAAAACAGGGACTCTTTTTTTTTGGGAGGGGGCATAATTTTCCATAAACAACTCTCAGCCCTTCATCAAGTCCTAACTTATACCCTCTAGCGAACAAGTATATTCTTTGGCTCCATTTGTTAATTTGTGTGGCTTTTGTAACTGTTTTTTCATCACAAATCCAGCTTTCACTTTGTCTCTAGAAAAGTCACATTGAACAGTTTTCATCAGTCACAATTTTACTGCTGATCTTCCAGGAAAAAAATAATTTCCCTACATATGTGTCCTTAAATAAAAGAAAAAAGCAATAACCTATAAGGACTGGCTATGGCAAAAACATAACAAAACTCAACATAACAAAAAAGCAGTTTTGTTTTCCAAACTCCCTATCTTTGCTTTCTGTACCCTTTGTCTCTTTGCATCTGTCCGTAGTGATGTGTACTTCTCTCCTTTCCTATTGTTCTCAGTCTTTCCTTTTTAATAACAGGAAAAAGGTTAATTTTTAATACTTTCATTTGAAAAGTATTTCAACCTTTCTCACCTTCCAAGGGTATGTTTTTCTCAGAAGGTTTCACTCCTGCTAAAGGAGTTGCATTGATCTTACAGTACTTTAGAATCAGGATGCTTCCCCAGCAATCCTGAAATCAAAGCCTACAGAGGCTGCATGGTCTGCCTGTACAGCAGGATTATTTTCCTGCTACCTGTTCTAGTAGTAATACTACCCACAAAGTCTTCTCAATTATCATGAATAAAATCATTATTGTGGTGAATATTAGTCTCACGGAAAGGGAAATTTTATTGACATTAAATATTTAATTTTAAATTAGTCTAAGTACATCTAGTAAGGCAGTATCTTATGTTTAAAGCTGCTATTTGTTTCATTTATAACAATAGATGGTATGGTAGGAGGGGAAATGTGTGTGTGTGTTTCTTTAAGAAGAGCCAGAGTTGATGAGATTACTGGGTTAGAAAAGGGAAGCCAGTTATTGAATTATATATTCCATAATTGGATCTGTCTGGATCTCTCTCCTCTGAGTGCAGTGCGGGGATATTAAACACTTCCGTTCACCCTCCGGATCTGAGTGTTCACATCAATCACTTTATCGGCAGGCTTTTTGCTGTTCTAAAACACTGAATCTCTGGGGACAGTTTATTATAAAGAAAAATCAAGACACACTAAATCTTTGTCTATTTTTGCTAAAAAAATTGTATCATCAGAAGTCATTTTTCTGGTAAGCTTAATATAGACATCAATATGCACAGCTGTCACCTTGCAACTTTGATATTTTTTACATACAAAATCAAAGGGGTTTATCTGATTTATCTGTGAGATTATTTCAGACAGTAGCTATAGAAGATAAACTTGCATAGGTGAATGTTTTAAAAATATGAACCTTCCCTTGTTAGGCTTTCAACAAAGAGATAATTAGAGTTAGTTTTTAGAATATTCATACCTCAAATTTATACTCTTATGATCCTTTACAGTGTTGTGTTTAAGATATTTCTTATATAATTATAATAGATGTTTTTAACCTCTCCCTTTTTAATTCATCGAATTGAATATTATAGGAATTTATCTCTATCCATATTTCTTATCAATATCAGTTTCTAGTGTAGAATAGTATTAAAAATAATAATAGCAAACATCCAAATTGCCCTTCTCATGGGCCATTTGCATTTTATATTGGGTCTTCTGTTCTACACAGTTTAAATGTAGATATTATTATTCCGATTTCACTAACAGAGAAACTGCAACTCAGAACACCAAAGTAAATTGCCAAAGTCACACAAAGAACTAGCTTTTGGTTTTACTAATTTTTTTCCCTACTGATTTCTGTTTATAATGTTATTCATTTCTTTATTGATTTTTTAATATTTCTTTCTTTCTTTGCATTAGGCTTGCATTGGTTTATTTCTCTCATTTTTTTTTTTTTCTCTTTCTGTCTTTTTAGGGCCACACCCAAAGGCATCTATCTGGAGGTTTCCAGGCTAGGGGTCAAATCAGAGCTGTAGCTGCCGGCCTATACCACAACCACAGCAGCAAGGAAGGATCCGAGCTGCATCTGCAACCTACTCCACAGCCCATGGCAACACTGGATCCTTAACCCACTGAGAGAGGTCAGGGATCAAATCTGCAACCTCCTGGTTCCTAGTCTGATTCGTTTCTGCTGCACCACGACAGGAAATCCTATTTCTCTCATTTCTTGAGATGGAAACTTAGATTATTTGTTGCAGATCTTTATTTTTGTCTAATATATATACATATACTGTCATAGGTTTCCTTTCACAGCATCCTGTATATTTTGATAAATTTGTTAAGTTCAAATTATTTTGAAATCTCTTTTGATACTTCTTTGACCTAGTGTTATTTTAAAATGTGTAATTAATCTCCAAATATTTTGAATTTCCAGCTATCTTTCTAGCTTACTTCTCTTATGGTTTGAGAACATACTTCATTGAATTTCTTTAGAATTTCTATTTTATTAAAGTTGTTAAGGTATATTTTATAGCCCAGTATTTTTTTGTCATTATTAACATTTGATGTGAGCTTAAGAAGAATGTGGATTCTTCTGTTACTGAATAAAATATTTTATAGATGTCAGTTTCCTGTTACTGGTGTTGCTGTTCAATTTAACTATATCCTTCTTAATTTTCTGCCTACTTGATTTCTCAGTTACTGGTGGAGGCACTTTGAAGTGTTCAACCAGAGTGGATTGGTTTGATGCATCTTGCAGTACCATCACGTTTGCCTCACATATTTTGATGTTCTGTTGTTAAATGTGTACAAATTAGAGGTGAGAATGTCTTCTGGAGGACTGACATCTTTGTCATTATGTAATGGCCTTTGGTCTCCCTGATCTCTTTATTCTCACTCTGAAGTAGCTTTTTTGTTGTTGTTGTCTTTTTAGGGATGCACCTATGGCATATGGATGTTCCCAGTCTAGGGATCGAATCGGAGCTACAGCTCTTGGCCTGTGCCACAGCCACAGCAACGCAGGATCCAAGATGTGTCTGCAAACAATACCACAGCTCACGGCAACACCGGATCCTTAACCCACCGAGTGAAACCAGGGATCGAACCTGTGTCCTCTTGGACGCTAGCCAGATTTGTTCCCACCAAACCACAACGGGAACTCCTGAAGTAGTTTTTTCTAAAATTAATATAATTACTCCAGGTTTATTTTGAGCAGCATTACCATGGTACAGTTTTCTCCATGTCTGTCTGTCTGCCTGCCTGCCTTTTTCCTTCCTTCCTTCCTTCCTTCCTTCTCTTTCTTCCTTCCTTCCTTCCTTCCTTCTTTCCTTCCTTCTTTCTTTCTTTCCTTCCTCCCTTCCTTCCTTCCTTCCTTCCTTCCTTCCTTCCTTCCTTCCTTCCTTCCTTCCTTCCTTCTTTCTTTCACTTGCTTTTTAGGGCCACACCAGCGGTATATAGAGAGTTCCAGGCTAGGGGTCCAATCGGAGCTACAGCTGCTGGCCTATGCCACAGATGAAGGAACATCAGACCCAAGCCCTGTCTTCGACCTACAGCACAGCCCATGGCAATGCCAGATCCTTATCCCACTGAACAAAGCCAGGGATTGAACCCTCAATCTCATAGTTCCTAGCTGGATTCATTTCCGCTGCACCGCAACAGGAACCATGTCTTTATTTTTAGTCTCCTTGTGTTTTTAAATTGTAAATGGTTTCTAGTAGCCAATGTACTGTTTTTTTTTTTATAGCCACCTGAAAATTTTAACTTCTGAATTGGAATCTTTACATTTAAAGTAATTTTTAATGTAATTAAATTGTTAGCCACCAATTTTAACTATTTTCTATTCATTACACTTCTTTCTTTCTTTTATATGTTTTCTTTTTTTCTGCCTGACTGGTTTTAATGAATATTTTATGTGATTCCATTTTCTTTCTCTCTTAGAATATCATTTACTCTTTTAATATGTTTAGTGTTTGGCCTAATGTTTGCCACATACTTATACAACTAAATCCACTTTCAAATAACCCTATTCAACTTTACAGCTAGTGCAAGTAACTTAGATTGTTCCCATGAGTTCTTTCTCATCTCTTATAACATTGCTATCATTCATTTCACTTATTCATAGGAACAGTATTTCTGTTATTTTTTTGGCCGCACCCGCAACATATGGAAGTTTTCGGGCCAGGGATCAAACCTGCACTACAGCAGCGACCTGATTTGCAACAGTGACAACACTGGGTCCTTAACCCACTGGGCTACAAGAGAACCCCTTTCTGAAATTATTTTAACTAACACCTATAAGATAACTTAGGAACAGTAAAGGTAAGATTTATTTTACTGTTATTTAGTCCTTTGCTGATACTCTCTTGCTGTCTTTATATAAATCTGAGTTTCTAACTTACATTATTTTCCTTCTCATATATGGATTCAAAAAACCATTTGACATTCAAAGAGACATTTGAATGCACTTCAAAAAGACATTTCTTCTTACAGCACGACTGCAAGTAACACATTCTCTACAAGTAGCATTCTCTTGGTTTTTGTTTGAGAAAATCCTTTATTTCTCTATCACTTTTGAAGGATAGTATTGCTGGATACAGTGTTAGACTGGTAGGTTTCTACTCTCAACACTTTAAATATTTCACTTCATTGTTTTCTTGTTTGCATGTTTCTTGATTTAAAAAGAAGTCTGATAAATTCTTCTTCTTCTTCTACAAGCAAGGTTCCATCTTGCCTCCCTCCAGCCCATCTTATTGGCTTTTTTCAAGATTTCTCTGTCTTGTGTTTTCTGTAATTTGAATGTAATATGCCTAACTGTAGAATTTTTTGGTTTTTACCCTGCTTGGTGTTCTCTGAGCTTTCTGTGTCTGTGGTTTAGTATCTGTCATTAGTTTTGGGGAATTTTTAGACATCACTGTTTCAAACACTTATTTTGCTCCTTTATCCCTTTCTTCTAATAGTCCCCTTATACATTTATATATATTATAATTGTCTCACAATTATCAAGTATTCTTTTCATTTTTTAATTCTTTTTTCTCTCTTTGTTTTCATTTTGGGAAGTTTCTTTTGATATGCAAACTCATTGGTTCCTGCCTTAGCTTTCTTCAGTCTGCTGATGATCCTGTCATAGTCATTTTTTATTTGTGTAATAGTGGTTTTGTTTCTTTCATTTTTTTCATTCTATTTTAGAGTTTTTATTTTTCTTCTTAAGGGATCCATCTATACTTGCATGTTGTCTTCTTTTCCACCAAAGCCCTTAACATACTAATCATCGTTATTTAAATTCTCTCTGGTATCTCCAAAAGTCATGTTTGAGTCTGGTTCTAATGCTTGTTTTCCCCTTCGGATTTTGCTTTTTTCTTGTTTTGTAGCATCCATTACAACTTTTTTTGAATCCATATATGATGTACTGGGAAAAAGAAATCGATGTAGATAGATATATATACATAAAACTAGGAGTTGAGCCGTGCTTAATGTGCTTTTCTGTAGCTGTAACTGCTAGAAGCTTTGGTTTATTCTAGTTTTCTATTTTTTCCAACACTTGATGTCCTTGGGTTTTGGATTTCCCTAATAATTTTATCAGTTAAAGTCTTCGTGTGTCTGTCTCTTGGTAGTAGTCTTCTCTGTTATTATACTGGAACCCACTTAGTATGGTGCAAATGTGTTGAGCAGTGAAAGTTTTCTCTCTCTCTCTTTCCTTTTTTTTTTTTTTTTTAAGGCTACACGTGCAGCACATGGAAATTCCTGGGCCAGAGGTCAAATCAGAGCTGCAGCAGGCTATGCCACAGCCACAGCAATGTGAAATCCGGGCAGCATCTGCAGCCTATGCTGAAGCTTGAGGAAACACCATATCCTTAACCCATTGAGCAAGGCCAGGGATCAAACCAACTATGCTGGTTTCCTAACCCGCTGAGCCACAATGGGAACTCACAGCATTTTCTAATGTTATCATTAAATCTTACATTTTTTTCTTGGGCCTAGGACAGAGGCAGCTGGAATTGTCTAATTACACATTCCCAGGTCAGATAAGGATCTACTAGAATAATTTTGCTTAGAATGCAGCTCTTTGTTATGGAAATTGCTCTGGAAATATTTCCAAAATTTTACTTTTCCCCTGGCCATTTTACAACGTGTTAAGTTTCCATTTAACATACTCATAAGAGGAGAATATTTGTTCTCTCTCTACCATCAGAATCTGGTAAAACTCTGCAGGTAATACTCACGAAAACACTGCCTGTCCAAGGCTGGACACCCAGGGATTTCTCAGAGTCAAGATGGTCCACACTCATCCTTCAGCAACTCATCATAGCTACCAGTAAGTATCTCTCTCTACCAGTTATTATCCCTACAGGTATCTGCTCCTAGTAAACTGAACTTGACCATGAATTCTGTATTTGACTGTCTCTCCAGATTTCAGGGTGGCATTATGCCCAGTGACCTTGATTTTCTGATAAAAAAAAAACTGAGTTTTAGTTTGTTTAACTTTCTTCTTTCTCACAGAGCAAGAATGATGACTTCTAAAATTTCTCTATGTGCTATAGCTAAAACAAAAAGTCTGACCTAGCACTTTTAGAATCTTATAAGTGGCTTTTAACATTTAAGGTTAAAGATTGTGAACTATTTTAAACTAAGTCAAGTGGTTACATGATAACAAAAAAATAGTAATGAAAAAAATTTTGCATTGTTTTCAAAATATATAGTTCAGTTTTTTGTTTGATATTTTCATTTTATTTTATCCCCACTAACTTGTATACTTGTAAAAGTAGAATTTAGAATTATATCTTACTCTTATTTTTTTTTCTCAATGGATTTTATTTCAATTATAGGTGTGCATAAATCATCACAAGTCAATTTTACAGATTTTGTATCCCAAACCCCCAGTGCATAACCCCACCCCCCCAGATTGTCTTATTTGAAAAACCAAGGTTTTCCAAAGTCTGTGAGTCATTGTCTGTTCTGTAAGAAGGTTCATTGTGTCTTTTAGTTTCCACATGTAAGCGGTATCATTGGGTGTTGCTGTCTAATTGTCTGACTGGTTTCACTTTGCATGATAATTTCTAAGTCCATCCATGTTGCTATAAATGTTG
>PVHT021183696.1:29740463-29817417 GCA_004024745.2 Catagonus wagneri | reverse complement strand
ATATAGATCAGTGGAACAGGATAGAAAGCCCAGAATTAAATCCACGCATCTATAGTCAACTAATCTATGATAAAGGAGGCAAGAATATACATTGGACAAAAGACAGCCTCTTCAATAAGTGGTGCTGGGAAAACTGGACAGCCACATGTAAAACAATGAAACTAGAACACTTCCTAACACCATGCACAAAAATAAACTCCAAATGGATTAAAGATCTGGATATAAGACCTGATACTATAAAACTCTTAGAGGAAAACATAGGCCGAACACTCTCTGACATAAGTGATAGCAACATCTTCTCAGATCCATGTGTCAGAGTAAGGACAATAAAGAGAGAAATAAACCAATGGGACTTAATTAAACTTCAAAGTTTCTGCACAGCTAAGGAAACCCTAAACAAAACGAAAAGACAGCCCACAGAATGGGAGAAAATATTTGCAAATGATTCAACTGACAAGGGATTAATCTCCAAAATCTTACTCTTATTTGTTAACAACAGTTAGCACTGGGTAAAGTAATTAATGTATGTGGATCTGAATCAGATTGAAATAAATTATGTTGAAATGTGCACTTACTGTTTCTCATAGATATCAATACAGTAAGTGGAGTTTTGCTTATGTGGGACAAATATCAAAAGTTATGTTTGAGTTTCTTCTGTTTCATTAGCAAAAGTCATTATAAACCAAACCAAGCAATCTAATTATATTTAACTATTATTGTACTCAATAATTTTTAGATTTATATAATCTCATAGAAATCTTCCAAGCTATTTATATAACATATGATTAATGTTAGTATTAATCATAACTGTAAATTATTAAATAGATTTACATACTTTTTTCTTTTATTTTATAAGAACTAAAATTTTTACCTTTGTCAAATAATTTTCATGTTTTCTTCATTTTTTGACATTCATTATTTCTTAGCAACTTCAGCCATAAGATTCACATATAGGAGCTCTAAAATAATAAAATTTCATATATAGGAGATTAAGTATTCTAGAACAAAATAGATCCTTGTTTTTCTTCCCATTTCAAAATATGTATATATTGACATGTATGCATGCATTTTTTGCATATTTAATATCTATGTATATCCTAATCTATGTAACTGTATAATGAGTGTATATATACACACACACACACACACACACACACACACATTAAGGGTAGCGTAGTTACTTCTGCTGGAATATGAAATATACCTATATATTTATAGCTATACCTCTTTGAATAAAAGGAACCATGATTGTCTCTTGTATTACAATTCTAAACCGCATTTAAACATGCAGCCTATATTAATTTATACTGATATCTCAAACAAATGAAAAAAAATGCAGAAGTAATGCGATTAAATCATAGTATTTTTTCCAAATATGAAGAAAGAGGTCATGCATTGAAACTGTTATTTTGTTTTGAACAGAGACAGTCATATCTATTTTCAATTAATTTCTAAGCAATGCAAGAATAGTTCTTTCTTATGTTTTCTTAACTATAAGGAAGAATTAATGGCATATAGAATCTATCTGAATATTGCAAAACAGGGAAATTATGCACATTGTTAATTGCGACAGGTGTGTTTGCCCAAGTACAACCCAAACTCAGCTTTATAATCATTTCTTTCTACTAAAATGAAATGCATCAAAAAAGAAAATGAAATATCTAAATCTATCTCTTTCCTCATGATTAGCAAATTTAAGGCCAGTCTCTCATGAAGCACCATCTGCTCTCTCAAAAACATTTATAGATAAGACATCAAAAACTGGAGGAGATTGTGAGGAAGCAAAAAGAGACAACAATCAAAGAAGCTTAATGAAATTCTATGTCAAATTAGAAACGAAGACCACATCATCTTTTAAAATAAAATCTGAGCTTCTACTAGGCAAAATCAATATTTATTGAAAAGCATGTATTTAACCTAAACATATGCTATGCAAGAGTCACTGATGTAAATGAGATGTGGCCAGAACGTTGCATTTATAATGTAAACAAATGATGCTTTATCTGTTATGCCTAGTTTTCTGTAAACAAATAAGTTACTAAGTTGAAATATATCACCTTATTGAAAATTTTATTATATTGATCTACTGATGTAAGTTGTAATTTATATGACTGCATTTTCTTTTCTGGGGGGATGAAATTCACAATTGTTCTTTATACCTTGGTTTTGAATTTCTTTACATCATTCCTGTCTTTAAATTATATTAACAACTTGATAGCCAACACAAATAATGTGATGAGTTATAATGACTCATTTAATTTATAAACACATAACTAAAAGACTATTATTGTCTATCTACACTGTGACTATTCTTGCAGTGTCCTCTCATGAAGGAGGACCATACACACTTGCTCTGTGGGAAGCACAGTGAACTGTGATCTGAAATTGCCAAGAAAAACAGTTTTGTGCATGTGGTCTTGGATCACCCCATCTCTATTTGGTCACATCAGAATAGGCTTTGGACCTGTTTAAGAGACGATGACATTTAGTTTTTGTGTTATTCTCGACTTCTATTAGATAACACGCTCAATTATATATTGGCAACGAAACTTTACCTAATCATTCTTAGTCAGCACCCAGTATCTGAAATACAAATGTTTTTGGAGTTCCCACTGTGGTGCAGTGGGTTAAGAAACTGACTGCAGCAGTTTGGTTTCCTGTGGAGGCACAGGTTCAATCCCCAGCATGGTGCAGTGGGTTAAGGATCTGGCATTGCAACAGCTGTGGCACAGGTCACAGTTGCAGCTCAGATTCAGTCCTTGGCCTAGGAACTTCTATATGCTACTGGTGAGCCATAAAAATAAAAATAAATAAACAAAAAAGGTGTTTTTTAAGTTTTCTCAGAACACTTCTTTTAAGTTTCATCTGCAAATGTTTCTGTATTGCACACCACAAACTGACTCTAAGAATTTTTCACATCATTCTCTCTGACTTTCCTCCACTAAAGAGACTAGTAAGCTAAAAATGTTTACTTTTCCCAACTTCCCTCTAAATAGAATGACTAGGTGATACAGGTCAAACTAATAAAATATAGGTGAAAAAGGGTAGTCTTCCTTTATGAATATAAAAGTATAGCCAAATTAAGAGAAACAATTTATCCTTTTTTCTTCATTCTGTACTATGCATATAATCCTATTTGGAAATTCTGTCTGGATATCCAGCAGGTATTTTGAGACCAAAGGGAGAAAACTGTACAGGACAGCAAAAGAACAATCTATAGAGAAGGGTCTATATCTGGACATCTTGTTATGAAAGATAAGTCTTTATCTGTGTGTTTTTTTTGGGCTTTTTGGTATTTGCAGGAAACAGTAATAATTAATTTAGCATGTTCTCAATCTCTATGTTTTTTGTTTGTGCTTTGTTTTAGATATGTTTTATTATTGACTATTAATGACATTGGTGTAAACTGATCATCCTCACAATCAGAAAAGACTAAGCCTTTATGTTCCTCCACAGGTTAGTTTAACACTTCTTTCTTCCCACACCTGCAAAGAGATAATTTAAATGACTGTTTTAAAAATATTGTTTTTGTTGGTATTATAAGTTTTAGCTGGCCGTGATGTAACTGTAAATTTTAGGGAGAGGAAAAGTGGCAGTTAAAGTTAATCATCAGTTATGTGTCAGATTCTCTGTTAAATCATTTATGTATTGTATTATAACAATGTTGCCTAAGGAAGTGGAAACAGTCTCAGAGATATCAAAGTATCTGTCTTAACATCATACCACTAATACAGCAGAGTCAAAAGATTTCAAGGCAATGTTTCTCCAAGTGTATTCTCCAAACCACCAGATTTGCCTGAGAACTTTGTAGAAATGCAAATTCTTGAACTCCATCCCAAACTACTAAATCAAAAACTATGTTGGAAGCCCAGCCAAGGCTTAAACACTGTATGTTTAACAAGTCCACTAGATAATATTATGCACACAAAAGTTGGAGAACCAGAGTTTAAAAGCAACATATCTCAGAGATTGTGTATTAACCAAACTAGAAAAATTATAGCATAGACACAGTAATTTTTAAAATATTAAAAATGTTGTTTTATAACATGGTTTCCCAAATTTGAGTACAATCACTATGATAACATTGCAGTTGTGATGGACTGTGGTTTCCGTCTTAAGCCAATATAAATCCAGTAATATGAAAAACTGCTTAAATAAAATCCTATATTTTTAAGACTTTTAGTAAAAAGGCTTGATGTCAGGAAAAGGGCCAAGAACTAACAGAATTATGCTACTGGAACTAATTTAACATCAAGATGCAACATTAGAAGACAGCAGGGATTGTAGAGGAACTTGTACTTAAGAGCTGCTACATTAGACCTACTGAGAAAATACTAGTCTTTAGCTTAAATCTTGGTGGCATGCTGGAAAGAAACACCTTAGTTGAATTCTGAAGTCCCAGAACAGGTAATATGTTAATTTTGAGATCCTCAAAGTATCACTTAGGTTATATCATTCACTTTCCGCTGTAAACAAGAAGGCTCTGGATCTGTTTAAGAGATGTGCAATTTTAATTCCCAGTTTTTAAGAAAGTAAAGCTTAAGGCTCAGATTGGGAAACTACTTTTTTCTCCAAGAGTAATTTCATACCTGTATGTTTATTAATTTCCTTGATTTGAAAACTTTTTCTATGACTTCTGCAAGTTATCTCCAGGTTGTACCCCCATTTCTGTCTCTTATGACTGACATACATGATCTTTTTTTAAGCAAAATTGGCTCTTCATCACATATTAAGACTTTTGACATACTCTTCTCTATATCTTTGATGTTTATACTTTTTTAAAAAATTTATTCTCTTTTCTTGGCTAGTTGTAATTATTTGGTATAATACTAGATAGAAACAATCAGTCATCATTTCTCCTGAATGTAAAAGCTCTTGCCATTAGAAATCATTACTAGTCACATTAATGTGCTGCATTTTTACCATTCTCCACAGACTCCAACAGCTTTTAAGTCATTTTCTGTGTATGATATTTTTCTTCATATTGATTATAAGGACTTTGATGGAAGGTGTTTACATGTCTTTAAACACTAAGTGTTGCATCTTACATGGGAAAAACAGCTGACAATTGTTGGACATAAATTATAATATTTTATTATTTTACAAAAAGAACTTTTATGTGAGCAAACTATAATAAACACACAATAATATGATCAAATATAATAGTCACTTGCTTCCATAATTCTTTATGAGAGACTAAACTATTGTTCTCTAGATTAAAATTGTTACCTTTCCATCCTGGGAGAGCCACCTTCTTCTTAAACATTAAAAATAGTTTGTTTGACTATTTAGACATTTAAATCCCAAGTTTTCTTTTACAACATTCATTCTAATTATGAATGCAAGTGACTATTATATTTGATCATATTAATGTGTGTTTATTATAATTAGTTTGTCCATTTGACTAACTTTATTTCCATGCATATATTGGAGAATTAAAAGCCCAACATCAGAAACTGGAAAAACAAAAGATTTCAAGAAATGATGATATTATTTTACTGTGATTTATTTATTTATTTATTTATTTATTTATTTATTTAGTCTTTTTGTCTTTCTATGGCCACACTGGCAGTATATGGAGGTTCCCAGGCTAGGGGTCGAATGGGAGCTGTAATCGCTGGTCTACGCCAGAGCTACAGCAGCGCAAGATCTGAACCTAGTGTGTGACCTACACCGCAGCTCACAGCAATGCTGGATCCTTAACCCACTGAGTGATGCCAGGCATCGCCTCTGCGTCTTCATGGATGCTGGTCAGATTCATTTATGCTGAGCCATGACGTGAACTCCTTATTTGACACTTCTTTATACCATAGCCAAGGTTTGTTAGTTTTAATTGAGTGAAAATTATTGAATATATAATGGATTTTATTGGGAAACATTTAAGAATATTTTATTTTTTAGATACTCATTTTTCCTCCTGCTCTTCATTGCTTTTTCTTTAATATGTATGTTTAATATATATATTAAATATATATAATATAAATATATGTTATATATATCATATATATATATCCCTTTGCTTATTTAAAAGTAAAAAGGATTCTATATCTGAAACGTACCTACCTTTGGTTCTTTTGGTCTAACACATGCAAACACACATATATATGTATATAATAGTTGAAAAATTTTTTTAGGTGGAAAATAACAATTAGTATGTCAATGATATAGGAGCGATTAATTGGACATTAAAATAAGTTTTGATAGAGTGGAAAGTAGGAGGATTTTCTAGAACACTAAAAATAGTATTACTGATTACTGGAATTTTCAAATATTTTTCAGGTATTAAGGTGTTTCTTTTTCCTTTTAAATTTTCCAAGCCCCTTAAAATGGATTTTTTTAATGATTTTTATTTTTTACATCATAGGTGGTTTACAGAACATGAAGTTTTTTAAAAAAATTAAAATGTCATTTTTTTTCTCCTGGAGAAATTATGTACCTCAAATTTTTTCTAAGTTTGTCCTTCAGAAGCTACTGCCTCATTTTTATTTGGTTTGTTTGTTCCCTTATAAGCGAAGCTATTTAGAGCATTTTCAAACCTTTCATTTTCTTTATCAAAGTGCCTTTTTGTGTTCCTTTTCCTGCAACAGTGCTATTAGTGAGATATGAACTTTAATTGTCTCTTTTGACATGTTTGAGTCTATTAACAAAATGACAAAATAGGTAAAATAAACTGTAAAAACATATCTTCCATTGGAATGAAGAGTGCATTAGCATACTTCTCCCAGTCCCCTCACCTGGGTTTTATTTTTAGACACTATATTTAAAATGTGGCTTGGATTAGAATGTTCCTACTAGTTTTTTGCGTTTTTTTTTTTTCTTTTTCTTTTTTTGCTTTTTTAGGGCTGCACTTGCAGCATGTGAAAGTTCCCAGGCTAGGGGTTAAATCAGAGTTGCAGCCTCTGGCCTACACCACAGCCACATCAACATGGGCTTTGAGCCATGTCTGCAGCCTACACCACAGCTCATGGCAATGCCGGATCCTTAACCTCCTGAGTGAGACCGGGTATCAAAGCCACATACTCATGGATACTAGTTGGTTTGAAACCCCTGAGCCACAACAGGAACTCCCATGTTCCTACTAATTTTTAAGTAACTCAGAGCTAAAATAATGTTTTGTTTATTTTAATTTTCTTGAAAAAAATAATACATTTTTGTGCATAAAAGCACTTTATTTATTTGAAATGGAATTTAATGCTTTTTGCTTTTACTCTCTGATTAAATAATCAACTTCTTTAACACACATGGAATGTGACTGACTACTTCTGTGAAGGAAATTTGAGTTGTTTTTGTACATTTTCTCCACAAATGCATACATTTCAGTTATGCAGAATATATTTATTTGACTCTTTTTAGAAGTGACAGAGCTACCTGCCAAAGATACCAGGAGAATGTCACTATTTCCATGGAGCATCACTTCATCATGACTTTGAGAACATTATGCTTTGTAGAGTTTTATGTAAAGTGAGTACAAAGAAATTGTTTTTTCCTATACATTGCATATTTCTCTATTTATTAATTTAAAAAATTGTTTTTTCTATACATTGCATATTTCTCTATTTATTAATTTGAACTAGAGCTGAGTCAATAGTAATGCTAAAATTGTGTTTTTGAAGAGGGCAGAAGTGGGAGAGGAATAAATTGAGTCAGAATAGGGTAGGTAGCATTGTCAAAATGTTTGGAAAGATCGTTTTCTATATAGAGTTACAAGTCCTGCTGGAAACTACGTATCAGATTTGTGGCAAAACTGTTGGTAACAAATTATTACCTGCTTTGGGGAAAATGGGAAAATATACCTGGCATGCCTTTGTAAAACTGTATATATGTATATCTTTAGACAATGGAATTTACAACTAAATTAACATAAATAGGCTATGACAACTGT
This sequence comes from Catagonus wagneri, assembly GCA_004024745.2. Taxonomy (NCBI): domain Eukaryota; kingdom Metazoa; phylum Chordata; class Mammalia; order Artiodactyla; family Tayassuidae; genus Catagonus; species Catagonus wagneri. The sequence goes on along the minus strand of PVHT021183696.1, from coordinate 29,809,535 downwards.
GAAGAAAGGCACTTTATTCTTTTTCTTTTTGGCCACACTCACATCATGCAGAAGTTCCTGGGCCATGGACCAAATTGGTACCACAGCAGTGACAATGCCTGGTCTTTGACTGCTAGGCCACCATAGAACTGTAAGGCTATTCTTAATTGTTAGAAACCTGGAAAAGGAGAAGTGGGACAATATTTCTGCCCTTGATGTCATGAATCAAAATAATAAAGAGACTTTAAATAAAATTAAAAGTTTATTGGAGTTCCCTTCATGGCTCAGTGGTTAACGAATCCGACTAAGAACCATAAGGTTGCGGATTTGATCCCTGGCCTTGCTCAGTGGGTTAAGGATCCCGCGTTGCTGTAGCTGTGGCAAAGGCCGGCGGCTACAGCTCCTGTTAGACCCCTAGCCTGGGAACCTCCATATGCCGCGGGTGCGGCTCTACATAAAGGCAAAAAGACAAAAAAAAAAAAAAATTAAAAGCTTATTGAATAATAGATGATGGGTCTTGAAAGGCTATATAAAAACAGCTATAACTTTTTGGAAAGCATTTGCTGGAAAGAAAGTTGAACAATTAATAAAAAATGAATTTCAGATTATTTTAAATAGAAAGCAACTAGTAAACAAAGTACTGTAAATTTTAATATGCAACAATTAATAGATTATTTAAAAAATATAGTGTCATAATGAAATCATAGTGTATATTAAAAATGCAATGCTATTTATCAAAGTTTAATGCTGAAACATGAAAACAGAAACTTCTATAAGTTCTATAACTTCTTTAAGATTGGTAATTTTCAAACAATGCTAAGTAGATAAAATAGAAAATGTATTCTCCTAAAGTACTGTGCTGATGAACAACATATTGGTCTGTGTGTTATTATTCATTGTTGGCTGTCACTAGGGAGTATGTTAATTACTTCCAGGAAATAATTGAAACACAATATGTATCAAAATAGTCTTATATTTGCACATGCCTAGTGAAGTGAATGTTCAAATTTTATGACATTATTTTTTTAATATGATCTCTTTATCATTTGTTTTTATCGTATGCTAAATATTGTGGTAATTCTTTTAAAATAATGTAAAATCAAAACTGTTGACCTATTTGTCCCTTTCAAGTATGAACAATATTTTATTAGATACAGTTACAAATAAATTATGATATTGAACATATTAAAATAGTTTAGAGAAAAGACAAAGAGGACACTGAAAAGATTTCCCTTCTGGGATAAAAATAATTTTTTTAAAAGTTCTGTTAATCTGGATGGTACACAACTTTGCTTAATGAGAGCAGCAGAAAATTAATATTTATTTTAATAATTTTATAATATATTGCTAAATGGAGATTTACATTCTTACACAAAATATTTAGCTAAATTGAACACATTTCTCAGTAACTATTGAAATGAAGTAAGTGAGATATTGCAGAAACAAATAAATGTATAAGTAAATTTTAATACATTGTATTACGTCCTTCAGAGAACAAGAATCAATAGTATGTGTGAATAGAGAGAGAGATAGTTCAAGGAATTGGTTCATTCAATTGTAGAGGCTGCCAGGTCCTTGTTCCTCAGGCTAGGCCAACAGACTGAAAAAACTGCTGCAGCAGCTCAAGTTCAAAGGCTGTATCCTTCCTTCTTGCTTTGGAGAAATCTATCTTTTGTTCTGTTCAGGCCTTCTGATTGGATTGGCTCACCCACAACCTGGAGAGCAATTTACTTTACTGAAAATGTTCTGATTTAAGTGTTAACCTTATTAAAAACACCCAACCAATACATCTGGAATAATGATTGAACACCTGTCAGAGCATCATGACCCAACCAAGTTAACACCCAAAATTAAGAATCATATATGTGACATAAAGTTCCCAAAAAATTATATTTTAACAGAATTAAGTGTTGAAGTAAGTGTTCTGTATGATTATTAGCAATTATGCTAAAATGCCGTTCACAATAGGATATCATGAAATCCCAAAGAATTCAGAGGCTAAATGAAAATTCTATTTGCAAATTCTTCACACAGCCTTCTGATGGGAAAAAAATCTAACAAAAAATCTTGGTGGGAACCCAAATCTCACTGCTTCTGGACACTCAGATGTGCTCAAAATCCCATCTCTTAATCTACTTGGGATTCTTTCTCTTCATCAATGTTTCCAATTTACTGTCTCCTCAAGACCTCCATCCTACCAGCACACTTGCAGTTTTGCCTCGTGTGCCAAGAAAATTTGTGCTGTTGAATGAAAAATATCCCTATCGTCTCCCTTACTCTGTTTCCAAAGCCCTGTCTACCACATGTCCAACTGACATTTCCCATTTCCTCCTGTAACAATGAGATAAATTCACTCCTGTTAAAAGCTGAGTTCCACATGTGCCCCCCAAATGGCATTGCCTCCTGCCTTCTCAAGGACCTTATGCTACTCAATTTCTTTTCTTGAAATTTCAGTTGCCCCTTTATACGAGCTCCTTCCCATCTATATTTACACGTTTATGGCTCTTGTATAATTGCAAATATAACCCTCCCTTGAGCACACATCTTGCATCCATGGCCTTCTCTATTTCTGTCCAATGTCATCTTATAACTTACAAAAAACATGTAGATTTGGTTTTCCACTTTTCCCCCTCCATCTCACTCCTCTGTGGGCAGCTGCTTCACTGTTTACTGGACATCACTACCTATATGTTATATACCTAAAGAATTACTGTACTAAGAGAAATAATTTTCCTGCGTAATCTTCCTTCTCCTATGTTCCCTAACTCAGGCAAAGGCATCACCATTTACCAGAGCTAATATCCCATATCAACGTGATCCTTTTCTTCTTTCTTTTCTTCACATCTACTTGGGCCCATTGATTCTGCCTGTTAAATTGTCTTTACTGACACTATCCTAATGCATCAACTCTTGCCTGGACTATTGAATAACTTCCCAATTGACCTCACTGTCTCATAAAGTGAGGTCAGTTCCCCAAGAAGAGCTAGGGGAAAAAACAGAGAATATCACCTTTTACTTTCTTCTTTTTTTCTTTTTTGTTTTTCTTAGGCCTGCACCTGCAGCATATGTATGTTCCAGGATAGGGATCTAATCGGATCTTCAGCTGCCAGCCTACACCACAGCCACAGCAATACAAGATCTGAGCCATGCCTGCAACCTACACCACAGTTCACGGCAATGCCGGATCCCCAAGCTACTGAGCGAGGCCAGGGATACAACCTGCATCCTCATGGGTAGTAGTTGGATTCATTTCTGTCGAGCCAAAACAGGAATTCACCAATTCCTTCTTTGTAACACTTTTCCAAGAGATATTATTGATACAGAAGAAAGTTGCTGCAATGAAATGAAATGTTCTAGACCTTCAGACTAATCACCCTTTCAACTTCACATATATTCATGAGGGAAACTACTAAAGAATAGTACAGGATCTCATCTGGTGTCCTTTGAAACAGCAGAAGGCATCTATCAGTGTTTCTGGACATGATGGCTTTGTGTCTCAGATTAGCTGCTTCTCAATATTGGAGTGGGGCCAGTAGAATTAAGCTCATATCTTTGCCAAAGTCAGTTCAAGTAAGCAGTTCTAGAACTTACCAACATTTCCAGGCTAAACAGATGGCAGAATTTCTGCTTCTCTAACTTTTGAATCAGTTCTTTTTTATTTTTCACATTTACTCATAAAATTGTTTTACATTTATCTGTGGGCACTCTAAGTACCTCTTTGACAATGTCAAACATTTATAATACCTGCAGCATAGTATATAGAATACTGAAAAATGAGAATGTTTGTTCTCTTGTCATGCATACTTGGTGCAAGGGGTCAGATTTTACATTTGCTTAATGAGTTGTCAGCATTATTCAATAGCCATTTACCATTCACTTGCTACTTAATTGTGGCCTGTATTGTTATCCTTAACCTAGAGGCTTCTTTGCCACATAGACCTACTTTCAGTAAAGTTATATTCAGCTCTGTCTCACTTCAAAGTTTTGTGCTGTTTGTTTTATTTCAAACACTAATTCATTTCCTTGTGTGATTACACATCCTTCAAATCTCAGCCTACACATAGTTTCCCCTAGATGGCAGGGGTGAAATATCTTTCCTTTGTTCCTATAGTATCCTAATTTTGCCTACTACTATGCTAATTATAACCAATTTTAATTTCATATTGGCAGTCCCACTTTATTGCGAGCGCCACTAGGATAGCATCTTTGCATTTTTTCTTTCACCATACTATCCCCAGCACCTAGCATAATACTTGACACAGAGTGGCTACTTAACTAACGTCATTTGAATAACAGCCTAATAGTAGTTTCAAATGAAAGTATGGTAGGAGAGAACCCAGTTGTGAAGTAACAAGAAGAACATAAACCGTCTCCGGAGCTGCGTAGTGGCTCAGCAAGTTAAAGGTCTAGTGTTGCCATTGCCGTAGGTCAGTTCATTTAAAATTTAATTCGTGAGATGTCTAATCTCCATATGTTCAGGAATTCAGTGAAATATGGTTTGTTTGTTTTACAGAGATGCCCTGGTAGATACATAAAAGAATCCAAAACAACAAATTTTTAGTTTTAGTAGTGGTGTAGAAGGTTAGATAATGAAATTTTCAAAGTGGAGATATTTAGTCTGTATTTTTTTCATCTAAATAAAAATGTTTTCCAGCAAATATACACATAGCCTCTTGCCCCAAACCCTTACTCAAAAAAAAAATAAAAAAAGCTACTTAGACTTTCTGATGCTCAAACGTACTATAAAATAAAAAGAGTGAGAAGTTCCCACTGTGGCACAGTAAGTTAAGTATCTGACTGCCATGGCTTGGCTCACTGTGAAAGCTTGGGTTGGATCCCTGGTTCCTCGCAGTGGGTTAAAGCATCCAGCATTGATATAGCTATGGCTAATTTGACCCCTAACCTGGGAACTTCCATAAAATAAAATAAAATTGAAAAGAACTTTTTGCTATGAACACTAACACATAAGCTGCATTTTAACACACTATGGATAAGTGAGATGGTCTCTTGTAGATTTCCTCCAAAAAAGTCCCTTGTCCTTGAATTGAATAATGAGATGGGAGTGAAAATTTACCCAAATTGGAACTTATTGGAGGATCACTTAATTCAACAAATATTTACTGATCATCTTCCCTATATAATGCATTAAATTCAAGCTTGAAAAACACAGGTTTTAGGGAAGACACTATTACAGAGTTAACTATTTCTATACATGAAATATTGATCATTTGCTTCTGAAGCAACTGTACAGATTGCACGTTTCCTATTAGCACACATGTAGCATTTAAAACAGTCAAAAATATTAACAGACATGGTTTTTCAAACTGTACATATTCATTAACACCTTTATCCCACTTTCATTCCATCACATTTTTATTATACATAATTTTAACCAATGATATCTTAATGGTCAGCTGAACAGTCTTATAAACTCAGTCTAAAATATTTTCACTTGATGAAAACTTCAGCAAACACTTTCCTAATGGAGAGCACATTTGCAATGTTGTTTCACTTGACATACTGCATTCCATCTGGTTTTCAAAGTAAGAGCTGTGGAAAAATGCCAGCGCACACTGCTCTGTCCAAGCAATTCATTGACTTCTTTCATCTTCAGCTAGTTTTGGTAACTTGATGTGGTCCCCGTGGCAATAGGTTGTCCTTTTATTCCCCAAGTGAATCCAGTTAAAAGGAAAGCTATTTCTTCCATATGACAGCCTTAATACATTAATAAAGGCAGTAAGTGTCACACCATCTGCACCTTATGTGTGAAGGACATTAATCAGGGCGGACCTCCCAGCTGGTACATCTTTAGTGTGTATCCACCTGGAACACAAACAATGCCATGGATCAGTGAAGTCTATCAACACAGTCAGGAAAAGATATAAGTGAGATAGCCATCCTGCTTTAGGCTAAGGATTCCTGACCACCACTGGGTTGCCTTGGTATTATGCTAAATATACATCTAGAAAATAAAATAATTTGTATTTGAATAGGCAAAGTTTTTAAAAGTTTCAGTTAACCATAATATAAAATTAATTATACTGGAAATGTAGGGAAAAAGGTAATTTAACATTGAGGGAAAGGAAAAGTATATCACCAAAGTGAACTCGTAATAAATCAGTGCCTTTGATGATGGTTTCAGGAGCTGACTAGATATTCTGCAAGCACTTCTGATGAGAACAGCTGAAATGTCTCATGCAAGCATTTAGTGCTATCAGTTCCTATTTGAGTACTGCTTTAGCTGAGTCTCACACATTGCTTTTGTTGTATTTTCATTTTTATTGAGTTCCATGTGGTTTTTTTAAATTCCCTTTGAAATTTCCTCTCTGGATTAGTTGAAAGTGTTTTGTTTAGTTCTCAGGTGTCTGAAGATTTTCCTATTATCTTTCTGTTACTGATTTCTGTCTTGATTCCATTTTTATCAGGAAACATATTCAAGGATTTCAGTTCTTTTAAAAATGTCGAAGATGACTTTATTCCTCAGGATAGTGTCTATCTTGATATATGTCCATAGGCCCTTAAGCAGAATGTCTATTTTGTTGTGTTGAGGGTAAATTATTTGATAAATGTCGATTATATTGATAGTCGTTGGTTTCTTCTATAACCTTCCTGATTTTTTTGTCTCATCATCTTAATAATTGAGAAAGGGGTATTAAATTCTCCAACTATAATTATGTATTTAATTACTTTACGTTTTCTTTTTAGTTATAAAAGTTTTTGCTTCACATTTTTTGGTTCTTCTATTATCGCTTCCATTTTTTGCTAAGACTTTGTAATTTTCATTTATTTCAATCACATTTATTATTGTTCTTCGTATCAGTCTTTTATTTGTCACTGCTTGAAAATCTTTTCAAGTGGTTCTAACATCTCTATTATATCTGTTTTCTTTATTATTGGAGTGGAGATGTGGTTTCTTAGTATGATGAATGATTTATAATGACACCTGGACATTTTGAGCATTATATTATGAGATTCTGGAACTTATTTGAATATTCTACTTTAGATGAACTCCTCTGATAGCAGTGTGGCAGGGAAAATGCTATTCCTTACTTCTTACTTCCAGCTGGATGTGGAATTCCAAGCATCTTGCATGGCCTTTACTGACGCTACTGGGATAAGTGTCCTTGCTTCTTCTTTGATGTTCTCTGTTACCACCCCAGCCAGGAAGCTGAAGGTGCCTCACTTCAGCCCAGTGAGGGTTGGAGTCCAGACTCCCTGTCTGGCATTTGCTGGTGCATTGGGAATGAGGGTTGTTCTCTTCCTGACATTACACAGTGATAGAAAGGGTATGGGTAGAATAATTTTGGTATAAAAGCATTCTGCCTTCCTAGGCTGACCCTTTCCTGTCTTTTGGTTAGAAAGAACAATTTTTTGCTGGGGCTTTTTCTTTTTTAGTCTGAATACTTTGGCTGTGCTAGATTACTGATATCTCCATCACTAAGTACAAGATATATGTGCAAAAAAGAGAACTCAAGACTCCATTTTTGTGTCCTTCCCTGGCCCCCAACATTTCTAGTTGTTCCCACTGCTATTTCTATTTCAGAGTATTATGTTTATTTTACATATACTATTCAGGATTGTTAATTTGTCTTAGTAGGAGAAATAAGGAAAATTACTTTTACTATATCTTCATTGAAGCACAAATCATTAAAATATACTTTTTAGTGTTTCATGATACAAGAAGATATATCTTTGAAATGAAGGGGGCAATCATTTTTAGTTAATGTTCATTGATGATAATTATGATGAAGACAGTGAGGCAGATTTTACTTCTATGATGTCGTATCAAAAACATCCCTTGGAAAGCATGAATGGTTTAAGAATGCTTTAAAATGGCATTACTGTCAATTAGTTATCAATGTAATATATATATGATAAATTATAAAGTATGATATAATAATATAAAATAATTATCATTTAGACAAAAGAGAAATAAATGAAAAAAGGACTATAATAAACTATTTTCCCAGACTGAAAAAAGCTATTAAGAGAAAGAAAAAGCATGTTTTAAAATGATCATTCTATACCCAGATATTCCACATTTATAAGCCAGATATCAATGATTTCAAATGGCTAGAAATAAGCAAAGCTGAGGAGGATCCTGTGGGGCCCTCCAAGATACTAAAGTCTTTCTGTGGATCCCATTTCTTGTTTGTTGGGAAAATGCTTTCAGCCTCAAAGGCCTTCCCTGAGTTCCAAAGGGTAGATTCAAAGTTACTAGTTAGAGGAGTGAGGGGCTGCAGGAAAAAAGGAAAGGCAGTCAAGAAACAATAGTACAGAGATGGGGCAGGGTTCTGGTTCCTCCTGAAGGGATGGGCATAACGATCTGATATATTATCTCTGATTCCTTTCTACTGAACTAAAGTCCCCAAGCAGGTGGAAGTCAGGCTGAGCACATGAAACCTGGACTGGCTGGAATCAGTAGGCTAATGGTTGAAATTCCTGGAACACAACCAATTACAGGAAAGTTACGCACCCTTTAGACCTACCATCAAATTTTGTCTATAAAATTCTTCCCCAAAAACCAATGGAGGAGTTCAGGCTTTTTGATCACAAGCCACCTGTTCTTGCTTGGCCCTGTGATAAACCTTTCTCTGTTCCAAATTCCACCTCAGTTTGTTTGACCTCACTGTGTGCTGAGCACAAGAATTTGGGTTCCACAGTGTAAGTGGTTACTTCCATTTATTTTAACTTTAAAAATATTCAAGTTCATATTAGCAATATGTTATTGTAGTTATCATTTTATAATGAAACTAAACTTATTTGGATGATCAGTCATATTCTTCATCATCCAGGAATTACAGGTTTCCTCAGGATACAGAAATAAGGTGAAAGCCTTCTATCTTTTCAGGGAAATATGAATTTTTCATGGGAAATACATTTTTTAATTTATTCACTTCTTTAGATAACTTTAAAATAATGAAAGAGCAATTATGGGTTTACTACAGTGAATTTAACACAATTCTATTTGAGAACATTTGATTTCAAGATATACCATTACCTTTGTACAAAGTATCAATGGCTCTAAATCATGATCAATACTTAAAACTCATATCTCCACACAAAAAAAGGAATAACCAATACAGCAAGGTATAGTCATAGATTTAATTTTATCAGCTTAAGTCATTATATATTTTTTTCTCAAATAAATGTTTCAGATGATTTTTTAAATGATAAAGTATCTTAGAAAATGGCAGAATAGAAGGACTGGAGCTCACTTTCTCCCATAAAAACAACAAAATTACATCCATGCTACTAAACAACTAATGGATCCCTGAAGAAATCAAAAAGGAAACAAAAAAAATACCTAGAAGCAAATGATAACAAAGATACAACACTCCAAAACCTATGGGATGCAGCGAAAGCAATTCTAAGAAGGAAGTTTATAGCAATATAAGCCTACCTCAGGAAACAAGAAAAAGCTCAAATAAACAACCTAACTTTACATTTAAAGCAGCTAGAGAGAGAACAGACAAGACCTAAAGTTCCAGAAGGAAAGAAATCATAAAGATCAGAACAGAAATCAATGAAATAGAAATGAAGAAAACCACAGAAAAGATCAATGAAACTAAAAGCTGGTTCTAAGATCAACAAAAGATAAATAAAAGATCCACGAAATTGATAAACCCTTAGCCAGACTTATCAAGAAAAAAAGAGAGAGGATTCAAATCAACAAAATTAGAAATGAAAAAGAAGTTACAATGGACATCACAGAAATACAAAGGATCATGAGGGACTACTACATGCAACTACATGCCAATAAAACGGAAAACCTAGAAAAAATGGACAAATTCTTAGAAAAGTACAATCTTTCAAGAATAAAGCCAGACAAAAATAAAAAAAAAATGAACAGACCAATCACAAGTACTGAAATTGAAACTGTGACTAAAAAACTTCCAACAAACAAAAGTCCAGGACCAGATGGCTTATAGGCAAAATCTATCAAACATCCATAGAAAAGCTAACACCTATACTTCTGAAACTATTCCACAAAATTGCAGAGGAAAAAACACTCCCAAACTCATTCTATGAGGTCACCATCACCCTGATACCAAAACCAGACAAAGATACCACAAAGAAAGAAAACTATAGGCCAATTTCACTGATGAACATAGATGCAAAAATCCTCAATGAAATACTAGCAAATAGAATACAGCAATACATTAAAAGGATTGTACATCATGATATATTTGGATTTATCCACGGGATGCAAGGATTCTTAAATATCTGCAAACCGGTCAGTGTGATACACCACGTTAACAAACTGAAGAATAGAAACCTTGTGATCCTCTCAATAGACGCAGAAAAAGCCTTTGACAAAAATCCAACACCCATTTCTGATAAAAAGCCTTCAGAAAGTGGGCATAAAGGGAACCTACCTCAGCATAATAAAGGCCATATATGACAAATCCAGAGCTAACATCATTCTCAATGATGAAAAGCTGAAAGAATTCCTGTTGAGATTAGGAACAAGATAAGGATGTCTGCTCTCACCACTACTATTCAATATAGTCTTGGAAGTCCTAGCCATGACAATCAGATAAGAAAAAGAAATAAAAGGAAACCAAATTGGAAAAGAAGTAAAACTATCACTATTTTAAAATGACATGATACTATACCTAGAAAATCCTAAAGACTCTACCAGAAAACTGTTAGAGCTCATCAGTGAACTTGGCAAAGTCACAGGACAAAATTAATACCCCAAAATCGACAGCACTAACAACAAAAGATCAGAAAGAGAAATTAGGGAAACCATCTCATTTACCATTGTATTAAAAAGAATAATACTTAAGAAAAAACTTGTCTAAAGAGACAAACAGCCTGTACTCTGAAAACTGTAAGATGCTGATGAAAGAAATCAAAGATGACACAAATAGATGGAAAGACATACCATGCTCTTGGATTGGAAGAGTCAATATTATCAAAATGACTATACTACCCAAGGCAATCTACAGATTCAATGCAATCCATATCAAATTACCAAGGACATTTTCACACAACCGGAACAAAATATTTTAAAGTTTGTTTGGAAGCACAAAAGACCCAGAAAGCCAAAGCCAGCCCAAGAAAGAAAAATGGTACTGGAGGAATTAGGCTCCCTGACTTCAGACTAATACCTCAAAGCCACAGTCATCAAAACAATATGGTCCTGGCACAAAGACAGAAATATAGTTCAGCGGAACACGATAGAAAGCCCAGAATTAAACCCATGCACCTACAGTCAACTAATCTATGATAAAGGAGGCAAGAATATACAAAGAAGAAAAGACTGACCCTATAAGTGGTGTCGGAAAACTGGACAGACACATTAAAAAGAATGAAATTAGAACACTTCTTAACATCATAAACAAAAATAAACTCAAAATGGATTAAAGACCTAAATGTAAGACCAGGTACTATAAAACTCTTAGAGGAAAACAGGCCAAACACTCTGAGAGGTAAAGGACAGCAACATCTTCTCAGATCCACTTCCTAGAGTAATGACAATGAAAACAAAAATAAACAAATGGGATTTCATTAAACTTAAAAGTTTCTGCACAGCAAAGGAAGCCCTAAACAAAACGAAAAGACAGCCCACAGAATGGGAGAAAATATTTGCAAATGAATTGACTGACAAGGGATTAATCTCCAAAATTTATAAACTGCTCCTACAGGTCAATACCAAAAAAACAAACAACCCCATCAAGAAATGAGCAGAAGACCAAAACATATAATTCTCCAAATATATACAGATGGCCAAAAAACACATAAGGAGATATCCCAACATCACTAATTATTAGAGAAATGCAAATCTAAACCACCATGAGGTACCACCTTACACACTGTCCAGAATGCCCATCATCAGAAAGTCTACAAACAACAAATGCTGGAGAGGGTGTGGAGAAAAGGGAACCCTATGACAGTGTTGGTGGGAATGTAATTTGCTGCAACCACTGTGGAAAACAGTATGGAAATTCCTCAGAAAACTAAAAATAGAATTACTGTTTGATCCAGCAATCCCGTTCCTGGGCATCTACCCAGAGAAAACCCTGACTCAGAAAGATACGTGTACTCTAATGTTCATTGCAGCTCTATATACAACAGCCAAGACATGGAAACAAACGAAATGTCCATCAATAGAGGAGTGGATAAAGAATGGAATATTACTCAGTCATTAAAAGGAAAGAAATAATGGCATTTGCAGCAACATGGATGGACCTAAAAATTAGGGAGGTTAGCATGAGACACAAACATCATATTCTATCACTTACATGTGGAATCTAAAAAAAAGGGGACACAATGAACTTCTTTGCAGAACAGATTCTGACTCACAGACTTTGAAAAACTTATGGTTTCCAAATGAGACAGTTTGGGGAATGAGGGGTTGAGCTGGGGGTTTGGGATGGAAATGCTATAAAACTGGGTTGTGATGATTGTTGTACAACTATAAATGAAATAAAATTCATTAAAAAACATTTTATAAACTGAAACATATGGAAAGTAATTTTTATGACAAATAGAAGTGATAAACTAGGATAATTCAATTATGTATATGTCATATTCACCATTTATATTAATAATAATGACAAAGTGACAAGGAGAAAAAAATCATTATTTAACAATACATAAAAGTAGATGACACAATAAAAAATTGAATTTTAGTTCAAGAAATACTTATGTGGTGCTGAGTTCTTTTCAATGGTAACACAGAGGAAGGAAGCTAGAGACATTTTTCTCTGAAGAACTCAGCTACAGAGTCATGTTGCATTACAGACCTATAAAGTGTTGGAAAAAAATTAATAGCAAAGGGAAGAAAATTTTTCAGGCAAAATTCATGGGATTGATTTTGTATAATTCTATGCTATTATTAATAAGAATTAAAGTCATGTTCTAAAAAAATGCTATTAATTAAAATAATTTCCATGTTTTTACTTCAAAATTCTTTTAAATTTACAATTACTTTAAAACATATTTGAGTTAGTGAAAGGGCAGATATTCGTCTGATATATAAACAATGTAATTGATCATTCTAGTATTTTCACTTATTCAAATATGTTGGTGTTTCTAAAAGTTACTAAATTATTAAATTTAAGATGTTAACAATTTGCTAACTGTCCTGAAATTTTCTCTGAAATATAGTTTTTTTAGCAGCTATTGATAGAAATAAGTAATCATAGATTTATTCCTATTAACTGATAAACTCGTTTCTCCAAGACACAAAATGGAGATTTTGACTAACTTAAGTCTGATAACCTTATATGTACATAAAAGAGGAATGCAAATACTAGCTATTTTACTAAATAAAATCTGTGGATATTTGTTGTTTTATATCCATGTCTTTATTATTATTATTATTATTATTATTATTATTATTATTATTTTGTCTTTTTGCCTTATCTAGGGCCATTCCCACGTCATATGGAGGTTCCCAGGCTAGGGGTCTAACAGGAGCTGTAGCTGCCAGCCTTCACCACAGCCACAGCAACGCTGGATCCGAGCCATGTCTGCAACCTACACCACAGCTCATGGCAATGCCGGATCCTTAACCCACTGAGCAAGGCCAGGGATCAAACCCGCAACCTCATGGTTCTTGGATTCGTTAACCACTGAGCCATGACGGGAACTCCCATGTCTTTATTTTTAATGGAGAGAATCTTTAAGGGTGGATATTCTATAGAGTCCCATTCTTAACCTCATCACTTTCCTTTCCTGCTACACAGTCTCCACGGATCATAGTATCACTAATTATGGCTTCAGCTATCACTCTTATACCAGTCGCTCCCAGTTCTTTAGTGTCTTCTGAGATTTTTCAAAGGCTGCTCTCGGCCAACTACAAAATAATTCCACTTGGATCCAGTAGCACATCAAATTCAGGTGTCAAATATGATAAACACATCGCAAATTCCTATTGACTTCTCACAATATTACCCTGTTCATGTAATTCTTTTGAAGCCCCTACTGCCTTAGTTCAAGCCATCACTAAATATGCAGCAAGACCACAGTGGGGAAGAGAAAGAACTTTGAAACCACACCACTGGTTCAAGCCCTGGCTCTACCACTTACTAGTCACATGAACTTGGGCAGTTTACTTAACCTTTATGTGATTCAGTTCTCTCACTTGTAGTATGTGGTAAAAGAGATAAATGCATTATCTAAATCATAGCATTTTGTGAATATTAATAACATATATCTGAAAATAGCTTAGAAACTGCCATATATTTTCTGTTAGCTGTCAGCTATTATTACTATTATTTCTTGTCTGGTTGACTAAAATAACCCCATATTCTTACCTGCTTATACTCTGCCATTTCAAATCAATTTTCACAGGATATTACTAGAATAATTTCTTGTAATGGAAATCTCATCATTTCACTTTTCTGCTTAAAATACTTCTATAACTTCCATTTATGAAAGCATTCTTTGAGAAGCCTACAATCCTCTTGGTGAACTGGCTCATGAATGCTTATTAGATTCAACTCCCATCAGTCTTTGGATATTCTGGGAAGCAGACTCTGAAGTAGAGATCAGTGTGTAAAGTGGTTCATTAGATGTCACTCTTGGGATCAACATCCTTTAGGCAAAGGACAGAAATGGGTGTGAGCAGAAAAACGTTGAGTTGTGATACAGTCACAGATAAGACCTCAACTGAATTTATAGGAGGCTCTGAAATGGAAATGATCTTTAGAATTTTCCATGCCAATTGGAGACAGGAGGATGGCATTTATACCCTGTGTCTATGAATTTATGATTGTGGGTCAAGGCTTCTAGGCTGTCACTAGATATTGTAGTTAATGGTTCTTTACATGCAGCATTGTGGTTTTGGCCCACCCACTGAGCCAAGTTCCTTCCAGATAAATGATCTATTCAGGTATGATATAAAAGAGAGTAATTTTTCCCATCACCTCACTTTTAGGAGGATGGACAAGAAGGTATTCATCTTTGGGCAGCTCCTAGTGCATAACTTCGTGAAAAACTTTCATCCTTTTGGGTGACCTGTATCTATGATTTATACATTAAATAATTGCAGATAACATGTTAATTAAAGTTTAAATTTATGCATGTGGTGAGTCAAGAGTCAATATTCTGGTGTTAGATATTATGAATCATACAAACAATTTTATAAGACGTGAAAGGAAAAAGAAAAATCATATTTTTCTCTCTGTTTATATCATACAAATTATCATTTTTAAATGAAAAGTTTAAGCTTTCCCACTGCAATTTTTAAAGCTTATATGTCATAGATAAATAAAGCAATTAGCCAAAAAACCGCTATTCTACTGGATGAGAATCACCAAGACTCTGTTTCATAAGGAAACAGAGAGAAACACATTAATTACAACTCAAAATTGTATTCTGCCACATAAAGATTCCTTCCTCTTTTACTTACTATATCCAACTATCAATAGAAACAGCTACAAAACTTGCATGCATTCAATGGTAGTTCTTTAAACTAAAGAAAAAAAATAAGTCATTTTACCCAAGTTCTGCTGAACATGTTTTTTAGGATTGATATTACAACGCACTTTATTTAAACAATAACTTTGTGAAATCTTAGATAGCAGATAATTTCTCAGTAAGTTATTTCAGCAGGCATTTGTGTAAATTATAGTACTACATGCATTATGCTACAGCCAAGTATAGACTATAGAGTGTAGTTCTACTAAAACAGCAATTTTAGTAAATTAGGTTATTTTCCACGAATATTTACTATTCTTCTTCACTTCCATGGCAGAGTGTACATCTTGTCTCCTTTGTTTTGAAGACTGGCCATACAACTTGCTTTGACATCAGATTGGGTGAGGTGTCCTTCTTGCCCTTTCAACCTGGGCTTAGCCATATGATGCATTTCAGCCAACTGGACTTTAGCAGAAATTTTTCCTTAAAATATATTTTGAGTTTCACATTTCTGCTTTTTTTCCTTTGTCATCACAATGGAAAGAACATGCCTGGGTTAACCTGCTGCCCCAGGAAAAGATGAAGGTCATGTGGAATAGAATTACATCCTGGGGAATCTGTCTTAGGTCAGTCTCACCCTAAACACTGTAGACTTGTGAGTTAAAGAAACGCTTTTTTATTCTACTGAGATTTTGTGTTGTCATTATTACTGTTGATGTTGTCACTATTATTTAGTAGTTTTTGTGATGATAGCCAACATAGAGTGATATTAGAATTTTTAGACCAAACTTCATAGTGTACATTTCTACTACACCTTTAAAAAAACTTTATTATCGTTGAAGTTAGCCTCATTGTATATAGAAAATGCAAGCCTTCCAACATGTATTACCATAAAAGTCATATTAATCTTTTCATAGAACTGTGATTTTACTTGGGTACTATCAACGATCACCTAGATATCATTGCTTTCAACAAAGTCAGATAACATGTATATATATACTACATACAATGACTTGTAATAAAAGTACGTTTACTGGTTGCTGACCCATAAATTCTTTATTTCCTATTAGAAAGGCTCTTTGCTATGAGAAAACATATTTTTTTTATTTTCTTTACTTCAGTGGTACTTAAGTTTATCCAACATAATTACTTAAAATTTTTAAATTTGAGTTACTATATGGGAATAATGATCAAATATTCTGCATATTGAAATTTTCAAGTTAGCTCACAAGCTAAAAATATAGATCCAATATATGTGCAATGGGGGTTATTTTTAGTCAACACATTAGACACATTCAACAATATACAGACACATTCAACTATATATAACAATACATATATACCATATATACTATATATAATGTCTCAACTATAGCATAATCTCTATGTGAATTTTTTTATTACTAATGATACATCATCTTGCTAAACCCTGAATTTAAGCTTAATTATGTAGCATTGTAACAGACATTGCTTAAATAAATGATATCGTTTAATAAAATACATATATGTAGTTCAGTGTTTAATTTCTCCAAATATATTTTTATAGTCATAAAACTAGTTTATAGAGTCTGTCGTCGTGGGTATTCAAGCCTTTTGCATCAAGCAAAAATGGGTCAAAACACTAAAGATATGCAAAAGCTGTTTTTAAATTAGCAGTTTTAAAATCTGGACATCAAAATATCAATATATGAAATTTAAATCTCTTTCATAACTCCAAGTGTCTTTGAGAGTTCTGAAAAAAGTAATTATAATACAATTATTTGGTAATGTGCAAGTATATATAATAAATATGCATGTTCTGAAAATTTTCTAAATATAGAAACTTGCTGATTATATTAAAGTCTCCTTTACTTTGGAAAAATTGTTACCCATGAAATACTCTAAGAAAAACAACAATAAAAAAATACATACCTACTATTTATCAGTAGGTATCTGTGTGTAAGAGAGCCTGAAATATTGGTATAAGAATTACTTCAACCGGAATGATAATTTAGAAACTTATTTTAAGCAGATGGAAATATAGAACAAATAGTGATTAGATGTAACATTCAGATCAAATAACATGTTCATCGTGTTTATTTTCGTCTCAAATGAGATTAATAAATCTCTTAGTTAAAGTTTTTCTTGTCAGGAGAAGCTGATTTTGTCTCATGTTTTCTGGGTCTAAGTCCATTTTATCATCAGCACAACTGAGGAACTACCAGAGGTGGAAAGAGAGAGAGGGAGTTTTAAAATATAAAATTTATTAGTATCTGACACCATGCATTCTGAAATAATTATTACCGATCTTCTTCACCAGTCAACAACTTCCTGTCCATTAAGGAAGTGGAAGACAGGTGCTATTTACACTGGCACGTTTACAGTCGGGCAGTTAATTTGCCAATTTCCCTAATAATTCTGTGAAATTGAATACAGGATTCCTTGAAAATAACATGTAATTGTCTAGACCCATGATTAAATAAGAAAAAGTGACACAAATTAAAATTGGAATAAATAGTGCAATTTTTGCAGGCAATAAGTGTATCTTGTTATATGTGAAAATACAATATTCATTATGTTAAGAAACTAAAGTTAGATATTTGAGTGCTTTTTGATAGATATGTAACAAACCTATTAATAATTCATTGAGTTTCAAAATCAGTCATTAAACCTTATACACATTAAATTAAAATAAATAAGTTTATTGTTCAAAGTGGGAAATCTAGGAAATGTTTTTCAAAATCTTTTGCCAAAATTGTTCAAAAGACTGAATTAAAATGAAAAATATTAGCTGTCATATCAATAACAAAGGATGTTGTAGCCATCAAGCCATCCCACCCTCTACTAGGGAAAGTATGTGGGCCCACTCCTCACCCCGCCCAACCAATCAGCAGGTCAACGGGTATGTCAGGAGTTTTTTCCTCTCCCTGGGTTATAAAAACAGACATGACCACGTGCTTGGGTTGACTCTTCCTGATCATTGGCAAGTAGGCCTGTTGCATTAATAGTGTTGTCTCTTGTCTCAATAAACTTGTCTTTTCTTCACTCTGCCTTGAATCCAGAAATTCTTCTTCAGACCCCTTTGCGCACACCATAACAGCCCTGACAGTGAGCCCTGAGGGATTTCAGGATGGAGATAGGATACTTCCTCACCCCCCAGGTGGCCATCTAACAGTCAGCCTCAGATGGTGCACCCTGTGGAGACTTAGAATGAGAAAACACAGGATACTGGCCCCAGGTAGCTGAGGTGCCTGCGGAAGGAATGATTTCATGAACCCAAACTCCTGCATCTTCCCATATATAGAAAAGCACTAAATTCCTTAGTTTGAGATATTTGGTTTCTTTAATTAACAGTCATCTTTGGGTGTTCTGACTACATGGTATTTGTTGCAAAAACCCCTATATATCTTTACTCCACCTTCTCCTTGCCTCTTTGGAGTAGTCTTTCAGAGCTATCTGAGAATTTGTGTCCTGAGCCTAAGTCCTCAGATTTCTCCACCAAATAAAACATAACTCTCAAATTTTAGGTTGTGCCTTTTTTTTTTTCAGTCAACATTATTCATGTTGCAATATCACCCAAAAGTTAGATTAGCCTTGACTACTGATTCCTGATTCCATTCTATGCTTACTGCTCTACAGTAGGATAGTGGAAGAAAATGTTAACAGCCATGCAGGCCTTACTGCCCTAAACTATGTGAACATATTATTGAAACAAATAGCAATAAAATATTATTATACCAATACATAAATATAATCCATGGCCCAATTGGAGTATCTCTTGAGTTTCCAGAACTTAAAGTATATCAGTATGCCATGCTCTGTGATGCATATTCATCTGGGCATTGCTGAGCATTTATTATACAAAGGCTGACTAATATTTGTGTCATCATAGCTTCGTGGACTTTTTCTTCTGATAGATACTCAACCACAATTCCAATTGGAAATAGGAATCTTTCCTTAGATAAAATCATGTATGTTTGTTGTAATTGAGTTTATAATTCTTTATCGCAGTGCTCAGCATTCTAGTCCATTTTGCCCACAAGATTCTAAGCGCCTTATAGTCAGGGATCAAATCTTATTCTCAGGCATATGCCTAGTGCTGACACATTATCCAACAAATAATAAATACTCCATAAAGTTTTGATATATGAATGAACCTCTTGGAAACTGAGAGAAGCTATGGGCTATTAGGGATTAGAAATCATCTTTGTATTATCAGTAAATTGGATACACTTGCTACCTGTTTAACCTGAAGATATTTTCAATTCCACTTTTATTACTCATTTTGGTAGTAACAACACAGCACAGGAGCCAGAAAGAAGTCCTGAGATCAGTTAAAATTCATTACTGCAATCCACGGAAAAGGCAACAAAGTGGCGAATTAGGGGCATGGTGCAAATGAAGAGGTGCCAAAGGCAAGAGGTACTTAGTAGATTAAATAGAATGAAAATGGAGAACATTTTGATGTGGGAGGAGAGTAACTGGGAAGAACTTAAGATTCTGCGTTGAGTTACTGGAGAGAGTAGTTTTTCTCATAAATATAAGTAAGGGAAGAAGATTTTATGACACATTATGATCTCAGTGTTATTTATACTTCAATCACAGGAATTTGGAAGTGGGGTGGGGCATGATCTAACTGAAGAAAAGATGAAAAGAATAAATTTGATCAGGGACAACCAGGTGCTTGTGTACAATGCCAAGAAATAAAAGCTAATCACTAAAAATTAGCCATTTATAATGTGTAGACAACTTACACTCCTCTCTACAGATTAAAATAAACTAATTAGAGCAATTTTTCATCTATTCTTTATGAACTGAAAGGGTCTTTGTTCTGATCTTTCAAAAGATAATACAGTCTAGCCTTTGGAGCTGTCTAAAATATAGTTGAGGGTTATTTTTAGTCAACACTTTAGACACATTGCTGTAGTTTGCATTTCTCATCAAGGAAAATGAATAAGCAGTAAATACAAAGTACAAAACTGCCATGAAGAGAAAGATTAATAAGGAAGGATTGTCATTTACTTTCAAATCCAGTGGCTCATTTTAAATGGTCCTCAAAAGTATTAGCTTCACAGTATTTGGATAAGACAATAAAATATATATCCTTGGTGCTATCTTTTTAGTTGGCTATGCATTTTCTTTGTTTTCTAGTTTGTACTTAATAAAAACAAATAAATAGAAATTAAATGAACTTTTGCAACAAATTCCATAGTTTAAATTTCTATACTGCAGGTCTCCTAAAATGATTATTAGCAGTATGTACTTATGACAAAATTAAGGTAATATCATCTAGAGATTATCTAATTCTTTGAAATTAGACATTTTAAAATGGAAATCTCACTTTAAAATAATTAATTACTAAGTATCTTTTTTTATCTTGTGGTGTAACAGATGTGGAAAAATTTAACATATTTAATTGTACATCTTGATGTGTTTGGAGATATGCACACACCAAATGCCACTCCTTTTAGAATGTCTGAACATCAGTTAAATACATATCTACAAGTCTCATGTAAAATTTAGTCTGGCGATTCAGGAAAGCGGGAGAAATGGAATGCACATGTCTAGAAATAGCTGAAAGAATCAGAGAAGACTGAACAGATCACCTGCAGTGAGCTTCCCATGCACACTAATGTGGCCTCTCCCCTCTGTCTAGGGAGGCTGTCCCTCCTATTGCCCTAACAATCTTCTGTGAGTTTACTAGTAGGGGTTATGGGAGGAAGTTTCTTTGCAGGGAGAAGCCAGAATACAAGATTACATGTGACCTATGTGAATGTTCTCCAAAATTCTCTCACAGTTCTGTTCCCACAGGAAATATTGCTTGCTCCACCACTGGAATAAAATCACCCTCCAAACAAGGAGCCCCAGGAAAGCCATGGAAAATGCACTAGATAGTGGAAAGGAAGCAATTTAACATCCAAATCAAAAAGTGTAAGGAGATATCCCAAATAATTCAAATTATACTATTTCTGAAATACTTCTTTATTAATTTAAAAAATAAATGTACATAAGTGGCCCTACGGAAGTATACTTTTCAAAATAATTTTAAATATAAAATTCTATCTGAAAACATAATGCACACACACATATACATACTTACATTAAAGCAACATTAAAAGCTCAGTATAGATTATCTAAACATTTTGATACCTGTTATGGGTATCTATTCCATAATTTAACATATTTCTTAAGGTATTATTTTTCATAATATATTATTGCTATTATTTTTAGAGATTTTTCTGTTTTCAACTTATTATTTTTAATGTTTTAATGAAGTCCCCAGTGATATTCTGCAAAGTTGCATTGTAGTTGAAAAATTTGAAACTTGTTTGCTTTCTTTATATACCATCCTATTTTTAACCAAAAACATGTTTGATCTACAGGCACTGAGGTAGGACAAATGCAGGGCAAATTCTATTAGATGGAAATTATTTCCAATTCTATTTTATTTTTCCCCTTGAAATATAAATGTACATATACATGATATATATATATATATATATCATGTATATATATACATATATACATGATATATATATATAGTATTTATGTATACTCTATGTGATATATGTGGTACATATTATCTTAAATATTATTCATAAGTACTATTTTTATTCTTTGTTCAAAGGACATTTCTTCAACAAATATGAAATGATTGCCTAATTTAAATATTGCAAGCATAATTGTCTTTCTCAACTTCATTCCAGTCTATTAAGGAATATATATTTGTCCTTTTAAAAATAAGAGCTTTGGAATTCCCATTGTTGCCCTGTGGGTTAAGAACCTGACATGGTGTCCATGAAGATGCAGGTTCAATCCCTGGCCTTGCTTGGTGGATTAAGGATCTGGCATTGCTGCAAGCTGTGTCATAGGTGGCAGATGTGGCTTTGGATCCATCATTGTTGTGGCTGTGACACAGGACTGCAGCGGCAGTGCTGATTTCACCCCTAGCCCAGAAACTTCATATGCCATGCAGATTGTGGGCCTAAAAAATTTTTTTTAAAAAAGAAGAGCTTTTTCAAATAAAGTATTCTCACAAGAAAATACATTATAAAGGTAATTATAGCAATTCAAGATAAATTTTTCATACAATTTGAGCTCTCATTTTATAATTAATTCAGATCTTACCCACACTTTGTTTAAGGGGGAATTTTTAATACCTTACTATTCACAATCTTTGTTTTCAATGAAGTTTCAAAAGTTTGATGTTTGGAGTATTGCATTTGATTTTCTAACTTGCTTACAGATTTCTAAATGATAT
The DNA here is from genome assembly GCA_004024745.2 of Catagonus wagneri. Lineage (NCBI taxonomy): Eukaryota > Metazoa > Chordata > Mammalia > Artiodactyla > Tayassuidae > Catagonus > Catagonus wagneri. The sequence continues at coordinate 29,786,941 of PVHT021183696.1, read as the reverse complement.
TTTGAAAAGTAATGGTGAATATGGAAGAATTTATTCTCAAGATTATTATGTAATATTGGAGGAACTTTAGGTTGATACGTACAGTATTCCTCGCATTCTCAAATACATCTAAGATTCTACACTGTCACAGTGAGGGTTTTTAATTTGTGCTTTAATGTTTGTTATCAACTTTATCACAAAAACGTGGTAGTTCATTCACTTTCACCATGTACATATGTGTGTTTATATGTATATACCTACACATGTATATATGAATTACTCAATTAATGTCTGTATCACAATCAATTTGATATGTATTTCTATTTCATTTGTTTCTTAATTCAGTGTAGATGATATCAGCTTTACAAATTCTAAATTTTGTGTTTCCACTAGAAATTCAGACAACTCCATTTTTAATACTTGCTCACTTTAGGAACTTTCTAAATCTCCTCTTTGATTTCATAAATGAAATTACTTCTTTATTATAATTAACAAAACTGATTCCCTAATTGAAGCATCTGATGCTGTTCCTGGAAAACCTGGTATCATTTAATTATTTGTAAATATTTTCTTTTCACTTAATGAAGCCTATTTATTAACAATATTTATAATTTTGTATAATATTTAAAATATGCTTAAGAAAAATTTGTATCAAAAATGAATGAAGTTATTTTATATAGTGAAATGATATATTTTATTTGATAGAGATGAAATTCACACCTCTGGTGTAATATATAAATGAATCTGCAGCAACTACATGTATAAAATCATTTCTCTGGACATAAATTTTCTTTTCTTTCCTTTCTTTTTTCTTTCTTTGTTCATTGGCCCATTCAAATTCTTAATAGAATTTGAATTAAGTTTAAGTTATCAAATGTATAGAATACGGGTAGATATAAATTTATATTTGATAATTTATCTTTCCTAAGAGACAAATCATTCTTTCTAGGCTTGTAAATCTATTGGAATGTATACTGAAAGTATATTTAAATATATATTGTCACGTTTATTAAAAATTATTTTGAAAATCTCCTAATTTTATGGAGTTATGTCCCCTTCCTCATTTACAAAAAGGTCATTTTGCCTCTTTCCTTTCTTCCTCCCTTTCTTTCCCTCACTGCCTACTTCTCTTTCTTTTCTTCTTTCCTTTTACTCTTTCTTCTTCCTTTCTTTTTTCCTATCTCTCTAATTTTCTTTTTCTCTATTTACTTTTCTCTCTCTCTTTCCAGATTTACCAAAGTCTATTCTATCTTTATGGTATTATTCAGAAAAATCCTGGATAAAATATATCATTTAATTTAATATTTGATAAATATATGTTAATGAATACAATTTCATTTTTAAACAATTAGAATATTTATTCATTGTTCTAGTTCTTTATGCTAAATACTTATATTTTTAAAAGATTTATTAAATGTATAGAATATGACAAACATTATACTAGGTGATAGGGGAACTTTTTATCATTTACTGCACCCTTTTTATTATTATCATTTTTTTTTTGTCTTTTGTATTTTTTAGGGCTGCACCCATGGCATATGGAGGCTCCCAGGCTAGGGGTCAAATTGGAACTTCAGCTGCCAGCCTACACCACAGCCACAGCAACGTGGGATCCAAGCCATGTCTGAGACCTACACCACAGCTTACAGCAACACCAGATCCTTAACCCACTGAGTAATGCCAGGGATCGAACCCTTGTCCTTATGGATACTAGTCAGGTTTGTCAACCACTGAGCCGTGACAGGAACGTCCAGACTTTTTATTATTAACATCAAATTTTCAAGTAGATGCTTCTGCTATTTTTGCAGATTGTATATCTCCTTATTTTCATGTGCTTAATGGCATGACTATGGTCCATTGGTACATATTTTATGTAACGTATGCTTAACCTTGATTTCCCTGAGAAATGGAAAAATCATTTCTTAAAGTTTCATTAATTATGCATCTTTCAGCTTATTTATATTAAGGTATATTATTGCAAAATAAAAATGTATTTATGACAATAATGTTGTTGTAGATTGACACCCTACACTATGATAAAGCCACTGCAACAGTGTCATTCACGCTATTCTCTGTATGTTATACTGCAAAAATGCTCACATCCTTCTATGTTGATGTTTCACATGTATTTAGAAGACCTCCCCTGTTTCCTCTGACCCTGCTGATTGGCAGGCTGGTGGCTTGTGACTAAACTATAGTAAAGCAGTCATGGGCGCCAGGTGACTAAGACAGGCAGCAATATCATCTATGTCTTCCACACCACCTTTTAGGACCAGTGTCCTAAAAAGCTAATCTTCTTTATTTTTTCTGAAAATAATTTACCTGTTATATCTCTCATGTTCTCTTTGAAAATCAGGTGTTAAATTACTTTGCATCTGGGCAGTTATTAATGGATGTCTTTCAGATTTAACACTCTGATAGCAAAGTGTCTCATGGAGTCCTAGACAAAACAGTAACAAAGATTGGAAATACAGTGGAATCTCAACAACCTGTATAAGTTCAGGTAATACATTTAATAGCAGTACTATCATAAAATCCTAAAGAAATGTCATGTCATAAGGAAACTAAGATGACAAGTTAAATGATAATTATGCTGAGAAAAACAGAATGAATAGTCATCCTGGCAGTAAAGGAGAAAAATTAAAATATTATTATAGCCTGCCCTGGAATCAGGTTCAGAAATGAGAAATTTACCGTCTTCATGTATTTTTGTATATTGTCTCATGAACTACTTTATTGTGCATTCTTTTATATAACTCCATGTCCTTTTTTTTTTTTTTTTGTCTTTTTGCGTTTATGTGGAGCCTCACCCGTGGCACATGGAGGTTCCCAGGCTAGGGGTCTAACAGGAGCTGTAGCTGCTGGCCTTCGCCACAGCCACAGCAACGCGGGATCCGAGCAGCATCTGCAAACTTCACCACAGCTCATGGCAACGCCGGATCCTTAACCCACTGAGCAAGGCCAGATTTCGAACCCACAACCTCATGGTTCTTAGTCGGATTCATTAACCACTGAGCCATGAAGGGAATTCCTCCATGTCCTCTTTTTATTAGGTTTTATGTCCACCATTTTATATAGATGTCTTGATCAAGATAAAATTTTTATTTAACCCATATCAAAATGATAATTGATGTTACCAATACTTTGGAGCATGGGATGATCCTTAAAGAGATAGATACAGAAACTGATAAGTTTAGTTTTTAAATATTTGAGATAAGGACATTTCTTGCTATTCAAATGAGAGTTGTGTATGTATACATGTAGAAAGGATTTATGTGGTATTTCATGGCTGATCAGATGGACTCTAGTACATTTAATATTTTTGTCATTGAAAATTCTGGTTACTCCATCTTCTGTTTGTTTAATATCCAGCCTATGAGATTTTGGGATCGGGGACTCAGTCTACTTGAGAGTATAGACATTAAAAATAACTGAAGTTTGTTCTACCAGACTTCCTTGTACCTAGGATGCCTACACAGATCCCAGGTTTCACCTGATCAGATTTTAAAAGAGTGCTCAATTATGTAAGGAAACTGGAAAGATAACAATTTCTCGTTGGCATCAGTGATTACAGCAGCAAACTGGATTTTCTTCAGAGCCAGCACCAGCTCTACCTGGGAGATGAGCTCAAGTGCTTAATATTTGGTGTTAGCTTTTGGTGTACTCCATATCTATCAGTTCTGTAGTACGCATTTAGTCATTGTTCTCAACTGGATATTCCCATGCCTGGTTCTCTGATCCACCCGGCTATATATGATATACTCTGTGTTATTTTAATACATTTCTTTTCTTTCTGAAAAACACAGAAGTGATTCTGGTTGCAGCTAAGATTCTAAATACTACATACTCCACCAATGATTCCTAGGGAAAAGTTTCAAGAATACATGAAAATATAACATACAAACCACACCGCAAAATCATTTTCTTTTCAGAAAACTTGTTTCATAACATTTTAAATCTCATTTTAAGCTTAGAGCAAAAAGTAGTATCTTTTGCTCAGGTGAGCCCGTTATCTTTTGAAATGCAATCTTATTCATTCTGGGTAGAGCAGTCACATGTCTTTACATCAGCATGGTGTCACAAATAAGCAAACAGAAAAAAAAAAGCTGATATTTACTGTAAGTCATCCTTAAGAGTATAGAAGCAGGAATTTCACTTTGCATATCACAAAAGATTTTTCACCAAAATTCTCCCTAGACATTGTTTCTTCTCCCCAAGATTTCACACTGAGGCCACTGTTAAATCTCACAACTCTGTCACACTGTGATTGTCTTTCCATGAGCCACCTGCCCCAGGTGCTTTGAAACAGTGATAGGGCAAGTATTTCATTTTTCACACAAAATCTTCCCAAAAGTATTCTTCATTTTCAGGTAAGAATTTCTGATGAACAAACGCTTTCACAACTTCAAGCAAAAATATATTATCTCTTTCTATGCAGCATTGGCACTAGTGTTTTGCTGATCTAGCCTCCCCCCCCCAAAAAAAAAACAGTGTCCAGCCTGAGGAAATGCTGCTAACAAAGAGGGAAACTGGTTTGTGAATCACAAACATTGGAATCATTTTGATTGACAAGTTACAATGAACTCAACTATCTGCCCTTCATATGTAAGGCAGTTGAAGAAGGGTTATGTCAATATCTTGCAGAGGCAGAGAAAGACAATGCAAACAAATTCTCATCAATGAAATTACAATACCTATAATGGGCTCTCCTTAGCTTCCCTTCTTGCTCAAAATAGTTGACGAAATTATCATATAGTCTATTTCTTCTTCGTAGGATATGCAAATATCTTGCTAAGAATCAGCCTTAATTAGAAGAGGTAACCCCACCTTGAAGATAAGAAATTTAAAAAAAATGTGTAATTTCTTTGTTTTGTGCATGAAATTGGTTTAAAATAAGTGGTAGGCACCACACAGAGAGATACACATGTACATATTTCCTTTTCCCTTGACTGTTCTGACCCCGGTAATTAGAGTGTTTGCTAACCAGATTCTCTATTCATTCCATGCTGATTTTTCCACTCAGTAGCAGTGGTCACAAATTTTAAGGCCAAATGTCATTTTCAGATATTTTTAGATTAGAAATGATTAGAGTACTATTAGATTTATAGATGAATTACTGTTGGACCATGGCCAATCTAATGGTATCAATTTGTGTGACATTTTAAAGCAAATTTGTCATTAACCTTCTAGACCAACCTTGTGTTTTAGGCAACCTGTAACAACCCTTTACAAATATGAAATGCAGTAATGGATTTAGCAAGAATCAGAAAAGCCATACCAAGTTAGATAAGGTGCATAAGAAGAGGAAGGTCACATTAAAATCAGGTGACATTTAATAAACACTAAATTTCATGTTGCCTTCCTCAATGTGGATGGCATCATCACCCAGTCTGTTGAGACAGTGAGTAGAACAAAAGGCAGAGAGCAAGGGATTGCCCCCTTTTTCCTTCATCGAGATTTGAGGTTTGAGCAGAAACATCTCACCTCATCTTTCCTGACCATGGGCTGGGATTTACACTATCAGTTCCCTTGAGTCTCAGGCCATTCATTGGACTCGGACTGAATTATCCCCCTGGTTTTCCAGGGTCTCTAGCTTCAGATGATAGATGATGGGACTTTCCAGCCTCCAAATAAGAATGTGTGTGTACTGTATTCTACTGGTTCGGTTTCTCTGGAGAAATGTAATGCACCAATTTTGTCATTTTGCATGTATTTTATTCTGATATAAAATTTAAAATTAAGATATTTTGAAACATGCAATAACCTATAATGAAAAAGAATCTGAAAAAAATACATATACATATATGTATATACACATTTATACACATATAGACACATATTTTTATATATAACATATATTTTATATTTTATATAACCACTTTGCTGTATACCTGAAACTAACACATTGTCAACCAACAATGAGAATAAAAATAAAAAAAATTTAAAAAGACCTATAAAATTATTTTTTAAATATACAAAGTAGAAAATTAGTATAATGACCCTACATATTCATCACAAAGCTTCCAAAATGACTAACACCCTGATGTTTTGTTTCATCCCATATGTATTTTATTCATTTAGTTTTGTCTTTTTAGGGCTGCACCTGTGGCCTATGGAGGTTCCCAGGCTAGGGGTGTAGTCGGAGCTGTTGCTGCCAGCCTACGCCACAGCCACAGCTACGCCAGATCCAAGCTGTGTCTGCGACCTACACCACAGTTCATGGTAATGCTGGATCCCAAACCCACTGATCAAGGCCAGGGATGGAACCCAAAACCTCATGTTTCCTAGTCAGATTCGTTTCCACTGAACCATGAAGAAAATTCCCCATATGTATTTTAAAACAATATTTAATATTACAGAAACCAAAAATATATCTAGCTACCAAATTTTATTATGCTTCACATAGATATAAAAATTAATAAAAATAAATTCAATGTTTTCTAATAAGCATTTAGTGTTAACTGCATGCATACTCAACTATAGTTGCTCTTCTGTCTTCACATAAGGGACAAGTGGTTTATGTGTGGAAAACTGATATATGCATATTTCTCCACGTATATCAATGTTTAAATCTCAAAGTGGGAAAGTCACTGATGAGTCCCAAATTAGTTGTGTATCGACCACAAAGTGTATATAAAGAAAGAAGTAGCTATAGAGAACTAGCATTGTTGGGGAATAAAAGATTTGAAGAAAATATAGAATTTGAATATAAAAAAAAAATATAGTTGTTTCTTTCATGCACTGCCAGGATCTGCCTCAGGACTGAAAAAATTGCATTTAGCAGCTGGGGATGCTGGCAGCTAAGGCCTTTCAACTATCAATCATATCTGGGCATTGCCTTTCTCTGAAGAGCTTTCCTTGCCAAGGCTAAATCCTGTTTCTGGAGAAGCTGATATCTAATGACTGGTGTTTTCTGTGGGAATGTAAGGCCTCACTCCTTTACACCATGCAAGACTAAATCCAACAAACATCTGAGCTTCAGTGCATTTAGGATACTGGCTGAAGCTTCTGCTGAGTCTGCATCATGGTCCAGCTTTTCCTTTGCCCAAATCTGCTTCCTTTCCTTTCATTTTAAAGGAGCATATCCCAGAAATGTCCCCAAAGAAATTGCCTGCCTAATAAATATGCAATTCAAGTCTATTTCCAAGTAAGACAATTTGCAACATAAAGGTTCAAACTGTTCAGGAAACATCAAACAGATGGCCTTCAAAGAACAAGGTCAGGGCAAGATGGTTTCTAGTGTTCATAAAAGACAAAAATGTTTTACTCAAAACCAGGAATTTTAGTAAAAGTGTTTCTCAGTGTAAAATCTGTGAACTATCTGCATCAAAGTCTAATTTCAAGTCCCTCCCAAATATTCGGGTGTGTGTATGTGTGTGTGTGTGTGTGTGTGTGTGTGTATTTGGAGCAGGAAATGTGGCAGGACCTTGGATCTGCACTTGTTAGAAGTTCTCTGAGAGATTTTATGCATCCTAATGTGACATAAATTGTTACAGTATATGAATCATGGAAGGAAGAACTTAGTATAAATGCCACCAAACCACAAGGAGCCACAACTGTACCCAGCAGAGAAGTCTGCATAATACCCAGACATACATATGAAGATTAATGGATTTTATGTCTCCTGTTATTGAAGAGAGGAGGATATTATTTTTGTTTGTATTACTTACAGTAACCTCAAGCTGGGGAGTCATGGGATTGTTATATGAAAGTTAAATAAGGAAGTCAGAGTGAGGATGAGGGCTATATTATTCAGAGTTCTCCAGAGAAAGGGAACCAATAAGATATCTATATCTATCTACATCTACAGAGTGAGAAGTATTATGAGATGTTCACCTGACATGAACTAAGATGTCCCATGATCCGTGTCTGCAGGAAAGCTGGATGTGCACATTGAAATCCTGAGAGCCAGTGGTGGGGATTGCAGTCTGAGTCTGAGGGCCTCAGAGGCAGGATCATGGAGGGCAGCAGGAGAAAGATGTCCCAGACTATGCAGTAGGGCAGATGGCAGATTTAACCTTCCTCTGCCTCTTTGTTCTATTTGGATTCTCAATGGATTGTATTATGCTCACCTACACTGATGATGACAATCTGCTTTATTCAGTACACCAATTAAAATGCAAATCTCCTCCTGAAACATGCTCACAGACTCATCCTGAGATATTATCTAACCAGATATCTAGTTACCCCATGATCTAGTCAAGTCGACACATAAAAGTAACTACTGAAGGTGCTGAGGATTAAATTGAATGGACTGTGTTATCTGTGTGCCCCTTTGACAGAACCTTCCTTACCCCTGTTCTCCTGTTATTAGTATTCCGGAGTAGTGATTTCTAGCAGCCTTCATTTCCTTGTGTCCGCTGGCTAAGAGTCAGCTTTCACTAATGATAAAGAGAAAAAGGAGGTCAGTCTTTTTTCTTCTTCTCTACCTTGGGGAGAATCTACATTTCCTTTAGCTTTCTGCGAAAACACATCCTGCCCATCTAGACACTGCAAAGAAAGCTGGGCTCCTGGCACCAGTTACAAAATCTCATCCTTTATCCCTCCAGGGATGAGAGTGGATTTCTCCTCTGTTTAATCTCTTGTTTGCCTTGCCAAATTCTGCCGATTTCTTAGCTCTTGCATCACCTGTATAATCAATTCTTCACACTGAATTTCCTCTTTAAGTGCTTACCCTTGTTTCTTCTATCCCAGTTAGGTTGTATCTGATACATAACCATAGAAGAGAGGGAAAAATTTATGCCAATCCAAAGATTATCAAATAGGGTCAACTATTTATACTATAATTAAAACGAAACAAAACTTTTTAAAAAGACAACAAAAACAAAAAATGCAGCTTAGAATTATTTAGTGCTCCTCCGATTCTGAAACTTCAAAAGGCTTCAACTATTGGGTTCACCTGCACCAAGCCCCACACTAATGTCCCGTTTACTTTAAATTTAAAAATCTTTCTTTCCTTTTTTTTTTTTTTTAAGAGTGCCCACTGTGGCAGAGTGGTAACACACTTGATTAGTATCCATTAGGATGTGGGTTCGATCCCTGGTCTTGCTCAGTGGGTTAAATATCCAGTGTTGCTATGAGCTGTGGTGTAGGTCACAGATGTGGCTTGGATCTTGCTTTCCTGTGGCTGTGGCATAGCCAACGCTAGTCTGGGAACTTCAACATGCTACAAGTTCGGCCCTAAAAAGCAAAAACAAAAAACAACCTTTCAATTTTTCTAAGGTCAGATTTTATTCATTTCATAACATAAAAAAAAATACATCTGTTTGTAACCTCTGTAATATTGACATCATAGGAGTATTTTTAGTGTCTTGAGATCAGTGAGTGTTCGTGTCAGACGAAAATAATATCAATACTAGAGCTGAGATGACTATTTCACATTTTTTTTGGTGTGTTTGATTATCTGGGAAAATACTGGTAATTAAAAAATATCTTTTATACCTCTTTAAAAGAATACAAGCCACTAAGCAAAGAAATGAACAACAAAAAACATTTTAAAATCCCTAATTTAGATGAATGTATTGGTTACTTGAATATGTTATTTAAATTGCAAATCAGAAATAGTAAAATTATAAATTCACCAGAAAAAATTATTTTCCTAATCCTAATGAAATATCAAGGTGTTGTACTAGACATTAAAATACTTAAAAATTAAAGATGAAAGTTATATACATTGACAATACAATTTTGTCCAAACAAAACAATTGACATCTTTTTTGTTACAGAAATATTTCAGGTTAGGGAGTTTCCGTTGTGGCTCAGCGGTAACTAACTCAACTACTATCCATGAGGACATGGGTTGGATCACTGGCCTCGCTCAGTGGGTTAAGAATCCAGTGCTTCTGCAACCTGTGGTGTAGACTGAAGATGCAGCTCCAGTCCCACATTGCTGTGGGTGTGGTGCAAGCCAGCAACTGCAGCTCAGATTTGTCCCCTAACCTGGGGACTTCCAAATGCCATGATGAAAAAAAGAGATGAAAAAAAGAGAGAAATATTTCAAGTTAGGCATTTTAAAAAGAATGCTTTATAGTCACTGTCAATGATAAAATCAATGAAAATAAAAATAAAGTGTGCCTACTTTGTATTGGCTATAAATACATAAATAGAATTAATTTTATGATTTCACATAGGTTGTTTAAAACTCATATTAGCTATGTAAAAAAAGTCTGTGTGTATGTAAAAACTGATTTTCTAATCTCATCCACATTTGTTTCTTTTGCAAGGAATCCATCTACAGTCACTTCATTATTACTTCAAAAATAATAGTCAAGAAGACAAATAATATATACAAATTCCAACATTTTCATACATACTTCTATGAGAATCCCTCATTAGACAATTTCATTGTTTGGATATAATTGTTTTATTATGACATTGAAATGTTTATGGAGAAATCTTTGTGAGGTAGAGATCATTAAACAACCTTCCTTTAAAAAAAATTGAACAACTACAAAACAGAAATAGACACATAGACATAGAAAACAGATTTGTGATTGCCAAGGAGGAGGAGGGAGAGAGTGGGATAGACTGGGAATTTGAGGTTGGTAGATGCAAACTATTATATTAAGAGTGAATAAGCAAGGATGTCCTACTGTATAGCATAGTCTTCTGAGATGGACCGCGATGGAAAATAATATTTAAAAAAAAATGGGGGCACTTTGCTACACAGAAGAAATTGGCACAGCATTGTAAATCTACTATAATTTAATTTAAAAAATAAATAAAAGAGATTTAGAATGGTTTAAAAAATTTAACAATGTGATGGAGTTTGAAACTGACACAATCTCTCTAGCAATGACTAGAGATATTTGTAATTCTTTTATCAAAAAATAAAGTAATAGAAAAATAAACTGCAAAAATAACATTTTAATCGAGGTAATAATAAGAAATATGTTGGTTAGAAATTTTAGACTTAGACTTTTAAGCAAATAAATAGTTAACAGTCTAATATTAATTACTTCAGTACATTCCGTATAAAATAAGTAAATAGCCTAACACGTGAAGCGCGCTGCAGCTACTACCTTAAAGTATCATTTCTTTGTGCTCAAGAATAATTAGTATATTTTGAATTAGTCATTGTCCTTTAAATATTGCTTGTAGTTGAGAGGAAAGAAAAAAAAACATCTAAAGCATTAAAATTTGTAAAGCACACTATTACTGGTTTTATTCATACAACCTTTCAGAATTTTGTCCCTTGGAACACATTTTTGGCCAAATGCTCCAAAAATTATGAGCTCCATAGTCAAATAAGTTTAGGATGTACTCTATAGTATATTCCTTTGTTAATAGTCACTGCATATATTGTGACTTTAGTGGTTTAAAGATAATGATAAATCCAGTACTAAAGAAATGACTTGTGTTTAACCCAATGTTATCCAATTTTGTTTGATACAAATCTTGTTTTTATCACTTACCAACATTATGTATACTAGTTCCTGAAAGGTTTGTGTGCAACGTCTGATGTACCATATTTTACTCATAATTTACTTTTTTCTAAATAATTCATATTTCTCACATGACAATGAGTGGTGAAGGCAGTTTGTGGCATCTAAAATTAATCAGAAAAAGCAAATTCATCTTTCCTGAAACAAAGAGAAAGCTGGTATCAAAAATTAAAATATGGAGTTCCCGTCATGACTCAGTGGTTAACGAATCTGACTAGAAACTATGAGGTTGCGGGTTCGATCCCTGGCCTTACTCGGTGGGTTAAGGATCCAGCATTGCCCTGAGCTGTGGTGTAGGTTGCAGACGCGGCTCGGATCCTGCATTGCCGTGGCTGTGGCAAAGGCTGGCAGCTACAGCTCCTATTAGACCCCTAGCCTGGGAACCTCCATATGCTGCAGGTGCAGCCCAAGCAAGGCAAAAAAAAACAAAAAAAAATTAAAATACGGAATTATTTACAAAACACATTTGACTGGGATGCTTAATGTATAATGTACAGGAAGCTTAAAACCTGGAAGACCATGATACACAGGCAGCCTTTTGCAAAGGTGATGTATTTCGTGAAGATGAAGCATCACGCTTCAGCTCAGCTGAAATGCTGCCTTCCACAGGAAATATGGAAATGACATAATTGAATGAAATGGAATACTTTGGCTAGTGTGAAATTCATGAGTTGAATAAGTGATTTCATCCTGCTTTCAGGTTAGTCATTATTTTACATTCTGCTTGGAAATGCTGGGTTTTCACTGATTACATGAAAAGCAAGGGTATACAGCATATAATCAATCCATTATTTGAGATAAAATCCGGAGTTGAGAAAAAAAAGTTAGCAACTTTCTGTTTAAGAGGAGAACTTTTCCAGAAATAATTGAAAAGTCTGTCTGATTTTGCCTGTCACTAATAGAAGACCAGCAGCAGTGTGAAAATGGAGAAATTGGGTTTCAGTATAAGAGAACTTTATAACTTTTTGAATTATGAGGAATAAAACAGCTTTAAGAATTTATCCCTACCCTCAGCTCTTCTCTCTTTTTTATTTTTATTTCTCGCTTTGTTCCTGGTACTGTACCCTGTGAAGAACTGAGGCTATGTCAATGGTGTTGAATTAAGGATCTCAGAAGCAGGAACATGATTCTATGAAAACAACTCTTTAGAAATGTCAGCTTTATTACGGCAAGCCTATTTCCAACTAATAGACTTAGCACCTAAAATTCAGGAGTGCCACATAGCGAATAGATGGGAGAAAATAAAATTGTGGGAGATTAAGATTTATAGGTGAATAATTTTCTGCCTGATTTGTGTTGTATTGTCTTGAGCTATAGTATTGCCTATATATTTGTGGGTAATTTCAGCAACAGATTTATGCCTTCATCTAATTTTAAATGTATGCCTTCATAAAATGTTCATTTTCTTTATCTTTCTATAAATAGTGTCATTTTCTCCACTTCTTTTAGAAGGAGTAGGTTAAAAAATGCTTGTCTCAAAAGATATGTGTATTCAAAAGTACTATTATTTCAACAAGGCAGAAAAAATTATAATAAAATCATGGAGATAGCATTCAATCAATCGGTGATCATGAGTTATATTTGTCTTTGTGGATATAAGGCAGTTGAAATAATTCAACAGTGGCTTAAAAATCTGGCTCTGGGCAGGTTCTATCTCATCTTCAGACTTTATTCTCCTCTGTGTAATGTGGAGAATATTCTAGATAAAGCAGAAAGTTCTACAGGTCTCTTCTGCCTCTGACATCTCGGACACATATATGGGCTAAAACCCACCTGAGGCTAAGGAAATATTTTACTTAGAGGAAAATGTAGGATTAATGGACCATGAAAAATCATGGTTTTACCATTGATTTAAAGGCAGACATTTCTGTCTAAACACATCTGCCTCTATCAGATCCCAACACACACACACACACAGACACATTCATATTCACAACTATGCACAGGAAGAATTCATCAAAATGAAACAAAGAATCCTGAAAAAAAATCACAACTATATATAGAAGACAGGCACTGGAGGTAAAAGTGTGAATTGTTGTTCTGGGAAAGACACACAAGCCACTTTAAACTGTTAAAAGTAATGACTTCTCAGTATTGCCACCTTACCATTTCAAACAGCATTTCAAACTTAGCTTACAGAGAATCTTAACACTCACTTTTTATTTTCACTAAAATCCACAGATTAACCTTTGGTGTTGTAGAGTGAACCACCAAATTTTCACCAGATGTGAATTGCCAAGATTGCCTGGCAGTAAAGATGATCTATTGTTTATGCTTTAATTTTGTGCTGGCATATAATGATGTTGCATCTACTTCCATCATTGTCTTACTACTTACATGTAAAAAGAGGGAAATGTAAGCCCATGTAGCCATTTGTAGCCCTCTTGAGATAATTTATATTAGCAATTATTAAGTTATTTATTATTTACAATATTGAACACTAGTCTATACACTGTATATTTATGAATGTAGTCTTAAAGTGTCCTGAAGTGTTGGCATCCCCATTTTTTTATTTTTTAAAGTTTTATTGAAGTATAGTTGATTTACCATGCTATGACAATTTTTACTGTATAACAAAGTGATTCAGTTATATGTGTGCACATATCCACTATTTTTCAGATTCTTTTCCCATATACATTATCACAGAATATTGGATAGAGTTCCGTGTGCTACACAGCAGGTCACCGTTGGCCAGTCATTCCATATACTACAGTGGGCACATAGGCATCCACATTTTAATGATGGAAAAACTGAGGCACAGAGATGTGAATTAACTTGCATGAACCACACAGATAGAAAACACACATTTTAGGACAACGTTTTGGTATTCAGATGCTCTGCCATCACATCTTCTATCGAGAGAAGAATGGATTAGAACCCAGTCATGTTTAGAGAGCAATGAATGTATGAAACTAACTTTTTTGAAATGAATTAAAATGGATACTCTTCTATGCCAAATCTTAGATTGCTACAAAAGGTGACTGTAATATCTAGCGGATGAGAACATGGACTCATCCATAATCAGAAGGCATCTGTCATCAACTTTGAGCCCTTTAATCTTCAGATTATTACATTTGCAGTGGCAGCAGAGCTACCTAATGCACATGGTTTTAGATAACAGAAATTAAAGTGTATAATTTTATTCAAACTTAATTTGCTTTCAGTGTTTATCAAGGTTAATAAGGTAAACAAATAAGTTAATAATTATATCTTTGTATACAATTAATAATTATTAATAATGAGTAAATGGGTTAAATTTATTAATTTCTTAAACAAGTTTATCAGTTTATAAACTTAATACAATTATTAATTTAAAAAAATTAACCAGAGTTCCCATTGTGGCTCAGCAGTTAAGAACCCAACTAGTATCCAGGAGGATATGGGTTTGATCCCTGGCCTTGCTCAGTGAGTGAAGTATCTGGCATTGCCACAAGCTGCAGTGTAGGTCGCAGATGGGGGCTCAGATCCAGAGTTGCTGTGGCTGTGGCTCTGGCATAGGCTGGCAGCTGCAGCTCTAATTCGACCCCTAGCTCAGGAACTTCTGTATGCTGCAGATGTGGCCTTAAAAAAAAATCACCCATGTTAAAATGGTATAACAAAAATAAGGATTTTCCATCTTCTTTCTCATGCCAACACCCTCCCCTAAAGGAAGGATCTTCCAAAATTTTATTTTATTTTATTTTATTTTATTTTGGTCTTTCGAGGGCCACACCTGCGGCATATGGAGGTTCCCAGGCTAAGGGTCTAATCGAAGCTGTAACTGCCAGAGCCACAGCAACACAGGATCCAAGCCTGGTCTGCAACTTACACCACAACCCACAGCAATGCCAGATCCTTAACAAACAGAGTGAGTCCAGGGATCTACCCGTGTCCCCATGGATGCTAGTTGGGTTCATTAACCGCTGAGACATGATCGGAACTCTGGATTTTCCAAAATTGTATATGTTCTACTGTAATTTATCTCCAGTTATTTAAATAATATGTTTATACCTATAGCTCTTGAATAAACAATATAGGCATTACCTATTGTTCACATCCTATTATGGCACATGGAAATTTAGCTCTGCAACATCTCCTCTCCTCTTCCCTTAGTAATTATGTGTTCATTTAAAAGATTTAGTGATTGACCACCTTCTTGCTTCCAGTCACTTATCTAAGATCTGGAAACAGTACTGTGGAAGTACAATTGTATCAGGAAAAGGTAGGCAATAAACAAACTATTTAACGTGTCAAATAATGATATGTACTAACAAGAAAAATAAAGTGAGCTAAGGGAATAGAGAGTAATGAAGGAATTGGTTAGGAGATGCCTCTTTCATAAGCTTATGTTTGAACAGAAGTCTGATGAATGAGGAAAGATCTATCAGGAGAAAGAATTCCAGGCATAAGGAACAAAATTTGAGAAAATTTGAAAGTAGGAATGTTATTATTTTCTAGAATCGATTAAAAGACTACAGGAAACATGCTGGCTGTGAAAGTGCAACATTTAGAGCATAATATTAGAGACCAGATCATAATATTAGGGACCAGATTTTAAATCTGATATGATGACCCTCTATCCTTTACCAGTGTCACCTGGGCCAAGCTACCAGCATCTCTTGACTGGAATAATTCAATAGTCTTTTAACTAGTCTCTCTGCCATACCCTCAGAAGCAAAATAAGCAATGAACCTTTGAAATAAGTAAATTACATTCTTGCTTACAAGTAGATTGTTGTTATAGAAGAGGGGGGAAATTAAAAAAAAAAAAAGAATAGAGGATAGAAGGGGGTGGAATTGCAGGTTTTGTGTGAATGTGTTTGGGAGAGGTTGCAGTAGAAGGAGGTCAAAACAAGCCTCAGCAAGAGAGCTGAGTGTGCTCCAGGCACAGGGGCTTGTTCAAGTTGAAACAGGAAGATAGTGTGACTGCAATAGAATTAGTCAAGGGGAATGTTACTAGAGGAGAATGTCTGAGATAAAAGGGACTCAATAATGCACTTAATCCATATTTTACATCATTATTATCACATAATTATTTGTGAAATGTATGCCGCATTAAGAAATTTGCCTGTCACTGTGACAGAAATGGGGTAGCATTGAAGGATTTTGAGCAGAGACTCACATCTTAAATTCAGTTTCATGTGGATCTCTCTGCATACGGTGCTGGGAATAGACCATAAATAGAAATGGTGAAAGGAAATGATTGGTAGGGAGTCTACAGCAGTGATCTGGTCTCAAAATGATGGGTGACTTAACATGTATGACATGTGAAGAATTAAGCATGAGATTTGGAGTACTTTGCCAGTAAATTATTTGCTCCATAATGCTTAAAAGTGTCTTTACTTTTACACAATTTTGTTCTATTTTTTCTGTGTATAAAATTCAGGCTGAAAGTTATTTTCTCTCAGAGTGGTACAAGTCATTGCTCCATAGTCTCTAAGCTGATGTTGAAAATTTGGATGCCAGTTTTATTTCAAAGCCTTCATAATATCCTTTTTTTTTCTTTCTTTGAAATACTTTGTATCTTCTCTTTCCCTCAAGTATTGTGAAAGTTTATGCCTGAAATTTTGTGGAGGAAACTTGACTTACATCCTGGGGGTAGCCGCTTTATGAATATAAAGTTTATTTTTTTCTGTAACCTGCATGGTCAATTATTAGTCAGTCTTGATTTATTGGTATTCAAGATTATATGTACCTGCCAGTTTCATTAAAAATGGCTGTGCTTTTCCTTAAATTCTTGCTTGTAAGTTAGTCCTTTGAACATGCAGTTAGCAGAAAACTTAAATAAAATATGTGTCCAGTAAACTATTTTCTAGAAAAATCTTTTCCAAGTCAAAGGGATTCCAAAGTAATCAGTAAACTGTTCAGCCATGATCATGCGACATTTGGTATCCACTGGATTCCACTGTACCTCTTTTCTCTGCCTGTGATTCGATTTCTCCCTATCTTCTCTTCTCTTTCCCAAACATATGATATCAGTTGAGACAGGACTTTTGAGTTTTCAGTTAATGTGCTTGCTCAAATATGTGCATACATTGAAAATTTGTGTCCATTTTTTTGCTGTTTAACTTAAGGTTAATTTTTGTTCATGTCTACTCACTTATCTATTTCTATAATTCGATAACAATCATGTTTCTCTTTAAAATTGTTGCTCTTTGGGAGTTCCTGTTGTTGGTGGGTCAAAGATGCAGCGTTGCCAGGAGCTATGGCATAGGTCGCAGACGTGGCCTGTTGTTGGGGCTGTGGTGCAGGCTGGCAGTTGTGCCTCTGATTCAATCCCTAGCCTGGGAATTTCCATATGTCCAGGGTGCAGCCCTAAAAAGCAAAAAAAAAGCTGTTGCTCTTTGGCCTTTTGTAATACTCTTTTTTCTTTATTCTCTCAACCTTTTCACAACTGCTAAATCGATTTTTCTCCTCTCAAATTACTAAATCCCAAACGAAGTAAATCACTGTTATGAGAATCTGTCTGCATTTGTTCCATTAAAGAACATACATATGAGAATCTCTAACTATAAACATCCTACTTCTACTTAATATGCTAGGCTGCTCAAAGAAATCTTTATTTACCAATTTTCCATGTGGAACTTGGCTTTGTAAATGAATATATCTTACTCTGTGGCACATTTGCACTTCAGTAAAATTATTACAATTTTAAAAAGCAGCATTTGACATAAAAGTATATTATAGAAAGAGAAACAAATTAAATATTAATATGTTTTATATTCCCACAAGCTTTATATATACATTATGAACTTCGACAGTTTATTTTCTCCCCCGGACACCATCTAATATCCTATATCAAAAATGATCAACTACCATTATTAAATTTGTATTTTTGTTGTTATTCTTTCTTTGCTCACTTGATCACATATTTATTTTGGGTCACATTGAAACTGGATAAAATAAATTTATTCAAGGTATATTGTGTACGTAGGAACAGCAGATCAGGTTGAATTGGTAGTTTAAGGTTAAAACCCTTGATATAATGACAAGTAAAGCAAAATCATAGAGATTTTGGTATGTAAAGGGGTACTTGGTTTGTGATGACATACATACCTGATTTTAAAATGCCTATATTATGTTATTCCTGAAATATCTATCTCCTGGTATTCTTCCTACCTATTTCTCAATTCCCTTAAAGACAAGCTAAAGTTATTACTCTCAAAAGTTGCTCCTGGTCTTCTCATTCTAGGAAGCTGATTCCTCCCTATAAAAGTCTTGGTTTTATTGGTTTTTTTGGCCACACCTGTGGCATGCAGAAATTTCTGGGCCAGGGATCAAACTAATGTCACAGCAGTGACAACGTGAGATTCTTAACCACTAGGCTACCAGGGAACTCCACGGTCTTGTTCTTATAATATTGTATTTGCTATTTATTCCCCCTTTCATTCTACCAGTTACATCATTGAAAATTATGTTTACTCATTTAAATACATTTGTATTCAGATTATGAATTTACCTTTTGGAACCATGATTAAAGACAAACTATGATTAAAAGTATTTCAATTATAGCTGACTGACTAAAGGTACTTATTAAAGCCTTTGTTCCCTGAAAAAATCAGACCACCTAATCATTTATATATATATTTAGTATTTTGTTTTTAATGAACAAATAGTCACAGGAATTTTGAAGTCTAATCACTGAACACGCTACTAAGAAATAGAAAGCATTTAAGTAACAACATAATATCTGACATGGATTAAAAAGTGGGTTGGGCAAAGGATATCTGAGACTTATTTGAAGAAGAATAATACAGTTAGATCTCTGGGTGTTATTTCAATACCAACTATCAATGCTCATTATAGAGCTGCATTAATATGATAAGCTAGACTAGCAGAGCAGATTAAGAAGTTCCGAAATGTATGTAAATCTGACAACTAAAAAGGTCGTATTTCATATTTGTGAAGAAGGGGCAGTTTTTTTAAACGATTCTCAATAAAATGGGTTAATATGGTATAAAGAGGAATTAGGGCTCATACTTTTCACCATCACCAAATCAGTTCAAGGAAAATTCAATTCATTCATGCAGAAGATCATGTTACAACATTTTTATGAATAATATGCTGGTGAGTGCAGCCCTAAAAAGCAAAAAAAAAAAAAAATGCAGGAAAATCAAATTGTGAAATATAATTTCAAAACCGTATGATTAACAACTAAGAGGTCTACAATATCAAATGTTTACAAGTTATGTGAAACAGGGATAGCATTCATACACAGCACAGTAAAGAATAAATTAGAAAATGTGCTTTGTATAGCAGTTTATGAATTCCCAGTGAGGTGCAGCAATTCCACTTAAGAGTATTTTGCCTAGATAAATGTATGCAAGGGTGCATTATTTGACATGTGATAGAGTGTTCACGGCATAATTGTTTAAGAAACTGGGAACATCCCAAAAGTTTATCAAGACTAGAGTGAAAAAGTAATTTTAGTATACGGAGACAGTACAATAATATTCAGTACTGAAAATGAGTAAAATACAGTTATATAGAGTCAAAAGGTAAAAGGTATAAATCACAAAAGAATATATACAACATTATTCTATGTACATAAAGTTGGGTAATACCAAATAAAGTTTACTTCAGGGAAGGTACATAACAGGAAAAACTCTGACAATAAAAACAATGATTGGAGTTCTCTTGTGGTGTAGTGGATTAAAAGTCCAGTGTTGTCACTGCAGCAGCTTGGGTCTCTGCTGTGGCATGGGTTCAATCCCTGGCCTGGGAACTTTCACATGCCACAAGTGCTGCCAAAAAAATAAAAATAAAAAAAAATAATGATTAAAAGAAAAATAAGTATAATGTTTAACCTTGGTGGAGAGAGAGGATGTATTGTTAGAGAAAGGGACTCATATCAGGAGAAGGGAGGTTCTCAGTTACTGACAATATTGTGTATTTTAATTTAAATTGTGAGTCTGTTGGTATTCATTTTATTGTTATTAACTGTATGCTATGTTTTTCACACTCTCTGTGCCTCTGTGTGTACTATCTTTATAGACATGGCCAGGTATCCAAAAGAGTTAGGATCAGTTAATGCTCAATTTTAGTAGTACTTATGAATTTCCATTTTCAAAGATATTGTTTCAGAATTAAATTATACTCTTTATTCTCTTAACGAAGATGCAGCGAGAAGTTCAGTCATATATTGATTTTGTCTTTGTGTTTCATTGATCTCTCTATTGGCAGGAATTGGAAGTAATAGCTTTAAGACTAGATGAACCTAATTTGGCAAATGTAGCACCTGCTTTAGTATCATGGATTTGGAGTTTGGAATTGAACTCAAACATTTAAAGTTTCAAATTCCACTTGCTACTAGAGTAAAATCAATTCCTGAGTCAAGAGAAAAGGGCTGTATCTGCTAAGGCTCTATAAACATTTGACATATTCTATTTCAAAAATATTTGACAAATTTGAGTTAAGTGTGATAATTCCAAAGCCCAAAATATTTATTTCAGAGCTAAAAGGATATATTTGGCTTTAAGAGAATTAAAGATTTTAAATACAGTTATTCCTCAATTTTTGTAATACCCATTATATTTCTCATACTACTAAGTCATCTATGATTTGATTGAGGTCCATTAATTGCCCATACCTTAAGATAGCTAACACTGGAGGGAAAGAAAAATGGACATTTTTGGATTACTATTTGCGTTTCTAAGTTTTATCCTCTTAATCATCCAATAACAATAGAATATAATGTATGTGAAATATGTGATCACAACTTGCTAAAGAAAATTATTTTGTGATTTTATATTCAACAGAATATTAAGTTGTTGGAATGCCCAACTGAACAGAGACAATATTACCTATTCCAATGAATAGGTAAACAATTGGAAAAATTAAGAAAAATTCACCACCATCACAACTAAGAAATTCAAAGATTTCTGTTCATTTTCAGTGGAAAATTATGTAATTCTAGTTATTAGGAAGATTTTTACAGTATGTTCATCTCTTCTGTACAATATTTTAATACGTAAATTTTAATATGCCCTGCAAAATTTAACAATGAATTTCATGCTTATAAACCTGGGATATTGGGTTTCTATAAATGCCACTTAGACCTGTGAGATACTAGGATAACTCATTCATGGTTATAAACTAAAGGCTGAAGAAAAAATCATAACCCAGAACAGAAAACAGAGGTTAGTAAAAAATGAGTGCAGGAGGAGAATTGAGCAGCAGATCCGAAGAAAACTCAATTTCTAAAACATTAAGTTAGAAGAAGACTGATCTACGGAAAATGTTTTAAGGCATAAAAATTTAACAAGTATAAAAACAGATACCATAAAACTCCTAAAGGCAAACATAGGCAGAATGGTCTTTGATATAAATCACAGCAATATCTTTTTAGACTCCTTTTCCTCAAGTAAAGGAAATAAAAGCAAACATAAACAAATGGGACCTAATTAAACTTAAAAGCTTTTGCACAGCAAAGGAAACCATTGACAAAATGAAAGGACAACCCACTTAATGCAAGAAAATATTTGTAAATGATATGACTGATAAAGGACTAATATACACTACATATAAACAGCTCATACAACTCAACATTAAAAAAACAAACAATGTAATTTAAAAATGGGCAGAAGAACTGAGTACACATTTTTCCAAAGAGGAAATGCATATGGCCAACAGGCATATGAAAAGATGCTCAACATCACTAATCATTAGGAAAATGAAAATCAAAATATGTCAGAATGGCTATTATCAAAAGAATACAAATAACAAATGTTGGCAAGAAGAAAAAAGGGCACCCTTATATACTATTGTAGGAATGTAAATTGGTGCAGCCGTTGTAGAAAACAGTATGGAAGTTTCTCAAAAAATTAAAAATAAAACTACCATATGACCCAGAAATTATATTCCTGGGTAAATATTTGATTAAAAAAATAATTTGAAAAGATACATGCACCTCAATGTTCTAGTAGCTTTGTTTATAATTGTCAAGATATGGAAGCAAACTAAGTGCCCATACACAGATGAATGGAGTGCTATTCAGCCTTAAAATTTATGAAAAATTGCCCTTTGCAGCCACATGGATGAACTTAGAGGGCATTACACTAAGTTAAATAGGTCAGACAGAGAAAGACAAATACTGTATGATATCACTTACATGTGGAATCTAAAAAATATGCCAAACTAGTGAATAAAACAAAAGAAGAAGCATATTGACAGAGAAAAAATTAATGGACCAGTGGTGGCAGGGGTGGGCACTACAGAGGTGAGGGAGTGGGAGATACCAAATACTGGGGGCAAGATAGGCTCAAGGATATATTGTATATGAGGAATATAGCCAATATTTTGTAATAATTATAAATGGAAAGTAAAACTTTAAATTATATAAAAATTTTAAAAAATTAAGAATTAAACAAAATAAAACAGAAGATTATAGGGAATGAATTATACTTGATTCTGGGCACCTAACCAAGGAATGAACCAGTTGACTATAATACATGGAGTCCAAATATTGTTAATATAAAATTGAATGACTCTCTCAATCAACTCTGACTTAATGATTGCCTCCTATTCCAATGGCCTATGTTAGATTTCAGGAATACTGAGAACAAATTTCAATCTTTGCCCTCGAAATTCCCATGACTGTTTGCAAAATAATTACTCTCATTCACAGCATAATCACTAACAGACCAAATATGAACTGACATGTAGAATACTTTAAGATGTAAATCAAAATTCCAACTCATTCTGGACTAGAGGGTTAAAGATAAGGGCATGAAGCTTGAAGCACAAGTATGATGGTGTCCAAAGGTGAAACTCACAAAAATCGTAACTGACTGCTAAAAGTATGTACAAAGACAAGAAGTAGAAGAAAAATGTCCAGGAATGGTACCCTAACGGAAAGATGGTAACATTTCACAACATGGCAGATGATAAGGCTGAAAAACATAACGTGTCAACACATGAAGTTATTGTATGAAATATGACAAGCTTTTAAAATTAATCATGAAAGAAGCATGGAAACCTGGATAAATTAATATAAGAAAGTCAGTAATGGCATTACTATGCTAAAGAGACCATTCTGTCAGCAATATGGTTTTTAGGCAGACTCGAAGATGGAGAAAACATTTACATGTGTTTCCAGCAAAAAATAAATAAATAAATAAAATAGAATAATTTCAGCTATTTTAAAATCAACCTCAAAAACAAAATCAATAGGACTTGGTGCCAATTTAGATGTGGGGACAAGAGAGAAAAATGAAGTGAAGGATAATTTCAAGTTTCTGGATTACCTGATAAGAAACTTAAACATATTTCTACCCACTTATTCCCATGGGTTACTCTGCCCTCATTCAGTTAAGACATAGTCTCATATAAGAGTTTTAATGAAGTATGTGATTTGATGGACTAGGAAATTTGGGAACCAGAAGTCTTCAAAAATTAACAAATCTCGATCTCTGTAAGCCACAAGTCATGAGCACATTACTAGGCTTGTAAGTATCTAAACTCGTGTGCTTTGCATAACCACAGAGTGAAATATTTTAGGGCTTGAGTCCTGCTGATAAAAATTTAATTGCTAACACATATTGTACATTTATTGCATGTTGCATTGTATTCTAAACTCCTTACATTTATTAACATATTTCATCCTCTATACGTTCTACTAGTTGAGTACTATCATCTCCACTTGACACAGGATACAACTAAGGCAAAATTCGTCCAAAAGCACATGGCTGCTACCAAGATTCAAATTCAAACAATCGGGCTTCACTACTCTTTCTTTACTCTGCATTCTTGGTGCCTTTGCTTCCCGTGGGTATTTTCTTATCAAGAGAATTCTAAGCAGTTGAAATTATTAATTCATGGCTATGAAGAGAGTAGGGAAATGCATGACTCTTGATAGCAACCACTTTAAATTTCTTTTTATTTCAGTGGATTGGTGAAATTGTTGTTGCTCAGTAAATAAATGCAATTTAGGTATAATCATGTATCTTGAAGCTGAATACATCGTTCACAATGAAAGTGGTGAGAAAGGTGGCTTGTGTTCAAAGAAATACACTTGTACAAACTGGAAAAGTCAATAATTGCTACGTGTTATAAAACCATCCAAATGTAAGTAAAGTTCACACCATGGAAAGTTATTTCTCAGTAGGTGACAAAGCAGTTCTGCTTATATTTGTATAGAATCAAAATCCAGTAGCAACTGACAACCCTAGGGAGACTTGAATATATCTTTCTTTGTTTTTGTGACAGGGTTGTCATAAATTGTCTGTACTTCATCCAAATTGAGCGGAATTCCTGCAGACTTGATGCAGTGATCTTAGAATATTTGTAGGTTTATTCCAATTTTACTTATGTCCCATAGTGGGAAGATGTCTTAGAAAACATAGGGAAGCAACGTGTTGGGAAACGTAGCATTGGTCTGATGGGTGTTTAGAAATTTGACTTTTTTTAACCTTATATTTTTGAGAATAGCCCTCCAAGTGTTGTCTGAGTCTTCTGTCTGAATTTCCAGTCTTCAGAAATCATTTATCATTCAGTTTTCAGTGGTACTTTTCTCAGAAAGAAAGTGTTAATAAATCACACGGAACTGCTTTCAGATCAGCGCTGACAAATGCTTCTCCCTCACTTCTCGGTGTCTTAAAGGGTTGCATTCCATTATTTGAAAAGAGAGAAGTTTTAATACACTTCTGAGAGGAATGGAAATATTGGTATGTTGCAAAAGACTGAAGTATATCGGAGAAGTGAAATAGCCGTGAAGAAAAGCTGCCCACAGGGACATTTGTGCTTAACAGTGTACCGAGCAACTCTTGAAGTCAGTTTCTTAATTAATTTGGTAGCATGTGGCAATTCAGTCTCTAAGAGAGGATTCTGAGTTTTATCTGACAAAATATACCCATAGGTTTGCTTCACTGTTGTTGAAGAAAAATGTGGTTTGAGGAATCATCGCTCTCTTTAATAGATACAAAAAATTCCAGGTTGGAACTACCCAAGGGACAGTTAGAATGTTTTGTAGATGACTGGCTTAATAAACAAAATTTCAATTTCATTTTGTTTATAACTTCTCAAAATTATTTAAGATCAATGACCTCACAGTGTTATTGAGACTTCCATAACAAATATCAAATATTTTTGTAGGAAATTTGGCCATGTTTGAGGTCTCTATAATGTATGAGAGCTCCCAGCTGAAAAATATTACCTTCTTGCTTTCTATAACAGATAAGCAATTTTTGACTTCAATGGTGACAGTTGGATAAAATCATTAAAAACTGTTTATGTATCCTTTTCATAGGATATAACTCTATTGTTAAATCACAATAGGTAAATTTGATTTGTATTTTGCTGGACTGAGAAACGTTTCTTTCTCTGTCTTTCTCCAGTTCTCAATCCAGATGCATGTGCTTTGGCTCTCAAGTACCTTGTCTATCAAAAAGTGGTGCTACTTTAGAACCTGAGAGAGATATTAGAGAAATCAATGTTAGAAGGTATTTTTAGAGTCACTGTCGGAAAACTGGACTACAAATATGACATTTAGGTAAAATAATATTTCATCAAAATGAAAATTAAAAGAAATATTCATTCATTTTTTTTTTTGTCTTTTTGTCCTTTTATGGCCATACCCGTGGCATATGGAGGTTCCCAAGCTAGGGATCTAACAGGAGCTGTAGCTGCTGGCCTTCGCCACAGCCACAGCAACGCGGGATCCGAGCCGCTTCTGCAACCTACACCACAGCTCACGGCAACGCAGGATCCTTAATCCACTGAGCAAGGCCAGGGATCGAACCCACAACCTCATGGTTCTTAGTCGGATTTGTTAACCACTGAGCCACGAAGGGAACTCCTATTCATTCTTTTTGTAAGAAGGTCCCACTTACAAAATAGAATAATTTATGTTTAATTAAAATTAAGTTTCTTGGAGTTCCCATTGTGGCGCAGTGGTTAACGAATCCGACTAGGAACCATGAAATTGCGGGTTCAATCCCTGCCCTTGCTCAGGGGGTTAATGATCCGGCATTGCCGGTGTAGGTCGCAGACGCGGCTCGGATCCTGCGTTGCTGTGGCTGCGGCGTAGGCCAGTGGCTACAGCTCCGGTTAGACCCCTAGCCGTGGATGTGGCCCTAAAATGACAAAAGGCAAAAATAAATAAATAAATAAATAACGTTTCTTTATTCATTCTATCAAAAGGCATTTAATAAGTGCATCCTATTTATTATAAAAAGCTGTGCCCTAGGATAAATAATGACAAAGTAAAAGCCTTTCTACAATGGTGATGAAGTAAAGATTTTTTCAATATACGAAATAATAATTATAATACAGAGAGAATATTATAAGTGCCATTACGGAAATACTAAACATTTCATGAACGCCCAGGAAGGAAAAATCACTGGTGGGGCCTTTCAAAAAGTGAGAAATTAACAGAGTCTGCCCTTGAATATTCAGGGAAAGACATCTCAGGCGAAGTTAATAAACTAAGTGGAAACTTACATACCAGGAAAGGAACGAAATAGGGATGATTTCATATCTGTTTGTTTACCATGGAGGGTGGGTGATCACCACATAAGAATGTGAAGAGATGGGAGTTCCTGCTGTGGTGCAGTGTGTTAAGAATCCAACTGCAGCTGCTCAGGTTGCTGTGGAGGCATGGGTTTGTAGATAGCGCAGTGGGTTAAATGATCCAGCCATTACCACAGGTCACAACTGTGGCTTGGATTCCATTCCTGGCCCCAGGAAATGCCATATACTGTGGGTGAAGCCATTAAGAAAAAATGTGAAGTCGTGGTTAATTTTAGACTGTCAGAAAGAGTATAAAGGAAGCTGGATTTGATAATAAATGAAAAACCACTCCGTGTATGCACAAATGTATATTACGTATGGTGGTGAAGATATTTGTGGTGAAGACATTTGTTAAAGGTTACAATATTAAAGAGACTAATTTGGTAAATATCTTCAGTACATTTGATGAGAGGAAACAGATAGGAACATATTAAGGAAGCTATTATATAATAATGGTGATAATATTAATGACCTAGCTAAAATAATAGTAGAATTGAAAAAAAAAAAAGATAGGAGAAGCACAATAGACAGAGAATGACATAAAGTGTATGTCTGATGGAGAAGCAACGCTTGAGTATTTCTCAAAGATTAGTTATTTTTCATTCTGCAGTCAATCATGTTACTTTTTTAAAAATTTAAAACTTTTAAGTATATGACTATTAGCCATAAAGAGAAAATCATATGCATGATAAAGCTAAGACTACCTTATCTGATATCTTTCTTCCTCAGTATTGGTATCAACTATGGTTTTGGCTAAATCATTATAATGAGATTGTATATATTTCTGTCACTACTAGAGCAAACAGAAGAAATCCTCCTCTGTGAATTAGTCACATCTACTGTTTCCAATTTATAAATCATGAGTAATGAAACTATGTGGAAATGGCTGACATTCCCCAACTCAGCAATGGTATTTGAATCAGAAAATTGACATAAGTTGATTAATAAGGGCAAAGGCTGCTATATTAGCAAATTTAACACATATCTTCAAGCAGTATGTCAATGGTGTAGAAAAATAAATCATTGATCCAACTGTCCTCCTTTACAAATGAGATACCTGTTAGTATATATAAATATTTTTAATTACCATTCTCTTGTGGTTTTATTTAGCAAAATCAATGACCTAAGTTCTGACCTTCCAATTCAGACACACTGGGGGAATAAAGACAAATACATACAATAGTTTCCAGACATTAAATTTAGTTTCACCTTGAATTAACAGGGGATGGAGGACATTAACCAGAATGTGACCCTGAGTTAATGATTTCATCACCTGTCTGGGCTTTATGAAAACATATTAAGGGACAACTAAAATGCCTTATCAACTTCTGAGCAAATAAGAAGATTCTTGGGAAAGAGTAACTCAACCTAATGTTGAAAAGCAATTTGAGGTTAATTGCCCTATCTTGAGGCAGAGTTACTAGTTCTCCAGTCTCTAGGGCAGAAGTTGAACCTTAATGGAGAAGGAATATTACTCCAGGAGGAAGTATAATGACTCTACTTGGTGAGTCTGTGATTGCAGGAGCAATGATCTGTTAAATGACGCATAATCCTCCAGAGAGGAACTCCCTGATCCAGAACTCGGTAATGAAAGTTAGATCAGGGACAGAACCAGCTAAGTGCCCTCCCCTGCTATCATTTCTAATGTTCAGGGAAACTGTAGAAACAGGTGGTCTTCACTCTGAAGGATGTTACATAGTGAGTGAACCACAGTCACCATAAAGTACATGCAATGAGCTTAGTGGAGAAATACATCAGAGGGCTTTCAGGAATCATACATATGATATATCATCCAGTGGGAACAGAAGCCAAGGACATTTGAAATACATGTGAGATACTGTATAATTCTATGTTATGTCATATTTAAGAAATTTTAAGAAGTTTCGTTTTGATACACTGCTCTGAACATGTGCATGCTGAAGTATTATTTACATTTATTTCTATGTACCAAGAAAGTATCTTCTCAGATTCTCTGGGCCAAAACGATATGACATCTTATTAATGTCTCTCAAGCACAATGTAATCTGTGTTTCCAAGTGTAAATATGTTTTTATATTGTATAATAAAAAGTATCAATGCTTAGCGGAGCTGCATAATTAAAGGAATCCGTATTTTCCAAGTGACCAATGCAGAATGTCACAAATTCATGAACAGGTAAAATATTCAAAGTACAAGGTACACCACGGATTATAATCATGTGATGTTAGAAAACAGAAGTTTTTTGATATGGTTTTGTATCCCATTTGCAAATAACCACTAAAAAAATACCGCTTGTTGAGTTTGGACATTGTACCAAAGAAGAATATCCACAATTATCTAGAAATGATATAAGAAAACTTAATTTTTGTAAACTACATTCTTGTATGTATGATTTCATATGTGACACCACAGTAAGAGGAATGTAGAAGCACATGTGAATCCAATCTGTCTTTTACTAAACATATAAGAAAAATGAAAAAGCAATGCTTATCTTTTCACCAATGTTTTATCTTTGAAAATATCCATGTTTTTCATAAAAACAGTTCATATGTTAATATTTAATGTGATTTTTGTGTTAGGATGGATTAATAAATATTTTGCTAATTTCTCACTTAAACTCTCTAATGAAGCATATGCCAATAGATAGAACTGAATTAAAGCTCTTTGGAATCTTGAATAATTTTTAAGAGTCCTGAGATCAAAAAAACTGAGAATCATCAGTGAAAAACAATGGGAAAATTTGTGCCTAGGAGAACATTTATGGGATTACGATAATCTTCTCACTAATGATGAAGAATTTAAATGAAGCAATCTTGATAAATAAGGGAAAGAAAAAATGATTTAGACATTTCATAAATAAAAATAACCAACCTGTAATACTGATTAAATGTCTTGGTCAGAGAAGAGGGAAAGACTGAGCAAGCCAATTTTGTGATTCTGCTTCTGCTGTGATGTAATAAATGTCATTAGCCTGGTTAGGCAATAGAGGAAATGAGACAAGTTCAAGACAGGGAGGTGTTAATAATAGGTAACAGGATTTATGAAAGTTGCCGCAAATTCTTTCTCAGTATTTATCAGCACAGAACAACATTAATTTTGTCATTGTTCTCTATTTCAAAAGCAAGATTTTATTATAAAACTATCAGTCATCAAGTTTTAGAATAATATTAGATAAATTGTTGAAGACGACATCACAGAGAATGAATGAATGAATGCTTATATACGACTATATTAGTTATTGCTCCAGAGCCTAGACTCCAAACCCAGTTCAAGTCATACATTCGGTTCCTCTTGGGTAAATATTCCTCCCACTCATTTATATTGGCATATTTTTGTTGTTGCTGTTGTTATTTTTAGAAACACTGGTGGTATGCTGTCACTGGGAAATTATTATGAGTAATTAACATTTATGGCATATCTAATACCAAGGCATTTCTACACTAATGACAGTGATAAGGTTTTTTTCTCTCCATAGGAATACAAGATTTTTCTCACATTTCAGCTTTATGTTTCAGGCCGACATGTCTGAAAATTATTCATACCTAAAGATGCATTAATAAATGAATATATATAGGCAATGACTGGGATGTCAGTGGTCAGAAATAATTTTTTTGTTTTCATTTTTAGGCCCACCCTTCCAGCAAATGGAAGTTCCCAGGCTAGGGGTGGAATAGAAGCTACAGCTGCCAGCCCACACCAGACCCGAGCAATCTACTCCACAGCTTCCAGCAATGCCAGGGTCTGAAACTTCAACCCCAGAGACACAGTTTGGCTTCATAACTCCTGAGCCACAATGAGAACCCCAGAAATAAACTCTTTTAAGGAATACCATGAATCGAAAGATTGCCTAAGATTCACATTCCCTGAGATTATATATGAAGCTGAAGAAGACTTAAAAAGAAAGTGTTTCTTTGCTTAACATATAACTCCCAGTGCACTGGAAGGAAACCATGAATATTTTCTTTATATCCCCATCAATGTCATCACCTTGATTGATGCTTAAAATGAAAAGAAGTGGGAGGGAGTAGGCTGCTAGAAAGTTGAAAGATCAATAAATTAAAATAAACTGCTTTAATATTCACTTTATGGAATACCATTAGCATTCATATCATTACCTAATAAAACTGTCATCTTAAAGATTGTATCTTTAGAATAATAATTAAAATCTAATATGGTAAGAAATTCAATGTGCATGCTTCTAATGTCTGTGTAATGTAATGTAGTTGATCATGTAATAGTGCAGATTATTATCACAATTTAATTAGACTATTAACACAAAATGATTTAATGTGTATATATACATATACGTGTACACTCCAGAATTTCTATATTTTGAAATGCTATTTTTTCATACCTACTTTCTATGAATAAAGCTTGAAGTTATTAAAATCACATACATTTTTTTTCTTTTTTGTATTTCTTTTTAGGGCTGCACCCATGGCATATGGAGGTTCCCAGGCTAGGGGTCGAATAGGACCTATAGCTGCTGGCCTATGCCATAGCCACAGCAACACCAGATCCGAGCTGTGTATGCCACCTACACCACAGCTCACAGCTACGCTGGATTGTTCACCCACTGAGCAAGGCCAGATATCGAACCCGTAACCTCATGGTTCCTAGTCAGATTTGTTAACCGCTGTGCCACGATGGGAACTCCATAATCACATACATATTTTTAGACATTAATATAGTGATAACATCTATTTAAATTGACTAATTGGAGCCTTTTATTAATTTCTTAAATACTAATGTGAAAAAAACAAAACTCATCAAACTCCATGTAAAAATCAAGGTCTATCAAATTAGGGAGGTGATGAGCTTTCTCTTCAGAAACAAACTTGCTACATTATAAAAATTACCAATGAGAAAGCCAATATCAGAATTCTAGAATTATCTATTATTTAATAATTTAGAAAACATTGGAATATAATTACATTCATTTGTCTTTAACTCAGAGTAAACTTGAGCTTTCTTTACTCTGAGAAAACAAAATAATTTACAGTCTTTAGTGAGTATGAATGGACATTTAAGTTTTATAAATTGCTTGATTTTTGAGTGGCAATTTACAGACACAACAGAAATTAATTTAGGAAAAA
Source organism: Catagonus wagneri (assembly GCA_004024745.2). Lineage (NCBI taxonomy): Eukaryota > Metazoa > Chordata > Mammalia > Artiodactyla > Tayassuidae > Catagonus > Catagonus wagneri. Next base: position 29,754,958 of record PVHT021183696.1, on the reverse strand, counting down.
AATAATATTTTCTCAAACAACCTAATGAAAGTATAAATAATGAAAATGCAGAGCACGAGGATGAAACAGGCTTATGAACAACTGGACTAGGGTGTGCAATATACCATGGACTCTATACTAAACTATTTTTCTTTCAATATGTTGGCTTCATCTTATTTCGCTTTAAAATGGTTTTCTCTAAACAGTAGGAAATGTAATCACTGAACCCTCCACTGTTTTTATGACTTACAACTTTCATCAACATCAAGAAACTGTCTTCCTTCTAGAGTAATAGTCTGAAAAATTTCAGGAAAAAAACTCAGTTGAGGAAATTTGGCCAATTGTCTGCCTTTGTCAAATCAACTGTGATGCAATGTACCCTTACCAGCCTAGCTTGGCTCATCGAATAAGGGGCTCCTTTACTCATATACTAAGGATCTTGCCCTAGAGGCAAGAGCATTTGGGGTTCGCTTACTTGAATTAGAGGTTATTGTAGAGAAGTGGAAAGTAATGTGTGTGCTGGAACCACCCTAACAGACCAGCTATATTCTTCTGATGTTTCACAGACCTGGGGCAAAAATTACATTGGCACTTGCAGTCATAAGCCAATATTTCTCTTACTTCATTATTATCTGCATTTTAGAAGTTCATACCATCTTAAAATATAACCTCATAGCACAAGGAACTCTGCCTAATATTCTGCATAAGTTATACAGGGAAAGAATCTGAAAAAGAACGAATACATGTATATGTATTTCTGAATCACTTTGTTGTAGAGCAGAAATTATCACAACATTGTAAATCAACTACACTTCAGTCAAACTCTAAAAAATGTTAAAAGAGAAAAATATAAACCTTAATATTTCTCTGAAATAACAAAAATCTAACTCAAATGAATTTCATGAGCTAGTTTTTCTAGCATTCAAATAAAATCCATAATATATGCTCTTGCTGCTCAAATTCCTTTTGATGAAATCACATTTTTATGACAGCATTCAAAGCAGTAGTTATGCCACTGTTGCCTGCCAGTAAGCCTCCCTGCCCGCTGGAAGAATAAATGTAGCTGCTAAAGTCCTTCAGTGCTATTGCTGAGACTTCCCACACTCTGTATATAGCATGAATGTGACCCCAAGATTTCACGTCTTCCGTCTGAGCCAAACCTGCTTACACCAAAGGTGGTGCAGCCAATCACTCTCAATATTTAATGTAATAGAGGCAAGAATTAGTAGAGCACTAGAAGAACTTTATGTCTGATTTCAAGTAGAGAAAGAGACACAGTAAATAACGCAAGTATTGGGGAGGCAAGTACAGACCTGCAGAGCCAGTCAGCCTAGGTTCTTTCTTGATAAGGGAGAGCAATTTTTTAAAAGGAATCTTTCAGAATGTAGAGCAAAAAAAGATGATAAATGAATCACATTTAAAGAGAAACGGAAATTAATCCAAGAAATTCAACATGAATCTCTCTTTAAAGAAACTGGAGGGTGTTCCTGCTGTCACACAGAGGAAATGAATCCAGCTGGTATCCATGAGGCCACAGATTCAATCCTTGGCCTTGCTCAGTGGGTTAAGGATCCAGCATTGCTGTGAGCTGTTGTGTAGGGGTGTAGGTAGCAGACCCAGATCACATCCTGCGTTGCTGTGGCTGTGGTGTAGGCTGGCAGCTATAACTGATTCAGTCCATACCCTGAGAATTTCCATATTCCATGGGTGCAGCCTAAAAGCAAAAAAAAAAAAAAAAAAAGGAAGTGGATAAAAAGGAAGACAATTACTAAAAATATGGTGACTAAAATATTCCTGATCTTTCAAGAAGATATTAGCTTTCAGGTTGAAAGATTCCAAGGAGAACCATACCAGCATGGTAGAAAATGATATAGCACATAGCACCTAGGAACATTATAGTCAAAGTTTGAAGCAAAGATAAAGATAATATTAATAAATAATGATAATCATATGGATAAAGGAGGAATAATCTGATTGGCATCATCATCTTTATCTGAAAATAAGATGTTGGCAGAAAGTTGTCACTGATTTATGTTACATGATAAAACAATTTTAACTCTACAATTTAATATATACTGTAAGTATTAATAAAAGAGTAAATTTTTTTATTTTTATTTTTTGTCTTTTTATGGTCAGGCCCATGTCATATTGAGGTTCCCAAGGTAGGGGTTGCATCAGAGATGCACCCACTGGCCTGCGCCACAGCCACAGCAGTGTAAGTTCCAAGCCACGTCTGCTACCTACACTATAGCTCATGGCAACACTGGATCCTTAACCCACTGAGTGAGGCAAGGGATCGTACCTGTGTCCTCATGGATGCTAATCAGATTTGTTTCAGTTGAGCCATGAATAACTCCCAAGAGTAAATTTTAAATTAACACATTTTCTCAAATACAAAGTTAAAAAGTCCGTAAATTCAACAAAATTCCAATAAAAAATTAAACGGACTTCTTGCGGGCATCATCAAATCAATTCTAAAATTAATATGAAAATGTATAGTTGCACTTAACACTATATGGCGTCAATGCTTCCTATAAAGCTAGAGTGATCAAGAAGAACTGCTATTGGCTTAAAGGTGAACAAATAGATCAATGGCACAGAATAGAGCTTCCAGAAACAAAATCGATACATATATGGTCAGAATCTTTGAAAAAGGTCCTGGTGAGAATATAAAACTTGTACAACCAATTTGGAAAGTAGGGGAGATTTTGTTGTTGTTTTTAAGAAATTAAATATAAAAGTATTACATGACCCAATCATTCCACTCTTAGGTATTTACTCAAAAGAAATGAAAGCATAAATCCATAGAGGAACTGGTAAAAGAATGCTTTTAGGAACTTCATTTGTATGAGTTAAAAACTGGATGCAACCAAACTGTGCAATAAGAGATGAATAAAAGAAAGGTAATATATATATGTAGTGGAGTCCTACTCAGCAAGAAAATGGAAGAAAATCTAGAATAATTGTGCCGACTGAAATAAATCAAAATTCTTAAAAATTACCAACTGTATAATTCTATTTATACAAAATTCTAGAAAATGCAAACGAAGCATAAAAACGTAGTCACAGAGAACAGACTGATGTTACCAGAGAGGCAGGTTAAAGAGAGAAACAGGAAGTTCCCATCATGGCTCAGCGGAAACAAATCTGACTAGTATCCGTGAGGATTGGGGTTCTATCCCTGCCCTCACTCAGTGGGTTGGGGATCCAGCATTGCCGTGAGCTGTGGTGTAGGTGGCAGACACGACTCGGATCCGGAGTTTCTGTGGTTGTGGCATAGGCTGGCAGCTATAGCTCTGATTCGACCCCTAGCCTGGGAACCTCTATATGTTGTGGGTGCAGCCCTAAAAAGACAAAAAGATAATAAAAAAATAAAATAAAATAAAGAAGAAAGAGGGTGGAAATGTGAGGACAGAGTATTACAAAAGGACAGGGCACAGGGCACTTTGGGAGGTGAGAGATACTGTTATTTTTTAATTCAGTGATGATCTCACAAGTAGTATATATGCTAACAATTATTTTACACTTTAAATATGTGCAGTTTTTAAAAAGCTGTGCAAAAAAAAAAAAAATGACAGCTCCAAGCATCAGCAAGGATTTGTACCATGCAGAACCCTCTCGTATTGCCAGTAATGTAAAATGATTTGCAAATAAGGAGAGAATCCCTATCCATAGCATGTGCTGGTGAAAACAATGCAGCTAGGAAAAAATAGCATTTAGAGACAATTTACCTTTTCTAGCAGGTTTTTGTTGCTGTTAACATGATTATTTTATTTTTAAAATTTGATTATATTTATAGTTGTGCAACCAAAATCTAGCAAGTTGATACTGAAGAATGAAACAATTTCCATAAAGACGAAGACTAGGAAACATTCAGCATTCTTGCAACCTATTCCTGGTTTGCAGAGGATTTTTATAGGGAAAGAGGGATAGAAATAGACAAGGAGAAAATCAGGGAGGGAAGGGAGGAGAGGAGGATCTTAAGACAGGGGGTGGAAGCTGGGATGAGCAGAGAAAAGGCATCAGAAAACAAGAGGGAACAGTGTCAAGGGATTAAGAGAAATGGATTGCTTGCCGTTACATCAATGCCCACTCAAGACTGATCTCTCCCTCTGGAAATATCCTTATGCCTGCCTAACCTGCTCAGAGGAGTTATACCATTCCCCAAGCTGGATTCTGCTTTATTCCTACATATATTATTTACTGAATTTTAACCTTTGTTTAAAGGCAGTTTTCAGACTTGTAGGAGAGAAGCATCATGTAATATTCCCTAGGATGATATCACAATAAAGTCAATTTACACCTGCAATCTAGAAACAGAGGTGGTTTGAAATATCCCAGGGAAATCAAGGGTCACAGGGAAATCAACAGTAGTGGGCTTCAGAGCCAGCAAGGGAAAGATGCAGTCATGAATAAAAGCAAGTTTGGAGCTTTTTTTTCCCCTTTCATCTCCTCCCCTCCAATTTCTAAAAATGGAAACATCTGTATCTGGTCTTTTACACCGCCTGTGGAGCTCTAATGACTACTCTGCTAAGAAACCTAGGGAGCTGGAGGTAGAAAATAATGACTATCCGCCAGAAGATGTCATCCAGAAGGTCAAAGAGCGAAACTTGCAAGGTTTCTGCATCTGAATGAAATGCCATCCCTGTGCAGCTACTCTGGTGGATTTAGTCTGTCACCAAAGTAATTTGTCTCTAAGCAGCTTCTGCTGAAGTAGAGAAACTCATATTATCGCACTCGTAACTGAGATGAGTTCGAAGGGTGAGTGATCACATTGCAGTTATAAATGTCCCATGAATTCACAGATCTTGAAATCAAAACTCTAGATCACGAATGTCAGATCCATTCAATCTGTCTTGTTTTTACAAACTCAAAAATAACTGTGTAAGCACGATGATATTCTAAGTTCAAATATAACATTCTCAAAATAGCAAAAATTTATAGCACTTAGAAGTATTCAAACAAGTATAAGTGAAGAAACGCATAACCAAAGAATCAGAATGAGTGGGTATTATACACAGAATGCCTTACGGATGTTGGCATCCTTTTCTTTTAATTTTAGCTCATTGAGCAGTGTTGTAAAATAAAATAGATCTCTTTTTAAACAATGTGTTTTATTGAAGTATAATTGATTTACGATGTTTTGTGAATTTCTATGGTACAGAAAATTGGTTCTATTATACATATATACACACTATTTTTCAGTAAAATAGTCTCTTAACTCAGCTATATTGGATGAGAATTTACAAATCTGTTGTCATGCTAGACTATCTGTTCATTTATGGCATCTTATGCTACATTGCAATTCCCCTTTAAGATGTCATGACATTAATCTCTCAGGGGCAAAAACACTCATCAACATACTGTCTGTCTCCTTCGGCCACAGAAGCAATCATTTTTCTGTCTACACTTTGGCCTCTAGGAGTTGATGGAGGCAGTTTGTATTTACAAAGATTTTTTTGTTTGAGTTGTTACAGATGTGGCAGTGAGTGGACAAGATTAAAGATGAAGGGTAACAGCATAAAGAGTTAACAAAACGTGGCTATCTGAGGAGGAGAGATACCCTTCAACAGCATCCTTTCTAAATAATGTTAGGAAAGTTGAGGAGAAACAAAAGTTTTGATTGTCTAGAGATCTGACAATTTTTTTCAAAATGAATATGCATATATATTGATTTGAGTGATTAAAAAGCACTGCACAGTCCATGTAAAATTTGAAATGAAATTATTTGGAAAAGCATTAAATTTTAATAAAAGAGTATCATACCAGATACTTATTAAGTATGTACAATATCCCATACACTGAAGCACATTAACATTTAATTCTATCCATGATTCTCTGAAGTAGGTATAATTATTGGATTCATTTACAGATGAGAAAATTGAGATTAATAAAACCTTAGATTAAATAACCTGACAAAGACACTCTGCTATGATGATGAGCCACGCTGCAACTCTCTGATTTTATCCCTAAACATGACCCTCTGCTACTTCCCTTAGCAATGATTTTTAAATCCATCACACTAGCTCCAATTGCAATCTTTGTTAAACCTATTATATGTTTTTAAGTTTATACATGGTTATAAATTAACATATTAATATAGACACATATAGCCACCTCTTTTTTAAATCTAGATTAAATATATTACTAAGTGAAATATCAGAGGCAGTCAGATAGCTCTATTTGTATATATGTAGTCAATGCCCATCATTTTACTGACTGCATAATCATAAACTATTTTGAATTAGTCCATAAAAATGGGATTTAGTTAGGGAGAGGAATCATATATAATACCGAGTAAATTTGAAAACACTTTATTTTCATCTTTTTAGGGCCGCACGGGTAGCATATGGAGGTTCCCAGGCTAGCGGTTATGTCAGAGCTGTAGCCGCCAGCCAATGCCATAGCCACAGCAATGCCAGATCCAAGTGACATCTGCGACCTACACCACAGCTCATGGCAACCCTGGATCCTTAGTCCACTGGGCAAGGCCAGGGATTGAACCTGCATCTTCATGGACACTAATCAGATTCGTTTCCACTGATCCATGACGGGAGCTCCTGAAAGCACTTTTAGAAATGTCTAAATGTATTGTCTCTTGACACAAAAATGTGTCACTGAGTATTGCGTTTATAGCAGTGAATCAAATAGGCAGGTTCACTTGATCCTATGGAGATTATAATCTACTGAGTAAGACTGTGAACAAATAACTAAAATAATTAATACAAAAATATTTAAAATATTATAAGTGCCAAGAAATAGAGGTGAGGAGTACTATAAAACTGATTAAGAGGACATATGGGAAGACTTCCAAGGAGAAATGACACCTAAACTGAAACCAAGGAAACAGCCATTTCAAAAGTCCTAAGAAAAAGGGGAAAATTGGAAATAATGAATAGCAGTGGTCAGTAGAGAGCACGGTGTGCCCATGGAAGGGAAGAGGGGCACGTTACGAGTCTGAAGTTGGCAGAGGCAAATAATTTAGGGTGTGGAATACATAATGCTTGCTTAGTTTCTCTAAGAAGAATTGGAAGCCAAATTAAGAGGCTAGGCTGAGTAGTATCATGATCCGATTGCAATGGCAAATGATTTCCCTGCCTGTAGAGGGCAAGAAAGAAATGAAAAGTTTGGTTAAGAGATTCTTTTGTGATGGAACATGATGGAGGATATTGTGAAGAAAAAAAAAAAGAATGAATATATGTGTATAGCTGGGTCACTTTGCTGTACAGCAGAAATAGAACATTGCAAATCAACTATAGTAAAAAAAAAATATTTAAAAAAATAGATTCCTTCCTGTGCACTAAAAAATCTCTAGGGGCATAGAAGAGCACAGAGGAGCCTGGAGTTAGAGAAAAATAAATGGATTTGAGTCATGTTGGATGATGAAGCAGTGAACTTGGTAAATGATAGACGGTGGGTAAGAAAGTATCTGGGTGAGGAAGAGTTTAAGGTTTTAGGAAGGAGTCAGTTGATACAGGTAAAATAAATGTGTATGAGGAAGGAACAGACTTATATAGGAGGGGAAACATTTGGGAAGAAGTTAGTGAGATAGGTGTGGAAATAGTGTTGACTTTGCTTATATACTTATGTTAGATAAAGTCCTGGAAATTTTAGTAGATAATATTCAAATTCTGTTATGTATTGAATGATTATCCTTTTAAAGTATTGTATCCATGAAAATTGTCTCAGCATGTGGACCATCTATTTCTCCATACCCTCAATACCATTGACATTATAATCTTTTTTAGGTCATGTTTATCTGATAGAATAAAATTTATATCATGTTTTAATTTGCTTGTGTTTGTTTTTTTGGTCATTTGAGGATTCACTGATTATTGGCCATTTGCATATATGTCTATCTTTTTATGACATTCATGATAATGTATTCATTTTTCTGTTGTGTCATTAATTCTTGTCTTAATATTTATAGGAAAGACAGTATAATGTAGTCATAGGCCCACAGACTTTGGAGCCACACTATCTTGGTTCAAATCCTGGCTTCCCCACTTGATAAGAATGTAACTCTTGACATGTTTTGAAACTCTTTCTGCCTGAGTCTTTCAATATTTAAAATGGAGATTAAAAGGAATTACTGTTACGGTGAGGTGAGTTAAGAATCCAACAGCAGTGGCTTAGTTTGCTGTAGAGGTGCAGTTTTGATCCATAGCCCTGCACAGTGGGTTAAAAGATCCGGGATGCTGCAGATGCAGCATAGGTTCCAGCTGCAGCTCAGATTCAAGTCCTGTCTCAGGAACTTCCATATGCCACATGCATATAAAAATATATAAATAAAATAAAATGAAGATAATAACAGTCTAAGGTAATTGTGAGGATTGACAGAGTTAATACTGTTGACCACTCAGAACAATGAATGGAATAGTAAGGCTATATAAATTGCGATCCAATCTCATCAACCTAACGCCTCTTCTACTTAATCTTCCAGTCTTAATTTTAATGTCATCTCTTACATCAAGAGATGCCCAAACCCATGCAAGTTGTGAGACTAAGTTCTGGTTAAGTGTCACTCCCCAGTGCTTCTACAAGTCCCTTCACTTTCACTATCATATCACTCATCAAGCTTTTATAATTGTTTATTTAGTTCTCTATCTCAACCAGGTAGTTTGGGACAAGTGAACGATTATAGCCATCACCCAGTAACAATCTATAAAATGAATGAGCAAATGGTACACTATTCCTCTTTCAACAGCTATTTTTTAAACATTTTTATCCATCAGGCTCCATACCTGGCCTTAGGAAACACATAAGACCAGTTAACACTGTATCTATCACATAGTACAGAGTCCTTTTTATTTTTTTTTTTTTCTCTCTTACTCCTAAAATGTAGATGTAGTTCTGGAACTTTTTGATGGTTCATAAATCTCCTTGATAAACTGAACAAAGTTGTTATGTTCCAAGACCTGACTCATCATGAAGTAAATTTACACATATTTGTGTCATTATGTATTTTTTACATACTGTTAGGTGGTTGAAAAATAATCTCTAAAATAAATTCGTAGAACACAGTTTAAATTTATAGTCACTTCTACTCCAATGTCTTAGATCAAGTATACCATCACCCTTTCCTCACTCTACTCACACAGACAATAAGGTTCAGGAAGTTTATCAATTATCTATTTTGTTTTATCAACTTTAACATTTCGTTGTTCTTTGAAATGTTTTCTTTTTGCTACCATATTAATACAAATCAATTGCAATAGGTTTCTCTTTTTTTAATATAACATACTACACTTAAAGAGTTTCTTTAGGAGTTCCTGTCTTGTCTCATTAGTTAACAAATCTGACTAGGAACCATGAGGTTGCGGGTTCGATCCCTGGCCTTGCTCAGTGGATTAAGGATTCAGTGTAGCTGTGAGCTGTGGTGTAGGTCGCAGATGCGGCTCGGATCCCGCATTGCTGTGGCTGTGGTGTAGGCCAGTAACTACAGCTCCAATTTCACCCCTAGCCTGGAAACTTCCATATGCCGCAGATGTGGCTCTAGAAAAAGACAGAAAGGCAAAATAAATAAATAAATAAATAAATAATTTCTTTAAACATCCTTTTAAATTAGGAAATTATTTTGCTCAAAACTGCTCCAAACATAAAATAAACAGTTTATTTTTAGATCAAAATAATCTGATGTCTACTAGTATTCAAGATATTCCATCTGTATTCCTCACCTATGGTTTCAGTAATTCATTGGACAAACATGCATATAAATATGTATCATCTATATTTTCAAATTTCCCAAACTAAACAATCCTTTTACATTCTATGCTTAGATAAAACTTGGCTTTGCCCTGATGTCATACTCCTTATGAAGCCTTCAAACGGAAATTTCAGGTTTGCTTTCACAGTTTAATATGAAGCTGGTATGATTATTGACTCACACTGGTAGAATGAAAAGATGTAATCTAGTTTCCCAATTGCCAATCTCCTGTTTAAACACTATCAAAAAGAGCTCATTTTTGACTCTGAATTCATTTCCCTAAACCATCTTATCACCATCCTACTTAATATTATCTACTGACCACTAGTCTTGTTCTTTAGTGCTGAGCCATGGAGGGAATTCCTAGGCTAACTTTTGTAACTTGTCTGGAGTAAGTCATTTGAAATAAAAAGTAGTTTAGACTAATTCAAATATTTCTCCTGGGGTAAGTGAATGGAGGAGAGCATTATTTACTAAGAGGAGAAATTCAAATTTCACAGTTTTTAGGGGGAAGTTATGTTCAGGGGTTTGCTTTTGAATATTCAAATAAATACAGCTTTAGCTAGCTAGATATGAGTGTAAATGATAAAGTGTTCCATACTGATGTGAAGACTTTGTGGTATTATTTAGAACCAAGATCAGGAAGAATCTAAGAAAAAGAATGTTATATTAACTAGGCTTTATGACTATACAAAGTACAAAAAAAAAAAAAATCACATTGGCTGTCTTATGCAAAAAATGGCAACAGAGCTGAATGGACACTGGAGAAAAACTGCCCAGTTATCATGGATAGTTGGAGGTGAGACAGAGAACTATGTGGATCTGCTTCCCTTGGAATCTCTGTTGCTGATAAATGTTATTAAAATATAAAATGAGATATATTAAATTTTTTCAAGAGTTTATTTGAGCAAACAGGTGTTAAAGGGCATCCCAAAACTGAAAGCAGTTAAGGATGCTTGTCAGACAGAAAGGGACAGGCCATTAAGGCCAGACATGGTAGCAAATCAAGAATACTGTATGCTTATTTGGGAAATACTGTTGGCTTATTTGGGAAAGTCTAGTGGGCTTTTTGTGGTTAGTTGTTCTCAAATTTCATTTTCTTATACAGAAGTGTGTTTACAGGAATTGACTCTAGGTCAGATTTTGGTTTGCTTACTTAGGCTACCAGGGCATCAGAGCCACCTCAGTCTTGTGGCTTCTTTGTTTAATTACTTTAACAGTGCTGATAATCCATTTGTCTCAGCTCCTCTCAGGCTAGACAAAATCTGAGGCTTCAGAGGTAGCAGTCCGGGTCACTGGTCCTGCCCTCATGACTTTGTTACCTCTGCACAGGTGATGGTTTTGGCCTTGCCTAATTATCCTCTTCCATCAAAAGTCACAAAAGGATTTTACCTCAAAGCACCAAAGTGGTTTGAAGAAAAAAGGAAGGCAGAGGCAGGAATTAATAGAAAGGAAAAAAAAAAAGGTAGATATATGATGGAAATACATAGAGAATTTTGTCATGGAAGTAAAGAAATTTTTAAAATTTCAGTGTGAAGGGAAATACACACACACACACACACACACTATACATGCACATATGTTTCAAGGACATGAATGACCAAAGTGGATTTATGTTTCACTATGAGTTTCCTGGTGGCCTAGGGTTAAGGATTCAGCATTGTCACTGCTAAGGCTTGGGAAGTTCATGCAGCTGTCATGGCCAAAATGAATAATTAAAGTAAGGTTTTCAACTAAATTATCAGTTGCAATTTGTTGATTGCCATTTCATATTTAACATAACAAAGAAATCTTGCTATCATAACAAAAGAACTCCACTTTCAAAGTTCTGATATATTTAAAAACATGATACTTTAGGAATTTTTATCTGAAATCATCAAAGAGTGTATTGTTCTTTATTACTCTCCTGCTGTTATAACAAACTTCAACTTTGATATGCAAAATCTTCAGCCATTTCTTATTTCTTCTACATAAAAACATGGATAACTGCTGAGTTAGCAAAGCTGATCAACTTTAAAAAAAAAAAATAATCTGCCCATTTGCCTGCAAAGTCTGTATCAGTTTCAAGGTGGGGATATTCATAATTAAACACAGTATTTTGGGAAACTACAGAATTATAGAAAGCTGATATTTAGCAGTCTTGCAATTTTAAGAAATCAATAGATGATTTCAAATAAGTTTGCATATTATATTTAATTGTTTTAATAACTTGCTTGAAATTACACTTATGCATATGTAATAAAACCCAAAGATCCAGAGCTATGTTTAATAACGCCAAATGTTTCAAGCCTTTAGCAGTTTGTAAAATGTGATATTTTGCTCTTCTGAAAATTATAAATTATATTCAAAAATAGGGTGTACTATTTCTAATAATGACTACAACCTATTTAACTGTGCATTATAATGTTGTATCTTATGCCTTCATTTTCAAATCCTTTCCTATTCTTGCATTTATATCATAGCTAATATTCTGTTTTCTCTGCTCTTCTTCAGTTGTGTTTCCTCTACATCATCTTATTTAGAATAGGTAATGGAAAATGTTAAGTGTGAACTATAAGGTGTCAAAATATATATTAAAATGAATTGATTAAAAACAAATTGTCTTTTAAAAGAAAAGGATGATGGAAAGTACCAGTAGAGAAGAACGTTGAGGGAAATTATATTTAAAAGCAGAACGTATCAAATTATTGATCCTATTAAATAATCTCACACAGAAAATTTTAAGCACTGGATAAAATATTTCTTGAAAGGAATGATAAATGCATGACTGACTTGCAGGAAAGTGAGAAAAATCCCCAAGCCAGAATGTGGAAAGAGAAGGACTCAGAGAGGTAGCAAAGCAGTGGAGGTGACAGTTGCCCTGATGATGTGGGCATTACCTGGTGATAAGCTGCTTCGTTTCAGTGGCCACTTGGGGGGAATCGGAGACAGAGCCTCAGGCCTATGCATCAATCCAAGACTCCAAAGTGTTACCACTTCAGGGTAAAGTGAACCATCTGTACAAAGGGAGATTGGAAAGAAAATTTGTCTGTTTTGGATATTGGTGTGGATGGAAAGAAGGGGGATAAAAAAAATTAGAATTGTGATATCAATAAAGCTCCTTGATCCACAAAGAACTCAATGAAATCCACTTTTCTTGTGTTGTCTGTTGACCTAAAACAAATAGATTTTCATATATTTTTCCAGCAAAAATGGTTTTACTTAGTATCATCTGTGAAATTCAGGTGGGGTCCGCAATCATGGTGAGTCATGTTCAAGTTTCTACACAGCAAGGGAAGGAGAATGCTTTCATAGAGGAGGAATGGAAGTTGGGAGGGCTCTAATGAATAGAGTCCATGGGTTTGCATTGGGTGAGTCCTTGTCAGGAAAGATTAGTCTTCTATTGGGCTCTGCTATTGTCACAGGTCTTAAGAGCCCCCCCCCTTCTGATCTTACACTCTGTTTGACAAGGTTTCTCTGTGTTAATTTATTTTTTATTTTTAAGTTTTACTGCAGTTCCCGTCGTGGCGCAGTGGTTAACGAATCCGACTAGGAACCATGAGGTTGCGGGTTCGATCCCTGCCCTTGCTCAGTGGGTTAACGATCCGGCGTTGCCGTGAGCTGTGGTGTAGGTTGCAGACGCGGCTCGGATCCTGCGTTGCTGTGGCTGCGGCGCAGGCCAGTGGTTACATCTCCGATTAGACCTCTAGCCTGGGAACCTCCACATGCCGCAGGTGTGGCCATAAAATGACAAAAAGCAAAAAAAAAAAAAAAAGTTTTACTGAAGTATAGCTGATTTACAAGGTAATAATTTACGCTTTACAGCAAAGTGATTCAGTGATGCATATACACATATCCATTCTCTTTCAGATTATTTTCTGACTAGACTATCACAGAATACAGTGTAGAGTTCTCTGTGCTATGCAACAGGTCCCCGTTGGCCAATCATTCTGTGCACCTCAGTGTGCATATGCTTTACCCAAACACACACTCCATCCCTCCCACGCCCCACCTGTCGCCTTTGGTAACCATAAGTTTTTCAAAGTCTGTGAGTCTGTTTCTGCTCTGCAAATTAATTCATTTGTATCCTTTGTTTTAGATTCCACATATAGGTGATATCATATGCTGTTTGTCTTTCATTGTTGACTGATCTCACTTAGTATGATAGGCAAAGGAAACCAAAAACAAAATGAAAAGACAATCGACAGAATGGGAGAAAATATTTGCAAATGCAATAACTGACAAGGGATTAATCTCCAAAATGTACAAACACCTTCTGCAGCTCAATATCAAAACAAAAAAAACAGCTCAACAAAACAAAACCAACCAATAAAAAAAAATGTGCAGAAGATCTAAATAGACATTTCTCAAAAGAAAACATACATATGGACGGCCAAAAAAAAAAAAGCATGAAAATACACTCATCACTAATTATTAGAGAATTGCAAATCAAAACTCTGGAAAAAAAAGTATGGCGATTCTTCAAAAACCTAAAAATAGAACCATCATATGATCCACCAATCCCACTCCTGGGGATTTATCCAGGGAAAACCATAATTCTAAAAGGTACATGCACCCCAATGTTCACTGCAGACTATTTACAATATCCGACCCAGGAGCAATGTAAATGTCCATCAACAGAGGAATGGATAAAGAGGTTGTTGTACATATATACAATGGAATATTACTCAGCCATAAAAAAGAATGAAATAATGCCATTTGCAGCAATATGGATAGACCTAGAAATTATCATTCTCTGGATTGATTTTTTTATAGGCCCCAAAACTAATTTATTTTGAGTAACCAGAAATTTTAGGTACAGTTTTACAAG
>PVHT021183696.1:29723613-29740363 GCA_004024745.2 Catagonus wagneri | reverse complement strand
TAAAAAGCCAGAAGTTGCTGTACATGTATACTTCAGTTGAACCCATAGTAAATGAACAGTGGCACAAGGCTTGGGGCTTATGAAATGGACATAGAAATCAAATCTAAAGATTTTCCAGTGGTTAAAAAGGATCATGTAGTGCATCAAAATAAATAGCCTCATACTAGATTATAACTCAAGTTGAAAAATGAACCTATATAACTCTGAAAAGAATGAATGAATAAACGAATACATAAATAAACTAAATAGCTGAGAGGACAGAAGACAAATCTTTACAGAATTTCAAATAATTTATGTAGATACTTGCCCCTACAGGAGTAGGACCATAATCCCCTTTCCCTGAGAGCAGGCTGGACTTCAGTGCAAATCCAAGTTGAGTCATACTTGCCAAAATACCTGCCCAGCACTTCTCAGAGCGGTCAAAATCATCAGGAATACAAAAGAGAGAGGTCCCCCTATGGCACAGTGGGTTAAGAATCTGATGGCACGGGCACTGTGAGTTCGATTTCCAGCTGGCACAGTAGGTTAAAGGATACAGTCACAGCTGTGTCTTGGATTCAGTCCCTGGCCTGGGAATTTCCATATGCTGTGAGTTTGGCCATAAAATTAAAAAAAAAAAAAAAAGAGAGAGAGAAAGAAAGTAGGAAGGAAGGAAAAGGAAAGGAAAGGAAGGAAGGGAGGGAGGAAGGTGAGAAATTGTCATAGAACAGAGGAGATAAAGTGACCATTAGACCATTATAGCAAAATAAAATGTGGCATCCTGGGCTGGATTTTAGAACAGAAAAGGACAGCGGGGAACAAACTAACAAAATCCTAAGAAAGTTACAGGAGTTTAGCTAATAGTAAGGTACCAACATTTACTTCTTGGTTGTGACAAATGTAGCATAGTTCCAATCTGGTAACATGAAGATCTCTTGAGGAGTATGTGTCTTGGCAACTTGAATTTAATATTATTTATAGGTAGGACTTCCCGTCATGGCTCAGCAGAAACAGATCTGAAGAGCATCCATGAGGACAGAAGTTCAATCCCTGGCCTCACTCAGTGGGTTAAGGATCCAGCTTTGCTGTGAGCTGGGGTTTAGGTAGCAGACAAGGCTGGTGTTGCTGTGACTGTGGCCAAGACCAACAGCTACAGCACCGATTGGACACCTAGCCTGGGAACTTCCATATGCCATGGGTGCAGCCCTAAAAAGACAAAATAAATAAATAAAATTATCTGTAAATAAAAAGTTTAGTTAAAATAGAAGTTTAGAAATAGAAACAACACTGTAAATCAACTATCCTCTAATAAAAACAAAATTAAAAAATTAACAAGAAAATAGAAGTTTTTGATTACATTCAAATCAAAATCTTCTGATCACCAAAAGACACTATAAAGAAAGTAAAATGTTACAAACTGCAAAGGGTAGTTTAAACCTTGTTAATTCACAAATCATTAGCAACCAAAATATCTAATCATTAAAAATTAATATAAATTAAACAGTGATAGAAAAACAGTTAAAAGATGTCGACAAGCACTTTACAAATAGATTCCGTATATAAGCCATAATGCTTTATGTGAAGATGCTCAAACTCATTAGTTATCAGGAAAATTAAAATCACAATTATACACAATTTAGCCTTTGGCAGAGTGGTAAAAATGTAGGGGCTGAATAACTACAAGGGTAAAATATGGTCTGGAGGCCTACAGTTCATCTCTAGAATGGAGGAGTTTCATTCACAGAAATAATCTGGTAAACAATTTGACATTTTCTGTAACATGGAGTATGTGCATACTCTCACAGAGGAGTTTATAAATTCCCTGTTCATCATGAATCATAATAAGATTTATCATAGCAGAATTGTCTGAAAATGCAAACATTTGTAAATTTTCAATCAAAAGTAGAATAGATGATTTTAGTTATTCATACAACTGTATGAGTACTGTATAGGAACTGGACTGTGGCCACATGCATAAACAGGGGTGACTACTACAATATAACATTGAGGAGGAAAAAGCAAGTTACATAAGGATTCACACGGTATAAGACCATTTATTTATGAAAAGACAAATAAGTGCAAACTAATATTATAGAATATTCAGAAATATGGATAACTCTAGGAGTTAGGCTTGGGATGTGATCATGGAGATGTTTCAAAGATACGGTAATACTTTATATCTCAAACCAAGAGATGATATATATTTATTTATTTATATTTTTCTAAAGTTCTCTATTCATTTTCCATGCTGGGTATGTATAAAAAAGTTCATAATAACCACAGAACAAAAGTAAACTAGCAACGTGTCATAATTTTACAATCCCATACAATTCAGAAAGGCAAACATCTTAAGCAAAATGTAAAAGGGATAAGAACATGTTGTTTTACATTGAAGATCAAAAATAGGAGAGGTAATTAGGAACTAATTTATCAAGAAAACAAGATTCTTAGATCAGTCTTTTCTTCAGATGTGGAAATGAATCATTCTGTAGCAGATACTGGTTATGTCAGTGAAATTTTATATGCTATGGCTATAGTTAAATTGGAAACAATCTCTCTTGAGAGTCCTTCTTAATCTGAGAAAGTATTTATTTATTTATTGTTTAGAGCTGCACCCACAGCATATGGAGGTCCCCAGGATAGGAGTCTAATCAGAGCTACAGCTGCTGGTCTACACCACAACCACAGCAACGTAGGATCCAAGCCTCGTCTGTGACCTACACCACAGCTCACGGCAACAACACCAGGTCTTTAACCTACTGAGGGAGGCCAGTGATCGAACTGCAACCTCATGGTTCCTAGTCGGATTCATCTCTGCTTCATCGTGAAGGGAACCCCCAAGAAAGTCTTTAGAACACTTTCAGAAAGAGGGCAGTTTAAGGAAGAGGATAGAAAATCTTTTTAAAGTAGTTAGCATAGAAACAACCAATTAAAGTTTTAAGCTTTGGGGTCCAAAGAATTTCTCATGACCTACTACAAATGACAGGAATAATAATGATAATATAACTAGACCTATATCCCTCTGGTAAATTCTCCAAGATAAGTACCACTTAAAATATATGAGAACTTACGTTTTCTACAACAAATTTTTAAAATTTTATTCATTTGTTAAATTGATATTGATATAATGTGAGGAGATAATCAGAGATTGGCCTGGACCAGACAGCAGACAGGTTTGAAATAATGTCAAGTAGATTTTTCTTTAAGAAGCTTCTTTAAAAGTTTTAAGGCATGGAATACCATGGTCATGCTTACATTTCACTTCTCTGTCAGAGGTAAGTTGAAGAGGAATTTGCTAGCCACAGTCCGGCAAGAAATTAGGTTGGCCTGGACTAAGATGGTGGAATGGGCTAGGGAATTGTACAACTAAAGAAATATTTAGAGAGTCAACTTGAGAAGACTTGATCATTGACTATCTCTGGCACGAAAAAAATAAGAGTCAAAGAATATTCCAAGAATAATACTTGTTTAATGCGACTAGATTGACTAGTCATATACTGAATCAGACTGAGTGAAGAAGAGGAAACACCTTATTTTTAATATGTGGAGTATGAAGTGTCTAATGAAACATCCTTGTGGAAATATCCAGGAAATAGTTAAGCATCTAGGAATAGAGAGGAGAATTATTGAAAATGAGAAATAAATATGGACCTCATCAGAGTCTGAACAGTGTAGTGCTGAAATAGATATGATTTCTAAGGAAGAGAGTCTGGAGTGGAAAGAAAAGAGGATGAGATAGGGCCTTGAGAAGACCAGCTCTTACGGCTGGATAAGAGAAGCTTGAAATGAAGAAGGGAGCACCAAACACTTCTGAAGGTAATTAACATATCCAGGTTAGACTATATCAAAGAGGAAGAAAGTATCCGTTGTTTTCAGCAATTAAGCAAAATTCTTATAATACTAGAGTACAACGGAAGAAGAAATCTCAGTGGAATGTTGGGTTGTGAGTTGGTTGAAATGAGCTGAAAATAGATGTAATATAAGCAGAACTTTATGGGTATTCAAAACTTTAATTTAAAATAATTGTCTTTGGAGTTCCTGTTGTGGCTCAGTGTGCTAAGAACCTAACATGGTGTCTGTGAGGATGCAGGTTCAACCCCTAGCCTCACTCAGTGGGTTAAGGATCCAGCTTTGCTGTGAGCCGCACTGTAGTTCATGTAGGTCACAGATGTGGTTCGGATCTGGTATTGCTGTGACTGTGGTGTAGGCAGCAGCTGTAGCCCAGATGCAGCCTCTAGCCTGGGAACTTTCATATACACAGTTGAGGCCATAAAATGAAAAAAATAAATAAATAAAAAGTAATTGTCTTCAAGAGAAAATGGAATGTTTTTCCTTCCTTAGGTCTTTGATTCAGAGACCAGAAATTTAACCAATATTTACCAGACCAGAGATATTTGGGAAATTTGAGTAAGAGACGGGAAAATGAGTTGTAATGGATACAAAGTAGACTTCAATATTTTTATGCCAGTCAGTATTTTGCATGTCATTTTAGCCCAGATGATTGGTTTAGAAGAAACAAATGTACTTGAGCTAGTTGTAGCCATTATCACATTAAAGCATGTGAGAGAGTATTAAAATGTGAGTATATAATAATTATTAAAAATAATTGTGCATATGACATATTTGTTGAGAATTTTGCAATTTAATGGAACTTCACAATAACAATTTTAGTAAATATTTCAAACTGCATGCACGCCTGGTTTGTACCTCAGTAATACATTTTTGGATAATACATTTTTAATACATTTATTTCACAAGCTCTTTGGATAGATTTTTATGTTCTTGCCTTGCCATGTAGTAGTTCATCTCAGTAAAAGTGACTTCACCTAAAACTGCATATTATTTTATAGATTTAGAAAGTGCTCTATTAGACATGCCATGTAATTTTCAATAGATAAACGTGGGGAAATATTTGAGTGGTGATGATGAAGTTCAGGTTATTTTTCATGTTTCGTGCCCTGAGTACTTGTTTGCACAGTGGGGATTTCTCTATGTTTATAGAGATTAATTTCTCAGCACAGAAGCTTTAGGGCAGTAGTTTCTTGAACAAATCACTTTTAAAATTGAGAGATTCCTCCCCAGGTATATTTTAGTTCAGCATGTGTGCATGTGCCAGTGATTGGCTGAAATCATCAATAACTACAGAGAGAGACCCTGGAGGAAATGTTAAACATATTCACTTCAAAGTATAAATAACAATAGCAAACAAGGTACACCTGACCAATTCTTCACTCAAGAAGTGACTTATATGGAGCTTATTAGTAAGCAAAATATTGACTTCTATGCTATTCCATCATTCAGCTGTTTACACATTTTAGATTTTCTAAGCATATATAGCTCAATATAGCCTATATTTACTTAGGCCTGGGTAAATTATGTAAGTAATTAAAGATAAAATACTTTTTTAAGGTAAAATTATTTTTAATTTTTTGCCTGCTAAAAATTGTTTATCAGGAATATTTAGAAAACACTGTTCAATAAGGACAAATATTAAGTTATCTGTGTCCCATACCCTCAGCCAGAGGTAACCAACAAAACAGTGGATGATATTTTATTGGGTACATGTCTAATTATTTCAATAGCTTTATTTCAGCATTTTCTTACTTGTACATATGTGTGATACACATGTATATGTAAAACATATGTATGCCTTAAGAGGATACCATAAAGAATATAAAACTTTGTAATTTGTTTTATTGTTATTTATTTTTTATTTTTTGCTTCTTAGGGCCACACCCATAGCATATGGAAGTTCCCAGGCTAGGGGTCGAATCAGAGCTACAGCTGCCAGCCTACGCCACAGCCACAACAATGCCAGATCCAAGCCACAGCAATGCCAGATCCAAGCCACATCTGCAACCTACACCACAGCTCATGGCAACACTGGATCCTTAACCCACTGTGCGAGGCCAGGGATCAAATCTGCATCATCATGGATACTAGTTGGATTCATTTCCACTGAGCCACAATGGGAACTCCCTATACTGTAATTTTAAAGAAAATAATAAGTATATCTGTTCTAAAAAATAAACTGAAGCTAATACAGTTGACCTTTCGATAATATACAGTTAGGGACACTGACACTCCCTGCAATCAAATAACTGCATATAATTTACAGTCTGTCCTCTGTCCTGGGATTCACCCAACTGCAGATTGTGTAGTTCTATAATACTTACTATTGAAAAAAATCCATGTGTATGTAGACCTGTACATTTCAAACCCATTTTGTTCAAGGATCAACTGTATTAGGTTTTATTTTATCTGGATTCAATAATACCAATAGCGAATTAGATACTATTATATTAGTGGATGGTAATACCATGATTAAAACTTTAAAAAAAACTTTAAAGCACTTTATTTTATTTTTTCTTTTTAGGGCCGCACCTGTGGCATATGGAAGTTCCCAGGCTAGGGCCTGAGTCGGGAGCTGCAGCTACCAGTCTACACCACAGCCCCATACATATCTGTGACCTACAACAAAGCTTGTGGCAACACCAGATTCTTAAGCCACACAGAGTAAAGCCAGGGATCAAACCCGCATTCTAATCGATACTAGTCGGATTTTTAACCCATTAAACTACAACTCCTAAAAATGTTCTTATGCATTGTGATTTTTCAGGTACACATGTCATTTTGAGTGAAATAACATTTCAAATAATGTAAGCATTCTATCAACCTCTGAGTAAATATCACTTGTTGGTAAAACGATCCTGTACTCATTCCATATACAAAGCAGTAGTGAAATTTCACTCTAGCTGCTTAATAGTAATGGAAAATTATTATTTTATATTTTATTAATCAATAAAATACTATTAATTATGACATTAAAATGTTCCATTCTTCAGTCACTGGCTAACCTTCTAACAATCCAGTCTTTTGTATTTGACAGTGGTATAACTTTGTCAGATGATTCACAAATAATATTCAAAACAGATGTCATGGAAGGGAACAGAATGGGTGGATTTTTCTCAAAATGATGGTTTAAGTAACTGGCCTTTGAAAGTCAAGCTTTTGTTTGCTTGTTTGTTTAATTCTGCTCAAAGTTCACATTCACTTCGGGGATCTTTGTCCCTCCATTCATTCTCTCCTTCAGTGCTTATTCACAAAGAACGTACCCATGCAGTATTTGGAATATACTTACACTAAACAATTGTTCATTCTGTATTTGAAATTTAAATTTAACTGTGCATCTTATATTTTATCTTGCAATCTTCCCCAAACCCAGAATGAAGGAGCTTAAGAGATGGCTTTTTAAAGACATTATCATTTAAAACAAAGTCATAAGCATAAATCAAGAATTGAGAAAGGGCAGGTAAAAAGGCAAAAATGTCTAGATGGATGGTCTTAAGTGGGAGAAAGCATTGCATGTTTCTATACCCGAAATATGTTCGTAGTTTCTGTAACATGGAATGTGAGGCAACGGTGAAGTAGAAAGATGTCAAGAGAGGAATCAAGATCTACAGTATGTAAAGGCATCTTAAAGAAAAAAAAAAAAAAGAGTGGAGGGATAGGTAAGCTTAGTAAAAGAGAGAAGGAGAAAGAGAGAGAGGAGAGAGAGAAAGAAAGAAATGTAGAGACCTATAACTAGAGGTGATATTTCTCAATGTTCATTTGAAAACCATAGTTTACAATTTGTGTATGGGCCATTCTGTGTTAGGTATCCAAATTATTTGGGTACAAGATTTTATCTTCTTAAAGAATAAGTAAAGGATGAGGGAGACTGATGTTGAAACATTAAGTAAAACCACTTCAAAAGTTTGTTTCTTCTACTTAAGTATCTGTATTAATGAAATTGTTTTCCAATTAACTCACAGGTCCTCTCAGTGGGTAAAGTCTTATGGTCTCCCATTACTCCAGTGACTAGAATTCCAGTTGCTTTCCATGATTCTTAAAGGAAATAGGCTGCCTTTTAGCATGACAAAATGAAATTTTTTTCATGTTAAAAAAAAAGATTATTTGTACATCGGGCAGAGGCAGATTAAGGTGAATTATTCACAGATTTTAAATGTGTAGCAATATAGGTTTTTTTGAGCCATCTGCACCAACATGGATGCAACTAGAGATTCTCATACTAAGTGAAGTAAGTCAGAAAGAGAAAGACAAATACCATATGATACCAGTTATATGTAGAATCTAAAATATTGCGCAAACGTATCTATCTACAAAACAGAAACAGATTCACAGACATGGAGAAGAGTCTTGGCATTGCCCGAGGGAGGTGGGAAGTGAGATAGACTGGGGGTCTGGGGTTAGTAGATGCAAACTATGACATTTAGAATGGATAAGCAATGAGATCCTATAGTACAGAACAAGGAACTATGTCCAATTTTTTGTGATATAACATGAAGGAAGATAGCAGGAGAAAAAGAATGTATATACATATACATATATGACTGGGCCTATGTGTTGTTTGGCAGAAAATGACACAACACTGCAAGTCAACTAGACTCTGATTAAAAAACAGGGAGAGAATACAAATTTATTGTCAGTTTGGGATTAGAATCTTGGTTTTTTGCATGTATATATGTATGCCTATTTTAGACAAATGAGGTAAATGGTATGTGTGTGTGTTTTAGATAAATAAATTGCTATTGTTTTTCATTGAAATGATTTTTACAAACCTAGATTCTTTAATGGAATCTACAATGAGAAGAAAATATTTTGCAAAAAGCCTTCCAACTGAAAAATAAGGGTTTTCCTTATGGCACCATAAGATTTTCTCTTGTAAATATTGATACATTATTCTTTTCCTAATATAATAGTAGTCAGGTCCTATGTTAGTCAGATTTTGATTTACATAGAAAAAAGCAGAAGTAAAAATGACAGTAGAGCATACACTTACTCAGTTTACACATTTCTTTATATTATATGTTTTGGTAGTTTTTCCTGATCAGGGAAAGACAAAATCATTTTATAGTCTAATTTTATTTGTATTTTGTGTTCTCTTAAGCATATTAACATTGGAGGTGCTTAGATCATAAATGTTGACTTCTTCCTTGTGTCAATATTGTATCTAATAAAATAGCTTTTCCTGGTAATAGAAAAATATCTTGAACTTGTTAAAACAAATGAGCAAAACTTATTGAGCTACTCTTTGTGGCAGAACACTCTTTATGGTCAAAAAACTGTCCTATCCAGTCTGAGAAAAGCTAAGGAAAGTTGATGACCAACTCCATGAAACTCTCTGGTTTCTAGCAAATAAATTTTATGAAATCTAGCATTTCTATTCTTAAGAATTATTAGTTAATTAAATCAGGCAGATTACATGACTCTTTAGAAATGATAGGAAAAGACGTGATTGAAATTAAATAGGAAGTATCTATTTCAAGAGTTGGGTTTTTGCTTTTTAGGGCCACACCTGTGGCATATGGAAGTTCCAGGCTATGGGTTGAATTGGAGCTGCAGCTGCCTGCCTATGCCATGGTTCACAGCAACACCAGACCCTTAACCCACTGAGCAAGGCCAGGGATTGAACCCGCATCCTCATAGATACTAGTCAGGTTTATTACCATTGAGCCATGATAGCAATTCCTTAAGAGTTTTTAAGAGTTATAGTTGTTTAGACTTTAAAATAATTTATGAATTCCAAACAAGTTAATTGGTAAAATTTGAGGATCAGGCAGGTGGACATCAAATATCATTTATATTATTAGTGAAACAGTACAGAATATAACATAAATGTGAGTCCTATTGGTCAAAATGACTTTCTCTGCCCCCTCCCTAAATTTTACTCATTCTGAGTGGCAGGAGAATCTGTACGCTTGCATACTGTAGTAAAGAGGGTTAATTTTTGAGCTCTGTATTCTGCGGTGGTCCCATGCATTCTCAGTCCCCTCTCTCAAATAAAATAAATAGTCTTTTAGAAAAGAGTGAGTGGTGAGTGAGGGATGTGTGGACAAAGAATGGAAATGGTTTTCCCATATCTTTCCTTCCTAAAGAGTAAACACCATAATGGCATGCTCAACTGTTCCAATAAAAATGAAAAAAAAAAAGTTTGCTGTGCACATCTCTAACCTTAGAGACTTCTAGAAGGCTTGCTGGTCCTCTAAAACATTAGAGGTTTACCAGAAGTCTCATTATTGATGTTTAACCATTGTGTACATAATATTGTCTTCTCTCAAAAATACAGAGGATTTAAGCCAGGTGGCCACTAACAATATTTGTTAATCAAGGGATAAAATTTTTATTTTGGATCATTGAAATTGTATGTTTAAAATTATTTTACTAATTTGAAGTATAATTAACTTTATTAAAATAAACATACACTCCAGTCCTTGCATGGGGTTATAGTTTCCAGACATTGTTCTTTCTTCTTTCCTTGACTATATTCTCATTCAAACCCAGAAGACTGAATATCTCAGAGGTCTCTTCAAAAGCACATTGAATGTTTTGGGAAATGGCACAACTTTTACTGATAATCCCTGATTCTGCTCATTTCCAAGTGCCTTTTCCCAGCAGATATTCCTGGATTTGCGTTTTAGTAAGAACATGTCACCCAGTTATGGAAACTTGGATAGAAATACCGGGAGTTTAAACTCTGGGGGAGAGGGTGTACAAAATCCCAGAAGGTCTGACCTATGAAATAGGAAACAGAACAGTGAGCAATAATGGAGATGTTACTGCAATATGTTTGTTCTTTGTAAGATGGTTCCTCTTTTCCTAGGAACAGCTTAGGTTTTCTGCCCTTTATAGGCATAGAAAATTTTTCATAGATTTAAAGAAAAATACAACTAAGATTTCCATGCACTTTTATACTGCACAAATTTCATTCCTCTAAGCAGATTTCAGCCAAAAGGCATGCATTCCATTCCTCAGCGATAAATTTCTACTCCACTGCCTTCAGCTAATATTAAGGATGCTCTTTCTAAATTGGATACAGAGCTCAGTTATCAGAATGCCCAGATGTACCAAGCCCTTGAAAAATGATGAGAACTAGGGAAAAGGTGGCAGAAATTGACTCCTCCTCTGACGGGCTAATGAGTCTGGCTTCTAAATTCCCAAGAATGCCAAGCTTATTATACACTGCTCATTTAACTTTTCTCTACAATCATCATCCACCAGGAATTGCCATAATTCAGGTATTTGTTCATGTCTTTGCTTTCTAAGAGTCATTAATTTTGTTTCTAATAATCATAAAAAAATACACTTCATTTTGGACATTTGCATTCTTGGTTTATAAGAACCAATGAGTATACCCAGGGCAGGATTTTAAAATAAATAAGTAATTTTATTGCCTGCCATGTCTGTTGATGTTAAAGTATTTGTATGGTGTTGCTGAAATAAAGTCTTCAAAAGCTGGACAAAAGTATGTTTGTTCAGATTAATATATCATTAAAAATTCTCTGTTTATTACTCCTATTTTTCCAAACATATTTTTTAAATATAAATCTTATTGGAGTGTACTTGACTTAGAAAATTGTGTTAGTTTCAGCTGTACAGAGAAGTAAACTAGGTATACACATACATATATCTATTCTTTTTCAGATTATTTTTCCAGGTATGTTATTACACAGTATTGAGTAGATTGTCCTGTGCTGTACAGTAGGTCCCAGTTATCTATTTTATAGATAGTAGTGTGTGTATGTCAATCCCAATGCCTAATTTATCCCACATTTCCCCTTTGGTAGCCATGAATTTGGTTTCAAAATCTTTGAATCTGCTGCAGTTTTGTGAGTTGTTTTGTATCATTCTTTGTTAGATTTCACATATTAGTGATTTCGTTTGATATTCAAACATAATAAAGTACAGATGGAGCCAAGTTCAAGTGAGCTATGGTACTAAAGTATTGTGACTTCCCTAGCCTCTTCTTTCTATAATTTCTTCCTCAAGTGTACCTCAGATGATGACCCTGTCTGTCTCCTAAAATCACAATGAGTTTATTAATGATTGTTTAAGTATATTGAATAGGAAAGTGTATACAACTCTTCTCTTTTTTGCATATCATCTGTTTATTTTTGTCTTAGCACAAAATTTCTTAATTTATACCCTCTCATGATTTTTACAATCATTTCCTAATCTTGATGGATCACTATGGGACATTCTTCCCAACACCACCACTCCACTCTCCATACATTACACAGATCTTCTTAAAAGTCTTTTCTTGCCTTTCATGATACCAAACTGTCTTGGTTCTGCTCATACCCCTTCACTAATCACAATCTTGGCAAAAACTCCTGGCATATTCTAAGGGGACAATGGAGAATATTTTAACTAAAAGAACATTAAAAATATTGGGTAAAAAAGCTGGGAATGATAAGAAACGTACCTGTCCCTCTTGTACCCCACAAGTGGCTAGTGTCAGCTGGGGGCAATAAGGTGAATAACTACCCACCTGATGTTAAAAGTCAAGGAAGGAATGATACAAAAATAAAATTCGCTGTCCTCACTCTTTCCTCTCCATCTGATCCCCATTGGCTAAAACCAAAGTGAAGGCAGAGGGTAAGAGAGTCCTCGTGAGGACACAATTTCTAAGAGTGAGTGAGTGTGCTGTTAAAAACTAAATTTAGGCATTAACTCATCCTCAGAGTTTGGTCCTGTGCATAAGGTAATGTGAAGTTGGATGAAAAGTGCACATGGAGGAGCAAATAGAAAATATTCTGTTCAATTTCTCTGCTCATCTCCCCCAAGGATTCGTTTTCATATACGTATACTTAGACTTAAATATACCCAGAAATCTACTCCTGGCAAACTTTTCACCTCATTCTATCTCTCCTACAGTGACTTAGATAGTTGACAGATGCCATTATATTTTGCAATGATCTTCAGATGCATAACCTACTAATGAAATATGCCAGTTATCCCAAAGTTAGATTTACAGTTGTCTTATTATTTCCTTGCAAATATTATCATTCGCTTATAAAATATATTTCTGCTCCTGGTATCACCCTCCATCCAAGCCACCAAAACATGGATAGACAGATAATTTTCTTTTCAATATTTGATATCCAAGCAATCAAAAAGTTCCTGAATTCAAGTAGACAATCACAGTTTACCATTTAAATACTTCCAAATTTATTTTCTCTTTTCTATTTTTCTATCCCTAGTTTATATTCCCTTGTTTCCAGGTTTAAGTAGTCAATTACATCACAGGCATAGAAGTCAAAGATCATGAGCATTGGTAGTGTTGTCAGATTTAGTACTATAGAGACCTCTCAAATCCGTGAGAAGCTAGTTTTACCAAAGTAGGGCCACTCCTTGAAGCTTTATCAATGAATGAGTGATGAGCAGAAAAAGAAAACAGCCTTGTGGTAGCCAAAGTGGAGGGGGTTATGAAAGGGCTGGAGTGGGAGTTTGGGATAAGCCAATATAAGCTATTATACATGTAGGGTATAAACAACCAAGTATTTTGTATAGCACAGAGAACTATATTCAATGTCCTATGGTAAACCATGATGCAAAAGAATATTTAAAAAGTGTAAATATATATATATATATGTATATATGTATAATTAATCACTTTGCTGCATAGCCAAAATTACCACAACATTGTAAATCAACTATACTTCAATTTAAAAAAAAAGTGATGAGTTAATAGATGCAAACTATTGCCTTTGGAGTGGATAAGCAATGAGATCCTGCTGTATAGCCCAGGTAACTATATCTAGTCACTTATGATGGAACATGATGGAGGATAACGTGAGAAGAATATATATATATATGACTAGGTCCCTTTGCTGTACAGTAGAAGTTGACAGAATACTGTAAATCAACTATAGTGGAAAAAATAAAAATCATTAAAAAATTTTAAAAATAGAAAAAAAGTGATGACTTGCAGGGATATCATATGGCTGTAAGGTGTTGGAGAGAGAGAGAAAATCTTGCTTGATATAACAAAATGTTAGAGAAAATTTTTCATTTAAAACTTTTTTTTAAGATAAAGGAAACATCGACATATATATGTGCATATATATATATTATATATATAATACATATACATATATTTGAGATTATAAGTAGTAACAAGTGGGAGGATATAAGAGAGGGGAAATAAGCAACAAATGATAATATTGAAACAGGATTCTGAGCAAGGATATTATTAAGAAGTGTCTCTGGGAAAATTAAAGGTTAGTTGACAGGTTTTTTTTCTGAGATAATAATAAGGATATTTTCAGTCAAAAGGAAGAAGATAAAATTAATGAGCATCTATCTACACAATTGCATATTATTCTATTATGTAGATAAAACATGCTTTATTTAGCAATTCCTTGATATTTTTATATTTGAATACACTCCATGTTTGTAGATTTGTTTCTTTTTCATTTTTTGGAGTCATTTTGGAAAATGTAGCAATAAAGCCTCAAATAAAGGTGAATTTAGTTACAAAGGATAGAGTCATAGAATATATGTGTTTCTAATTTTAATATGCTCCTAAGTGCTTTCAAAAGTTTAAAACCACTCACATTATTCATCCTACATAACTGAAACTCTATCTTTTCACCAACATTTCCTCATTTCCCCTAATCTCTAGCCCCTGGGAATTACCAGTCTACTCTTTGTTTTCATGAGTTTGACTTGTTTTAGATTTCGCATACCTGTGAGTGACACCATGGAATATTTATCTTCCTGTGTCTTTCTTATTTCTTTTAATATAATGTCCTCCAGTTTCATCCATATTGTCTCAAAGGCAGGATTCCCTTCTTTTATAAAGCTGAATACATGCTATTACATATATATGTACATATATGCCACATTTTTATTATCATTCATCCAAACACTTACTATGCTTTCACTTGTAATAATAAATATAAAATTAAATCTGTTTTTCTAATTTATTTTCAGTACTCAACATAACATGTTTTATAGTAAACATAACTGATGTTTTCAAAGAAATTTTATGGTTTATTTTCTTTCATCTTTTTAAGAACTGAAATATTTGACGAAACTATGTTAATTTTCCAAACAACAGAATAAAGTTTCAGTAATTTTGAAATATTTGTGCCCAGTAATTGACTTCTTGAAGTTTCATCTTTTTATGTTATTATTACTATCCTCTAGTTTTTCTTCTTCTTTAGGAACTGCACATTGTGTCAATGACCCAGGCTCAAATTTGATTCAAATTTTTCTCTCCCCTTTACTAGCCACATGATCTTAAGAAAGTTATTTAAGTTTCATGTGACTTCAACTTTCATTAAAATATTTTTGTCTTATTATACTTTCATCATAAGATAGATAAATCTAAGAGTTAAATATTACAATGTTTAAAAAAATACATTAAATTTGTTAACCAGGAGAAATTAGATTGAATTTTCCTTAGATTCATGCATATAATTTCATATTCCAAGTAGCTACAGAGAAAAGTTTTCATATTCCAAGTAGTTACAGAGAAAAATTATTATATTCCAAGGTTACTTTAATTCAAATTACTTGGAAAGTACTCGCTTCATCACAATAAAGTTTGAAGTAGAAAATATAAAGGAAAAAAGGCAACCCATAAGCTACTTTCTAAATATTATATGAGTAGTTAAAATAATTTGTAAGAAATGACAATAATTATAGTAATAATTGTAACAATTATAAGGTCAAAATTTTGTCATTATTAAGTCACATCCATCTCTATATTCTCTAATTTCTGCTTCAATATATGTGTAAAATGTCAACTTACAACTAATTTAGTGTATTTAGTAGGCTTCATTGAATTTTTTTGTTCTTAATTACAGCAAATACCAATAAGATCAAAACAATTTAATTATCATTTAATTATCAGTTATTAAATGCACTTGTGATGTTTTCATAAACAACATACAGAAATAACATCACAAAAAAGAGTATAGCAAACTAGTGGAACTAAGTAGATTTAAATTGCAATTTCATATCATTATGAAGAACAGAACTTAAATATATGCAAAACATGAGCAAACAAATTGGATAAAAGAAAGGCAGTGTCTCTATTATAGTAGGAAGAGAAAAAAGACAAACACATATAGTTCAGTGTAATCTATTATAATAAAGTTAAAGTGACTGTTGGCAGCACTTTGATTCACTGGCTGGTTATAATCTTTGCATATTTTTTCACCTGATAAATAAAAAGCTGAAAGGGAAACCAGCCAATGATCAACTAGGATTTTTTTTTTTTAAATTGTAAATTCCTGTGATAGTAACACAACCTTGATAAATCAAGTAAATCCATGTAGAACAGGGCTCAACTCAGCACTACTAAAAATGTTGGTCAGACAATATTATTTGGGGAGGCTGCCCTGTGAATATGGGAGTGAATATATGGCCATATATATGACCCTATACACTAGATGCTAACAGCACATCCACCAACCCCTATGAGACCAAAAACTATCTCCAGATATTGCTAATTGTCCTCTGGGGAAAATCACACCCTTTGTGATGAATTAAGGTTGTAAACAGAGTTTGTCATACTAAACAAGAACCTTAGAATGAAAAGTATGACCTAATTCTGTTAAATCAGAGGTTACTTACATAATTTATGCTATTATTTGCAGATTACTGAAAGTGAAAGCCAGAATATCTTATTTCCTGGCATTGCTTTTAAAAAACTCTTATAAAGTTTCAAAGGAATTATTATTTTTTTTTTTTTTTTTTGCCTTTTGTCATTTTAGGGCCGCACCGGCGGCATGTGGAGGTTCCCAGGCTAGGGGTCTAATCGGAGCTGTGGCCACTGGCCTGCGCCGCAGCCACAGCAACGCAGGATCCGAGCCGCGTCTGCGACCTACACCACAGCTCACGGCAACGCCGGATCGTTAACCCACTGAGCAAGGGCAGGGATCGAACCCGCAACCTCATGGTTCCTAGTCGGATTCGT
>PVHT021183696.1:29569120-29722613 GCA_004024745.2 Catagonus wagneri | reverse complement strand
AGGGGTCTAATCGGAGCTGTGGCCACTGGCCTGCGCCGCAGCCACAGCAACGCAGGATCCGAGCCGCGTCTGCGACCTACACCACAGCTCACGGCAACGCCGGATCGTTAACCCACTGAGCAAGGGCAGGGATCGAACCCGCAACCTCATGGTTCCTAGTCGGATTCGTTAACCACTGCGCCACGACGGGAACTCCTCAAAGGAATTATTGATTTTTAAACCCTGCTCTCTTGAATTTACATATTTGTGAGCTACTCCAGCTAGTTACATTATTTTTAGTAAAAAATAATGTTCTGAAAATTTGAGGCAAGACTGTGTTTCAGCTTAAAAATTATTGATTATCAGTGTTAATTATTCCTTTTTTTAGGACTGCACTTATGGATTTTCCCAGGCTGGGAGTTTAATTGGGGCTACAGCTGTTGGCCTACGCCACAACCACAGCAACGCCAGATCCAAGCGTGTTTGCGACCCACACCACATTTCACAGTACCGCAGAGAGGCCAGGGATTGAACCCGCAACCTCATGGTCCCTAGTCAGATTCATTTCCACTGCTCCATGACAAGAATTCTGGCGTGTTCATTATTCTAACACTGTAATTTGAAATACCTCTTTAAGGAATATAAATTATTTACAATTTCACAAAACATAAAAGTAAGAAAAAAGAAAAATAGTAGCTATTTTAATAAAATTATTTGATGTATTCACTGGATTTATTTTCTGTGGGAATGTATACTTTTCCTCTGTTTCATGTTTTATTCCCAGAACCCTCTAAAAAGCAACATTTTTTCTCTTCTTCTGTTTCATGTCATTCTTCCTCAGGGGATAAAATGTGACTTCCTTGATGGGTGGGAAGGGACTGAGCCTGACAAGAGCAGCCCCTTCTCTCTCCTGTATTCCTACCAGCAAGCATGGACTTTCTTCCTAAGAACATAAAATCTACAGAGTCGGGTATAGATCTATGATTATCCAGCTGTGCAAATGACTGGCATGATCTGTAACCAGTTCGGGGGTTATATATTTATAAGCAGAGATGTCCATCTGAAAAAAAAAAAGAGTTTCCCTTGTGGCACAGGAGAAACGAATCCGAGTAATAACCATGAGGTTGCGGGTTAGATCCCTGGCATCATTCAGTGGGTTAAGGATCTGGACTTGTCGTGAGCTTGTTGCAGACACAGCTCTGATCTGGTGTTGCTATGGCTGTGGTGTTGGCCAGCAGCTGTAGCTCCAACTGGCCTCCTAGCTCCGACTGGAACCTCCATATGCCACAGGTGCAGCCCTAAAAAGCAAAAAAAAAAAAAAAAAAGCCAAAATTTCTGTGTCCATCTAGCTGGCATCTGTGTCTATCAATTGATTTTTGAATAGTATAAACAGAGTGCTCTTTATTAATTTTCAAATGATTCTGATAAAGCTTTTCATCTTAATAGGAGATATTGGATAGATATTGGATATTATATTTTTCTTTTTTTAAGGATATAAAAAACAAGCTTGCTTATTGGATATAAGCGAAAATAACATTTTCATATCAGTGTATCTTTGTAGGACTTAGAATTATGATCATTCAAGTAACAACATGATAATAGGTGCTATCATATTAAAATGAGTTATTTTTTAATTTTTTAATATTTTTAGGGCCACACCTGTGGCATACAGAAGTTCCCAGGCTAGGGATTAAATCGGAACTGTAAATGCTGGCCTATGCCACAGACACAGCCACAGCAATGCCAGATCTAAGCCTCATCTGTGACCTACACCGCAGCTCACGGCAATGCCAGATCCTTATAAAATAGGTTATTATTTTAAATCAAGACAATTGCATGTTAGCAATTATAAATCTTGCTGGCTGTTTTTAATAACAAATTTTCCATACAATTAAGCTATTATTAGTTGAAATAAAAAATAGGAAATACATACTTAGAATTCCATTGTGTTAGCTGATCTGTTCAAATAATACAAGTTTGAAATTCTTTGTATTATAAAATCATGTTTGTAGTTTGCGTTTAAGTTTACTGTCATTCCGTATTTCCTTTCTAATGACTATTAGCCGGTCAGTTTGTGGATAGGATAATAATAGCAATAATATTGTATTGACAATAAGAGCCAGTCACAGCTGCACTCACTGGAACTGTATTTGTTCATTTAGCATTTGCGGCAGCCCTGTGAAGTGAGTAGTGGAGTGATCCCTACAAGATAACAGAGGCACTGAGAAAACATTGAAAATCTAAACCTAGAACTATAAAGAAATGTGCCTCTCATCCAAAAAATAAGTGTATTTGCCAAAACAAGGTGGCAATGTGCTTAACTGTCTAAAGGCCACAGACACAGATGAAATATATGCATTTCTTTAACCTAATTAAAAGCAGGCATTACTAACAGAGCAAGGACACTCTGTTGTAATTCCTTCTAGTTGGAGGAGAAAACCTCATAGTTCATAGCATCTTGCTGGGGACAGATTCAGAATGGCTTCCTACTCTTAACACAAAGCTAGTTTTTTCTCCCTTTTGTATTAAGTGAATGATGTGCTTGGGCTTCACCGTGAGACACACCTAGATGAATTTATTGTGTCCCAGCCCCAGAACTATGCCTTACACAAATTTAAAGAAATCTACTGGCTGAAAGATTTTGGTCTTGCAATTATGAAGACTTCAATTCTTTTCTAATGTTTACTAGTAGTAACTAAATGAAAATAGGAGATTTAAAATCTATTTATAATAGTAAATGTGCATATTCATTGAAACTAAGAAAGTTTTATTATTAAAAGGAGCTGCAATTTCCTGAAGAACATACTAACTCTTTCTTCACACTATGAAATGATGTGAATAATAGTTTATTACCAGTGTAATTCAACCTTTACACTTCTTCCTAAAGGAAAAATTTAAAAAATGACTATTTTCATATCAACTAACATATTATTAGGCTAAAAGCACATTGAGAACTGGATTGAAACTATGATACAAAAATTATACATTACTGTATTCATTAATATGCATTATTGAAACAATTCAAGTTATTTCTATACCTTATTGATGTTAAGATGAACTCGAACTGTCTTTTAAATTTTTTCCATTTGAGATAAATTTATCTAACTCTTCACTATTTATCTCAAATTTGTTTGCACGAAGAAAAAGATGTCAAACAGAAAGCAGAGTGCGCCTTAGTAACTATTTAGAATAAAGCATATTCATATTAAATGGAGAATAACTGATTTGAGTTAATCTTATTATGAATCATAAAAATTGTGGATATAATTATCTGTGGCCAAATTTTCTCCAATACCTGCTTCTTCAAATCTTATTTAACAAAGAAAGATTTTTGTTTAAATAGTTATTATTAGCAGTTGTATTTGTAAAATCAGAAGCATGTAGTTGCCATGTACTATCCCAAAAGCAGAATGCAATGCATTATTCAAAGCACTTTACATAGTGTGTGTGTGTTTAATTTGATTAACCATCTAAGCAAGGTATTATTCTTTTATTTCCCTAAGATCAGGCAAATTCTTCTACTCTTTGAACACTGGGAAATGACTGATATCTAAGTCCAACCTGTCAGGTTCTATATCTGTATTTAAAGCTACTCACTGAACTTCATGGGCCGTTGACTAGTAAACAAATCTGACTGGTATCCATGAGAATGCGGATATCCAGCATTGCTGTAAGCTGTGAGTGTGGTGTAGGTCTATCGCAGCTTGGATCCCGTGTTGCTGTGGCCGTGGCTTAGGCCATCACCTGTAGCTCTGATTAGATCCCTAGCCTGGGAACTTCCATATGCCTGAAAAGAAAAAAAAAAAAAAAATCTGTGAACAAACCAGTTCAAAATGGCCTTCTCAATTGGATTAATTTGGAAATTGCTCTTCTTGGATGTATGTAAATGAGATGGAGTCTCCCCCTTATTTCTGTTCTTTTCTCATTTGTCCCCTTTTGATTTCACTAATTCTGTTATACTAACCAGAACCACATAAGTGAGGACTTGACAGCCATAGAGTCTTGCTGACTATCTGAAAATATACAACTAAATATCTAGAAACTTGGAATTAAAAGCTCAGTTTGTGTGGAACATACTTTTTTTGTGTTCTGTCTTATTGAGTGGTGCACAAAGGAAGAACTAAATGATTTAAAAACAAAAACAAAAACAGTGAACCTCTTTTTAATATCTGGTCGTGCCCTGGATTTTTTATTTACACAGATTCAAAAGGCCCTTCATGCTGAGCCAGAATGAAATCCAGAGCTGCAAAGGAAAGAGCCAACATTCAGAAGAAAAATATTATAACCCTGTGGACAAAAGTTTCACCATATCTCTGTCTTGCTGTGGAATTCTAACTCTGTCCAATATATATTTTTAGTAGGTATGATTCCCAGGTCTCAAAACCAGGTATGCAAAAATATTTTCTGTCTTTATCTTCCAGAAGTCAAATGGATTTCAACTTGGCAGCCTTATCCTGCTGGAATCACAGAAAATTTTTTTTGGGGGGGGCTTTCTCAGCCTGGGATTTTCTGCAGTTGTGTAATTCATAAAGCTCTAAGGCATTTGAAGAGAAGGCCCTCTTGCTATTTGCCATCCAATTTCATAATGATAACTGATTTTCCTCCTTGGTATATATTCAACATTGCCAATTCTATCCTGCTTCTGGACCATTCTCAGGACTCTGAAAATCTTTAGATTCTGGCTATGATTCTGCTTCTAGGAAAAGCACATACCTATCTTTTTCAGAGGCCTTGTCATTTCTTGGGAACTTTCAGGAACCAGCACTACTCCTACAGGACCACATCCTCCTTTTTCAGCTTGAGGTAATATCTGCATAACATATGTGAAACCCCCATAATGAAAAATAGATAACTAAGAAGGTTTGCATGGATGCCAAAGCACTTCCCAGCTACATTTTATATTTACTATAAAACACTTATTTTCCTTTCAGATGATTTTGAAGATGCTTAGACTGAGATTTCTTCTTCTTTTTGTTTTTTTTTGCTTTTCTTTAGAGCCACACCTGTGGCATATGGGAGTGCCCAGGCAGGGGTCAAATCAGAGCTGCAGCCACCGGCCTATGCCACAGCCACAGTAATGCCAGATCCAAGCTGCGGCTGTGACCTCCACCACAGCTCAAGGCAATGGCAGATCCTTACCCCACTGATCGAGGCCAGGGATCTAACCCATGCCCTCATGGCTACTAGTCAGGTTTATTACCACTAAACCACAATGGGAACTCCTGGACTGAGATTTCTTTGGTAAGTCAAATTTTCCCTAAAGTGAAAGGTTATCCAGATTGTATGCCTGGGTATTTGGGATATGCCTGAGTATTTGGGGCATGCCTGGTTTGGGGCAGAGATTAACACTGGCTATATCCTGACTGGTAAAAAATAGAATCAAAATACTAGTGAAAGTGATTGATGTTGACATAAACTATGTGAGGAGTGTTATGGACTAAATGTTTGTGTTTCCCCCACACGTATATGTTGAAATCTATTCCCCAGTATAACGGTATTTGGAAGGAATGCCTTTGAGATGTATTAGATTTTGAGAGTAGTCCCCTCATAAATGGGCTTAGTGCCCTTATCAGAAGAGGCTGGATTGCTATCTCTTCCTCTTTCAACCACTTCAGGATATAGGGAGAAATTGGCTGTCTGCAACTTGGAAGAGGCTTTCACCAGAAACTAACCATACTGGCATCTGATCTCAGGCTTCCATCCTTCCAAACTATGAGAAATAAATTTCTGTTATTTATACACCCCTAAGTCTGTGGTATTCCATTATGACATCCAAAATGACTAAGACAGAGAACATACATTTTATTTAGATCATAAAGGAAGTAGAGAGAGGGGAAAAGTCTGCACAATTATCAAATTTCTTTCAGCTATCAGCCATATATTATGCAAACTATAATAATTGAGGATTAACTCCAAAATTTCATCACCTAAATCTTCAGATTCAAGCTGTTTACTTTTGACTATTTCACACCTTACAGTTGGAAAAGTATTTAGCCACATACTGACTTTCAGGTACCTCTTGGGCAGGAGCTTTTACACTGCCAGCCAGAAGGGTAAGCCTTTCTAGACTAACATTGCAAAAAAAGTCTTCCCATTTGTACATATCTGTCCCTCCTTTCTATGAGCATTTTGTCTTGCTTACATGAAAATTAATAGAGGGAAACCTCACTAAAATGGAGTTTGAAGGCCAGAAAAGGGAGACCTAAGGTGAATACTACACCACATTAGTACAGATGCCAAGGGGAAGAGGCATACTTTGTATCTCCAGCAAGAAGTGACACTCCTTAATACTGCCAGCCTAACTGAAGGAAGATAGTGTCCTTGCCTGACAACAGCTCAGCCAATCGGACTGCCCCTATTCAGCCAATGAAGAGCCATTGTGCTTCTAACTCTTAGTTTCCTCCACTTGACTTTTAGTTTATAATAGCCCCTTCCAGCTTACCTGTCTCATCTGTAAGAGTTTTCTCTCCTGTGTTTTACCTGACTTAAATGGGGTTACCCAGAGTTACATGTCTCAATTTGCAAATCTTTGCTGTTCCTGAATAAATCCATTT
Organism: Catagonus wagneri; assembly: GCA_004024745.2. Lineage (NCBI taxonomy): Eukaryota > Metazoa > Chordata > Mammalia > Artiodactyla > Tayassuidae > Catagonus > Catagonus wagneri. Next base: position 29,716,080 of record PVHT021183696.1, on the reverse strand, counting down.
TGCTGGTTAAACAACAACAACAAGAGGCTGTTGTACCGTTTTCAGTTAACATATACAATGCATTTAGCTCACTCTTTTTAGAATTCAGAGTTTTGCCTGTATAAACTTGCAGGAACTTTCTAGAGAGGAGGATAAAAACTAACCATATCCACAGACTGCAAAGGGGCTGCCTGTACCTTAGCTATTCAGAATTTTTCCATGTGAGGTTATAAAGTGTTGTAAGGTAGAAGATGCAATTTTGGAGCTGGTAGAATTAAAGGAAATGGTAGGATGAAATGTATGAGCAAGATTAAAAAAAAAGTTTTTTTTTTTTAAGTTTGCCATCTGGGTAGAAAGAGGCCATTTGAAATTTCAAAGGACTTGTTTTTATGTGAATTTCTATTTCATTTACTGTATTACTTCTTAGGATACTATATATATATATATATATATATATATATATGTATGTATGTATATAATTTTGCTACTTTCTTGGATAAACCTTATTTTCTTAGAACATTAAATATGTTAAGTAAATTGATCTGGCCTTAACAATTAATTATTGGGTAAAATTCTTCTATGACAAGGTTTTTTTCCACCTTTCCATTCTCACCTAGCAGGAGAAAGAATCCCATCTTTAACATTACATGCTAGAAGAAAAAACTCTTGTAACTTTATACACAATAATACCATGCCTCTCCTGTATCTGTTCCATTTCTTTTTCCTAGAATGCCCTCTAGCTCTATCTTTTACCCACTTCAAGTTTGAGCCTGTTCATCCTTCAATCCCTAGAAAGGGTGATATTTCTCTGTGGCGGAGACCTTGAGTTGCTTTACAACATCTGCTAGCTGTAAAGTGCTGCATGATTAGTCATGAGGCATGGTATTGGAAGATTAATATACTGTATATTTAAAAAAAAAAATGCTAAAAATCTTCCTTCAAATATCTTAGAACATAAACCATGCATTGACCAAGGCCAGAGTGTTTGGGAAAATGGCAGGAAAGATTCAGAATATTGGAGTGTGTTGGCTGCTCTTGGCTACTGTGAAAATAGTACTACATGAGAGACGATACATTTGATCCAAAGCAGAGAGAGATTGGAACACAAGAGCTTTGATAAGGAAAGCATTCTTAGTTGTCTGAACACCCTATATCTGTAGACTACATAGCAAAACCAAAGATGTTATGAGTTTCAAGTAGTCTTAACAGGAAATAAGATTTAAGCCTTATGAAACCCTCGAGTCTAGTAAAGAGATTGAATTAGGTTCTGTCCTTTAAACCCAGTCCATGGTTTTACATAGCTTCAAGACCAAGAGGGACATAGGAGGTAGGGTGACCAACCATCCCATCTTGCCCAGGACAGAAGAATAGCCTGAGAGGCAACCTTCCCATTTAAAATCAGGCCAGCCTTGGCAAATGAGAGGGAACTAAAAATCCTATGCCATGAGCCAACAAGTTAGCTGAAGGCTTCCTAATCCCTGGATTGCAGCTGAAGTGTATAGTTCTAACATCAGAGTTGGCAAAGCATATCTGATACCTTAGCTCCCTGACTGTAACAAGTAAAAAAACTTCTCTTGGTAAACCAATTCTAGGTTGTTCTCTGGGAGCTATTCTCAGAGAACCAACTTCCCTAGGTCCCACTGTTCCCCTTAATGTCAAGAGTCACATGTAATTTTTGAGCACTTGAAATATGGGTATTCCAAATTCAGACATACTGTAAATGTAAAATATATGACAAATTTCAAAGAACTACAGAAAAAGAATGTGAAATACATCATTCACATTTTTATATTGATTACAGGTTGAAATAAATATTTTGGTATATTGAGTTAAAGAAAGGTTATCTATTATTTTTATGTTTAATGCAGTGACTAGACAACTCAAAATTTTATATGTGACAAAAGGTGGATTTCTGTTGAACAACACTGCCCTAGACATGCTAAAGATTATTTTTCATTGCACAACCTCCTATTAAATACTAAAATTTCTTTGCTTGCGATAGATAGCTTTAACATGCTCTCTTAGGAGAAAGAGCTCTTCATCTCATTTAAAATCTGAAAATCCTTTTTTTAAGCTTCTTCAAAGGAAATATAAATTGGAAAGAAACTCATTTCCAGTGAAAAAAAATTCTTAAAATATTACGCCAGTCATATCTCATTGCCAAAAATGTAAATAAAATGCCTCCATAGATGTAAAGTTAAAATACACAGATACTCGATGCATATGTGAGTTCTGAAACCTCCTCATAGGCTAAATAAATTACATAAATTAGTACTGTTAATTACTCTCCAAAGGGCAATGTGAAAATGATAGATGGATAATTCTGATTATTGAAAGTTCTCTCTCAAGCATAGAAGAATAAATTTGATCAATACAACCAGAGTGATTTTTTGATGTACCCAATGTTTTCATCAATATTTTTTCTGGGCTTTTCTTTCTCTCTTAGGTTCCTTCTTATGATAACCAGTAAAATAAATAGCTCACCATAATATGCTAGCTGTTAAGCTAGATTTTAGAATAATCTTCATAAAAAAAGAATGCTTCTTCTGTATTTCTTAGGGAAATTTTTCAATCACTATTTCCTGAATACATTGCTTACGTTTTTAGGGCAGATAATTTATTACCTTTAACGACTGAAAAAAATCATGATACTAATGAATTAATGTATAACAAGTAGAAAAAAAAGGAATCATCAGGTCTCTGGCTGGCTGGGAGAGGACAGGTGCCCTAAATGACAGCAGGGAAAATAAGAACTGACAAATTTTCTCATAGTTGTGTAAACTCACGTGTCTCAAACTAAGAAAACAGGAGTTCCCATTGTGGCTCAGTGGTTAACGAATCCAACTAAGAACCATGAGGTTGCGGGTTCGATCCCTGGTCTTGCTCAGTGGGTTAAGGATCCGGAGTTGCCATGAGCTGTGGTGTAGGTTGCAGATGCGGCTTGGATCCCACATTGCTGTGGCTGTGGCGAAGGCCGGCGGCCTGTTAGACCCCTAGCCTGGGAACCTCCATATGCCGCAGGTGCGGCTCTACATAAAGGCAAAAAGACAAAAAAAAAAAAAAATCAAACAAAGAAAATATAGCCTAAAAATTAAAACCAACATGGAGCATACTAATGAGGTAGTAACTCCATCCAGAAGCTACGATGGCAATTATGAGTGATCTATCTAGATAAAAAATCAATTCCAAAAAAAATTTACTCATCATAGAGGCAGCAAGAGATGATTTGCAACATTCCATGAGATATTCTTGACTGGTTACTGGATTAAAAATTCTCTTTGCATTAAATCCCTGAAATTTTATTTGGGGGAATAAAGGGTGGTGTGAAATATTGCACTAGATGTTTGAAAAAACTTAAATAAAATAGGCAGGCTTTTACTAAGAGATGTCAAAAGGAAAAACTTCTGTTTTTCTTCTTTACTCTTCAGGCTACTCTCAGAACACTTCCTTTCAGATACTTCTGGTGGGTTTATTTATTTATTTCCTCATACCAAACAATTCTTTGACTTCAGCTGGGTGTTCTGCAATTGAACTTAATTCTGACACTGTCTACATGGGGTTGCCATCAGATCCCATGGGTTAAAGGCAAAATCCCTTAAAGACTATGCACCCCACCATACTCACTGGTACATACTTCAGATGCCAATCTTGTGATGGCACTTGCCCAGGCTGTTACCTGTGCTTCTCACAACTGAATGTAAATTAAAAGTTCCAGGACCTCCTCACTGGGTTCAGTTACTTTGCTAGAGCTTCTCACAGAACTCAGCAAAACAGTTGACTTACTTGATTACCAGTTATTACAAAAGGATGTAACTCAGGAAGAGTTGGTTGGAGAATATACACAAGGTATGTGAGAAAAGATTCCATGTCCTCTGCAGGTGCACCACCCTCCCAGAACTTTCAAGTGTTCATCAACCCAGAAGTTCTCTGAACCACACCTTAGTCCAGGGGTTTTTTGGAGGCTTTATTGTGTAGGTATGTTTGATGAAATCACTGGCCATTAGTGATTAAGTCAATCTTCAGCTCCTCCCCTCTCTCTGGGGGTAAGCTGTGGGTGAGGCTGAAAGTTCTTACCCTTTAATCCCTAGCAGAGTCCACATCCTAAAAGAATTTCCTCCAAAGCCACCTCATTAACATAAACTCAAGTAGGGATGAAAAGGGCTTGCTATGAATAACAAAAGACACCTTTATCTCTCTTACCACTTAGGAAATTGCAAGGGTCTAGGGAGATCTGTGCCAAGAACCAAGACTAAGAAAAAAATCTAGAGTCCATTTATTATTATAAATCACAGTATCACAGTCTGTCAGAGGTGCAAAGCTGAAAACAGCAGGAAAAGAAAAGAGGTGAAAAAGTAGAAGGAAGGGTAGACAAAGAAAGAAACTATAGCAAAGCTAATCATCTCATTGTCTTATATGCGTAAGTGCATAGAAGGAAAAATATACACAAAAATATTTAAAAAGTAAGAGAACATCTCTATTATTAATGTAGTCTTCACATAATTCTTTGTAAAAATATTTCAGTTTATTTATTCAAATCATGTTTATTGAGCTTCTGTCATTGACCACTCCACCACCGGATTCATCTTAATGTTCTGGGAAATAAAATAATTCTGAGATAGTTCATGCCCTCTAGGAGCCTATACTTTTACTGACTTACATTCAAAGAAACCAACATTTGTGCTCAGTTCCTAATTATTCATTTCCCTTGAGTAATCTCATTTCCATTTCTCTGTTTGTTTGATTTAACATTATGAGGTATTTGCTTGCTTTCAGCCCTTTTAAATCTGCAGAATTGCACCAAATTGGGCCATGTCTACTGATGATAATGTGAATGTCCTTATATACTTTTGACTTAGTATTTGATTATTCTCATCCAGCCTGTTGGTTTTAAGTTAACACTAATTCTGTTTAAGTTAACTTCCTGGAAATTGTGATGTTTTGTTTAGCTTGACAATGAGCTAAACATATGAAGGCACTTAATTATTTATATTTCAAATTTGATTCTTCCTTCCTTCTTTCCTTTCTTCTTTCCTGTCTTCCTGTCTTCTTCCTTTCTTCCTTCTATTTACCTTCAAAGAGTTATTCCATTTAGGTAGCTGATAAAATCAATGTAGGTTTTTAATGATAAAAAGAATCACATAAATGGTTTAAGTCAATAAACAGGAGTTAGTCCATTGACTGACAATTCACTAGATAATGACAAACATGTTTCTAATGTTGAGTAGTTTTTCATGTAAAGTGTTAGATTTAAAAATCCAGTATCATTAGAGGATTTTTAAAAAATTTTCTTCTGAAATCTGATGACTGTTGATATTGCAGTCAAATGCTCTCCCACTGAGCTATACCCCTTCTGCTTGACTGATGATATTGTGTTGAACTTTGAATACACAATATTCCACTGAAACTCCCTTCTCTCTTTGACATACATACTTTCAAACACACACACACACACACACACACACACACACACACACATTTGACAGCCTTCAGGAAATTCTACTCCTTTCTCTGAGTACCGAAAAACTAAATGATTTATGAACCTACTTTTGAGTAGTAGATATTTTTTCTTTGGGCACCTACTGTGATAGAAAACATTTTTTTTTCCTTTTTTGAGTTAAAGTCTAAGATTGCTGAAAATTTTGAGATATTTTAAAATCATTTTTGGAAATACTAGACCCAATTTCTATATGTGAAATTACAGTATGAATGAATCTCTTTGACTATTTGAAAGAATGTTTCCTCTAAATATTATATGCTTCTTTAGAGAAATAGAAACATTCTGTTGCCCTGTTTGATTTTTTAGAGTATATTCTCTATGGCCCAATTGATTTCTCAAGATCCTTTCTTTTTTATAAGCATATGTCAGCTCTCAAGCGTCCACTGCTTCTTTTTATCTGATGTGGCCTCTTTAAAGCCCACAAGCATGCTTGGGTTATCAGATCTGCTTTAAAATGCTGCCATTCATCCATTCAATTTAATGCTTGCTCAGGAGGAGCTGCTGTATTGACTAAAGGCTATGCCACAATGCAGCCTGCAAAATGAGAAAAGAAAGAAAGGCAGGTCTGGGCTAAATATACCATTAACTCTATCTAAGATGAAGACACATCAATAGGGCATTAGACCTAATCATGTTTTATACAGTTAGTGAACCACAGAAAAGAATAATCAGAGATATTTATTCAGAAAGAAACACATTTAGTCTTTTAAGCATTTGATATACTTCTAAGCATTTGCTATTCTTTTCCCCCTTGAAAATGATGTGCAGTGATTAGTTTTCATCAGAGTACACACTTTCTCTCCTAAAAATTAAAACCATGTCCTATTCTAAAGAATAGAAGTCAAGAAGAAAGATGTAGATTTTGCCCTGTACAATGGATTCTTATTAAACAGAAAATAAATAGAGGTCATTCTTGCTGGCAGATAATATTTTTGTGTTATATATTGATTGAAGAGGAATGAAATTGTGGTCCCTTTTCAATGTTCTACTGAATGGATCTACTTTGTACTCATTAGCACCTAGTTAAGTCTCAGAGCAGTAAAATTGTGTCTAACTTACAGTCAGCTTAATAAACTACTGTTGCTATCCTGTCTGCATTAGAAAGTCATTTAACTTCCTTAAAAAAGGAGAGTTACATAATTATAATTAGGAAAAAGAAAAGAAGGGAGGAGGGGAGGAAGGAAAAACAAAGGAAATGAAGGAGGGGAGAAAAGAAGAAAGGAGGGGTGGAAGCAAAGAAGGAAAGAAAGAAGGTTACCACTGGAAACCAGTGGTTTGGTGGAAAGACCCTGGGGTCCTTCTCTCAGGTCTAAATGATGTGTGTACTGTTCATTGGGAGGACAATCTGAGAAAATCACTTTCTTGTGCACTTTCTATCATAGAAGAAATTTGCAGCAATAATTACATTAACACATTGTTGCGAAGAACATAAAAAAGATAATATGTATTATATATAAGAGAATGTATATATATGCATGACTGGGTCACTTTGCAGAAACTGGCACAACATTGTAAATCAACTATAATATAAAAAATAATAAAATTTTAAAAAGAAAAATATATGTACAAGCTGCTTATAAAGTATAAATTGCTGTGCAGGGACTCTCAACCACTGCTTCACTGCTTCCAAAATACAGGTAGCCTGTAAGCCCAGGTGGGTTATTACCTCACTGAAATATTTTCCCAATTTTCAGAAATAGTCAATGAATATAATGTTTTTCATTTTAAGCTTTTAAGTCATTTTTCCTACGCTGTTGACAATTGCTACTGCTACCGAAGTAAATGGCCAACTAATAAAACGCTTTGCAATTGACAGGCTTAGAGCACACCACAACATTCTTTCCTACTATAAATGAATTGAAATTACAGAAACAATATAAGAAATGGTTTAACATATTGCTGATGTTTTATGAGTATGGGCTGTACTGGTGCAGGAATCCTCCACCTGCTTCAGGTGCGCGCACACACACACACACAGAAATATACACGTGCACACACACATATTTAATACAAGGATAAAGTTAAACTTGTAACTAGCAAAGGAAACATTAATGCAAGAGACAAAGAATGAATTCAAAGTCATAAACCTAAAGAAGTACTAAAGTCTAGGGACTCAGAAGGGAAGAAGACATATGTGTGTATGTTTAGGATTAAAACTTGGAGTATGCAGATTAAAGCCTGTAGGGAAGAACTTGTGTAATGCTTGGAATAATGGAACAAAGCTACCTAGAAAGTCTCCGAGGATGAGAAAAAAAAAAAGCCCTCTTCAAATAAGTTTAGAAAATCAGTAACCATATTTGTTATACATACTCCAAAGAAGGGAAATTGGGGAAAATGTGTCTGCAAGAATTAGGAAATACTGGGAGTTCCCATAGTGATTCAATGGAAATGAATCTGACTAGTATCCATGAGGACACAGCTTCAATCCCTGGCCTCACTCACTGGGTTAAGGATCCAGCATGCCAAGAGAGACCTTTGGTGTAGGTCCCAGACTCGGCTCATATCTGGTGTTGCTGTGACTGTGGCATAGGCCAGAGGCTGCATCTCTGATTTGTCCCCTAGCCTGGGAACCTCCATATGCTGCAGGTGAGTCTCTAAAAACACACACACAAAAAAGATTAGGGAGTTCCCGTCGTGGCTCAGTGGTTAACGAATCCGACTAAGAACCATGAGGTTGCAGGTTCGATCCCTGGCCTTGCTCAGTGGGTTAAGGATCCGGCGTTGCCATGAGCTGTGGTGTAGGTTGCAGACACGGCTCGGATCCCGCGTTGCTGTGGCTGTGGCAAAGGCCAGCGGCTACAGCTCCTGTTAGACCCCTAGCCTGGGAACCTCCATATGCCGCGGTCGCGGCTCTAGATAAAAGCAAAAAGACAAAAAAAAAAAAAAAAAAGACCTTTAGGAAATACTTCTGTGTTGCCCATAGGTGTGTGACCAGAACTGATGAGACTCCAGTTATAACAGAATTGTAATACATAAGCAATTTATTTTTGATTATAATAAGACTTGGTGCATCAGATTTCTTTTTGCATATTTAGTCAGTTTTGCACCCCAGGCTAAGGGTCAAATCAGAGCCGCAGCTACTAGCCTACACCACAGCCACACGGGATCCCAACCACGTCTGTGACTTACACCACAGCTCATGGCAATGCTGGACCCTTAACCCACTGATTGAGGCTAGGAATTGAATCCACATCCTCATGAATACTGGTCAGCTTCAGAACCCACTGAGCCACAATGGGAACTCCAGCACCACGATTTTTTAAATCAGGTGACTTTTCTAAATAGAATGGAAATAGTCATACTGCAATATATTAAATTCCCTTTTCTCTCATTTATACTGGAAACTTTTCCTGAGTTCTTACCTATCTTCCACTTGCTTATTTAATTATGTTCTATTAACATGTTACACTGATTATAGTGAACTTATAGTGCATTCTAGTATCTGTAAATGAGTTTTCAGTTTATTCTTTGGGAGAACTCTCTTTGCTGGACATCATTTTTGTCTTCCTTTAAATCATTTTATTGAAATTAAAAATTGACATTCTTATTGGCATTGCATTTAAATTATATTTTGTTAGAGAATTAGTATTTTTATTATATTATTTCTTCCTATCCAAGAACAAGGAATGTCTTTCCATTTGTTCAACTCATCTTTTGTGTGCTTTTTCTTTTAAAACATTTCACAATACCTTCATGAACAATATATTTTCACTTTTCCAATTCTCAGAGTTTTTTTGCTGATATAGAGACAAAATATTGAGATTTCTATGTCTATTTTAAAGACATCTCAATAAGTTTAATTCTTAATTCTATTAGGAAATTACTAGGAACGCTTAGACCTCCTGTGTATATAATTACATGATGAACATGAGATGATTTTATTCCTTTTTTATATTACAAAATATAGAAAAACATATTTTATCTTTACCTATGACTTCTGGGAAAAATATAACATAATTAAGCTGACATTAAGGAAATGATTCATTTTTAGGACTTTATGAAAATAGTTTCAGAAGTTTGCTATTTAGAATAAATACTCCTATTTGTTTTAGCAAATTATGTGTACTTTTAAAGCTTTTATTTATACTATTTATTTTAAAAGACTCAAATTTCATCAAATGTCTTTTTTAATCAATTAATTTGATCATTTCTTTTTCCACTTTGTTTATGTATATTACATTAATGAATATACTCTTTTAAAAAATCAGCATCATATTACTGGAATAATCTCTGCTGTGTTAAGTGAACAGTTTTGAGATTTTTGTATGACCATTCAATTCTACTTGCCAATATTTTATTTAGAATTTTAAAAATATGTATATTTTGTATATATACTCAATAGTTATCATTTGTTGGTTATTTGATTTTAAAATATTTTCTCCCAGTTTTGGCTTATGTTTTTATTTGCTTCATCTTCTTGTGCCACTTTATATGACATAGTCAAATTTATTGATCTTCTACTTTATGAATTATGTTTTTGTCTTATTGAAAACATTCCCATACACCCAAAATATTTCTCATCAATATCTAGAAATATTATTTGGATAATAGTTTTATTTTTAATTTTTTTCATTGGAATATTTGTAAATACACATGGAGAAAATTTCTGCCTTCACCATAATTATCCCTTTCATAAACATTGTCTAACTTAGCACTTCTTCAAGTGTTCATGTTTTTTAACAAATTTTATTTTTTTCAAAATCAGATTGCATCATATGATATATTCCTAGGTATCTTGTATGTAACGAGATTTATGATAAGAAATTGGCTCACACAGTTGTGGAGGCTGGAAAGTACAATACCTGCAGTGTGGACATCAAGCTGGAGGCTCAGGAGAGCTGGTGAGGCAGATGGAGTCGGAAGGCATATGCTGAAGAATTTCCTCTCTCTTGTTTTGGAAGGCAAGGTGTTTGTTCTACTCAGGCCTTCAACTGATTGAATGAGACCCACCCACAATGGAAAAGACAATCTGTTTACTCAAAGCCCACTGATTTAAATTTTAATTTCATCAAAATACCCTCCAAGCTGACATAAAATTAACCATCCCAATGAATAATATTTTTAATTATTTTTCTAATGCTTCTCTTTTTGTACATAAGATTGCTAATATGCCCAGCAAAATTTTTGAGTTTTCTAAATAGTCCTAGTAGTTTGAAGATTGTCCTGGACTTTTTTTATGAAGACAAACATAATTTTATGAAAATAAGAACACTTTTTCTTTTCATTTTTGTATTATTTTTCTCTTTCTGGGAAATTAAAGACTACTTTCATACACTTTTGAATAAAATATATGATAATAGGAATTCTTAACTTACCTGAACTTATATTTTACTATTAGGTTTACTCTGTGCAGTAAAATTTTCATTCTATTTTATTTTGTATATGCATGTGAATGTACACAATAGATATGGGTACATGCACACCCCATGCCAGAATACACTTTCCTAGAGAAATCTCCCATGCTATGCTATATCTAAATCTTGCAGACTGAATTCATCAGGTAAAGAAGAAAAAAAGGGCTGATTGTACTTTAATACAATATTAGAGTCTCTCTTTTTTACCTTTACACTTAACATATTTATGTCTATTAGAATTACAGTTATGTCTGGGATTATTTCTATTATTTTATTAAATTTATTCTACATTTTCATTATTACTCTAATCCCAATTTTATTCTTCACATTATACTAATCAACTTGTTTTCTTTTCCCTGAAGTTCTTTCTAAGAATTTAAAACCTCATATATACAGTTTTATTTTTATAAGAAAAATATAGAACACTGAGTTCCCTCATGCCCTCCCTCAGTCAATGCCACAATCCATAGGCAACCATTGTTTAGATTTGTGGCACCATAAAATAATTTTTCTTTCCCTTGAACTTAATTTAAATTGTAATCAGCAGATTGTTGGACTCTTGGCGCCTGACTTCTACATTTGCAAGACGGCCGATCTACCCTGGTCCTTACTAGAATAACTCAGGTGGAGTGACTGCTACAAATGCCTCTCTCCTCCTACTGGAAACTCCGGGATACCTCATCACATTTTCCTGAAAAAAAAAAAAAGCACAGGAAGGTAAAAGAGGAGACATAAAATCTCTTAAATATAGTAACCAAAACCAGTACTTAATCCTTTCTTCCTAAACAGGCCAAAATTGAAGACCTGAAGTCAAAGAATGTGAAATATATTTCACAACTATACTGAGAACTTCAGTCACTGAAGAATATCAGCAGCAAATTCGGGCCCATAAGGAAATGTGCTAGAGTCTACCTACCCTCTTGGCCATGCATGGTTTCTTCCGCTTGCAAAATATGATCATTCCATTCCAGGATCCCAAAAGTTTGGTTCAATCATTATATCAGTTTCTTGATCCAGAAGTATATGAAATGAAGGCAAGTGAACTACTTCTATTTTTAAGAAGCACACAGTGGGAGAGCAAGGAAAGAGGTGTAATAAATAATCCTATTTGGAAAGAAGAAGAATAAAAAGCATGTAGCAGTCACAGAATCATAGAACACCTGAAATCTTTCTGGGAAAATATTGCTGATTTACAATAAGTTGGCAGGTCTTAGCTGAGTGTGATTTGCTCTCAGAAGACTTTTGACAAGGACTAGAGACATCTTTGGTTGTCAAAAATGGGAAGTGTATGCTATAAATATATAGTGTATGGAGGACAGGGATGTTGTTAAACAACCTATAGTGAGTAGAATATTTGCCCTCAACAAAAACTTATCCACCCCAAGATATCAGTAGTGCTAAGGGTAAGAAAATCTGCTCTCTTCCAAAGAGCGATTCTTTATTAAGCCTATGTTCACCTCCCTGAAGATAACTACCCTATCCATTGTTCTTCTTGGCTCTTGGTTTTATCCCCTCATATGTATTTCCACTTCCCTCACCCTCTGGCCATTTCTAAAGAGGACATTGTAATATACACCCTTCTTAGAAGACAAGCAAATTTCTCAGGCTACTTAATGTGGAAAGCAGAGGTCTAGAGATCATTTTATATTTTGATTATTTTGAGTTTCCTTTAAGCCAGGCAGGCAGCACTCCTAACAATACAGCTGATTTCAATATTTTATATATTAAGTTCAATAACTCCACATGACAAATGCCAAACTCACCAGGCTTCATATTCTTAAATATATAAAAGTTATAATTTACTATCCTAATTGGTAATATTAGGGCAACATAACTGTATTTTATTTTTTTTTCTATTTAAGGCCGCACCTATAGCATATGGAAGTTCTGGGCCAGGGGTCTAATTGGAACTGCAGTGGAGGCCTATGCCACAGTCACAGCAATGTGGGATCCAAGCTGCATCTGTGACCTACAACACAGCTTGCAGCAATGCTGGATCCTTAACCTGCTAAGCAAGCCAGGGATTGAACCTGCATCCTCAGGAACATTATATCAGATTCTTAACTTGCTGAGCCACAATGGGAACTCCATATAACTGTATTTTAAGTCAAATAAAAATTTTTGGAAAGGAATCACACACACATGTATATCATATATCATTTATAATATCTAGATAGATAGATAGATAGGTATCTTGTAAGAGTATCAGTCTAAAGAAGTGTTAGTATATTAAAAAGGCCAAAAAGAATCCCTCATATTTTTAAAACATATAAAATTTAATAAAAAAAATACATGTAAAACATAATCATCTGTTGGGTTAAAAGAGACTGCAAAATTTTCAATGTCCCTGTTATCATCTTATGGTGGGAATGGACTCAATATTCTCACAGAGGTGGACTTTATCTCATCTGACAGGAAAAGATCGTAGAGGGTATTGATTAGAAGAAGAGCTTGGGGGAGTGACATTTACAGTACAATAGATTAAGTTTAATGAGAGGGCTTACTACTTATCAATAGAAGGCTTAACCGTATCCCCAAATTAGTGAGGCAGTATTGTGCAAAATAATTTAAAGTACATTAAATGATGTATTGACTACACATAAATGTCTGGAAGAAGATAAACATTAGTTTCCTCCCGATGTAGAATTGCTTTCAGGGTTTTGAACACATTTCTCTATGCTTTTATCTGTCATACACCATGAGGTTAAAAAAATTGAACAAATAAACTTTATTATATTGAAACTGAATTATAATTTTAGGATAAAATACATCACAAACTGTATATCCATTCCTTAGATATGATTTCAGAATGTGTTCCACAAGGAGTTCATCATATATGTTTTTGGAAAACTTGACACCATAAATATATTTAAGAAAAATGTTTTGAATATTGAAATGTAAGAAAAAAAATAACTAGCAAAGTGCTTGTTCCACTCTATCCATAGTAGTTGCAGAGAATTCAAGTACAATCATTCTAGTCTTACATATCCTCCAAATTAGAGAAAATTGGTAAAGCCAATATCTCTCTTCTCCAATCACTAAAGTAACTTCAAAAATGAGATTACAGATGAAGGTGAGATCCAACTAGAGCAAAGGCATTCAAATTTTAAATAACATTAATATGCAAATAAGCTTCATCTTCAGTTATAAAAAGCATATAATTTTTTCCAGCATGCAGAGTTTACCTTAATTCAGAGTACATTTTTTAAAACAATTCCGTATTTCACATCCTTTTAAACATTCCTGACTCTTCCTAAGGCTGTAGAATAAGAACAATACCAGCCTCGTTTGCAGTTTTGTAAATTAGGAGGAAGTGACCAGTACTTGTAGAGTAGAGGCTTCAGCTTGGGAAACCAACTCCATAACTTCCTAACTCTAGGTCCTCAATATCTCATTTCCCCTGCTAACAAGTTTAGTTTATTTTAGTTTTAATTGAAAAAAATTTACACATAGAAAAATGCACAGATCTTAACAGTAAAATGTGACGACTCTTGGCAAATATATATATACATATATTAGTAGAAATATATATATAAATAGTATAAATTTATATATATATATATTTATATGTATATATAAAAATAATACCCAAATAAAGGTATCAATTTTACTGCTCCAGGAGTTCCCTTTGTGGCTCAGTGGTTAACAAATCCGACTAAGAACCGTGAGGTTGCGGGTTCGATCCCTGGCCTTGCTCAGTGGGTTAAGGATCCGGCGTTGCCATGAGCTGTGGTGAAGGTTGCGGACGCGGCTCGGATCCTGAGTTGCTGTGGCTGTGGCGAAGGCCGGCAGCTACAGCTCCTGTTAGACCCCTAGCCTGGGAACCTCCATATGCCGCGGGTGCGGCTCTACATAAACGCAAAAAGACAAAAAAAAAAAAATTTTACTACTCCAGATATTTCCCTCATTGTTCCTTCTAGTCTATACCAACTCAACCTCTCCCCGCCCCAATTTAGACCAACATTGTTCTGGTTTCCATCATCACAGACTAGTTTTGTCAGGTTTTACATCTTATCAAATGCACTCTTTCGTGTCTGGTTTATTTTATTCAATGATCAATCCTCATGGTTTCATGTAGCAACTGTTTATCTTTTTTATTGCTAGATTATTTCCCATTGTATAAATACACTATGCTTTGTTTAACAAAGAATGAACATTTCAGTTACTTTCAATTTTGTCAATAATTTATGTATCGTTAAATGCTTATATAATCATTTGTGGCCATATGATTTGATTTTGATGAGAAATTAACAGGTCATAAAAATTTGTTTTGCTTTTAAAGAAACTGCAAAAACTTTTTTCCAATGTGGTTGCATTTTCTCAAACAACATATAAAAGTCTGATGGCTCCGTAGCATTGCCAGTCGTCAACATTGTTAAGAGTTTAGCCTTAAACTCTTAACAATAGGTGTATAGTGGTATTTCATTTTGGTTTTTATTTGCATTTTTGTGATAACTAATGATTCTGTGAATTTTTTCATGCATGTTGCTTTTGTAAAATGTTCAATTATTTTACCCACTTTTTATTGGGTTCTTTATTTTTTTTTATTGAGTTATAAAGTTCTTTATGGATTCTGGTTCGAAATCCTTTTTCAGATATATATTTTGTAAATGTTTTCTCCTAGAGTGGCTTTCCAATTCATTTTTTAATGAGTATAAATTTCATGTAGGTTAAAGAAGAGTTTATCAGTTTTCTTTTTGTGATTATTGCTTTCTGTTTATTAAGTTTAAAACATCAAGATGTTGAAGATATCTTGCTAAATTTTATTTAGAAACCTTATATATTTAAATTTTTCATTAAATTCTATAATTTATCTTCATTCTTATCATGTGAGGTAATGGTCTAAAGCAATATTAACTAGATCGATATATGATAACTAAACATGGATACACACATACATGTTTATTTATGAAATCACTACAAATATATTCAATTGCTTCAGTAGCATTTATTAAAATGACATTCCACTTGTCATTAAATTGAATTTATTGAAGAATGACTTGCCTGTGTAAGTTAGGATCTATTTCCAAGCCCTCTTTTGTAATTGTATTTTCCATTTATATATACATGGATTCACCATGTATTTTTAATTTCGCTAAGAATATTATATAATCATTTTATAATTTTCAGCATAGAAATTTACCAATTTACCAAATGATTTTTAAAAGTTTTGCTAAGCATTCATTTACTGATGCTTTTTCTAATTTTACATTTTTTTTTTGTCTTTTGTCTTTTTAGGGCCACACCCACAGCACCTGGAGGTTCCTAGGCTAGGGGTCAAATAGGAGCTGTAGTCTCAGGCCTACACCACAGCCACGCAATGCGGGATCCCAGCCGTGTCTGTGGCCTACACCACAGCTCATGGCAATGCCGGGTCCTTAACCCACTTAACAAGGTTAGGGATTAAACCCATGTCCTCCTGGATTTGTTAACCACTGAGCCAAGATGGAACTCCTAATTTTAGTTTTTCTTTATGCGTTGACAATGTCTATAAATATATATGATTTTAAAAAGTTTCCTTTTTTCCACTGGATCTTGCTACATTTACTAGTTCTAGCTTTAATTTATGTGTATATTTAAAAGGTTTTTTTTTTACATATAAAGCCATGTCTGCAAATCAAGACAGTTTTACTTCTTTCTTTTCAGTTGTCATGTCTTTTATTTCTTTTTCTTGCCTTACTAGACTGAATAAGACTTGCACTATTTAACAGTGAATAAAATTGATGCATACAGATATTTTGTTTCCAGTCTAAGGGTGATAGTATTTGGTGTTTCGCCATTAACTATAATATCAACTGTAAGGTTTTTTTATATAATTACTTAATGAATTTTATTACATTTATGGGTGTATAACAATCATTGTAAGTTTTTCATAAATACATTTATTTTATTAGATTTTTAGATTTTTTTATCATGCATGTCGATATTTGCCAGATGTTTTTACTGCCTGCATTGATAGATTGTTTAGATTTTTCTATTCTCACAATAACAACCTAATAGCAATCTGTTTTCCCATAGACTCCACACCAAGTCATGATGCATTATCAATTTTTTTTTTGTCTTTTGTCCTTTTAGGGCCACACCCGCGACATGTGGAAGTTCCCAGGCTAGGGGTCTAATCAGAACTACAGCTGCCGGCCTACGCCACAGCCACAGCAATGCCAGATCCAAGCCACGTCTGCAACCTACACCACAGCTCATGGCAATGCTGGATCGTTAACCCACTGAGCAAGGCCAGGGATTGAACCCGCAACCTCATGGTTCCTAGTCAGATTCGTTTCCACTGTGCCATGAAGGAAACTTCCATTATAATATTTTATATATTGTTGGATTCCATTGGTCTTTTGTTTTCTTTCTTTTTTTTTTTTTTTGCAGTGTCTTTATATGTTTTCTAGATCAGGGATACAATGTTTTAAAAAATTGCTGGAAAGTTGTCCTCCTTCTCTATGTTCTGGGAGACTTTCATGGAGTTGGTATCATTTTTTTGTTGTAAGTTTGATAAATTCCTAAGTAAAATCATATGGGCCTGTGTATTTCCTTGTGAGAAAAATTTTAGATACAAAATCATGTTTTTTAACAGAGAGTTCTCCAAATTTTATTTTTCTTCTCTTGTTTTAAGTTGTTAATCTTAGAGAAATTCTGTTTTATCTTTTGTCAAATGTATAAGCATGAAGTTGATCACAATACTTTTATTATCCTTTTAAAATCTTAGCAGAGCATAAGAGGAAGCATAGTCTTTTCAGTAAATGGTTCTGAAACAACGGGATATCACAATGGGAAAATGAACTTTGACTCCTACTAAAAATCATGCACAATAATCAGTTTGAAGAGGAGCCTATTCCTAAATTTAACAGGTAAAACACTAAAGTATTTCAAAGAAACAACTTTATGTCCAAAGAGTTAGGTAAAGATTTCTTAAACAGAATACACGTGAAGCACTGATTATAAAAGCAAAGACTGAAAAAGCAGACTTCATTAAAATTAAGAATTCCAGTTTATCAAAAGATTCAATTAAGGGAGTAAAAAGACAAAACTGCAAAATGGTAGAAAATATGCATAAAACAATCTGACAAAGAGCTCAAATCCACAATATCTAAAGAAATTTATTAAACCAAAAAGAAAAAAAAAAGCAGTCAACCAAACTAAGGCAAATTGGAAAAGTTTTAATCAGGCGCTTCTCAAAATAGTATATATACACAAAGGGCCAATAAATTCCTGAGATCATACTGGATATCAAAGAAATGCAGTTGGAGTTCCCGTCATGGCGCAGCAGAAACGAATACAACTAGGAACCACGAGGTTGCAGGTTCGATCCCTGGCCTTGCTCAGTGGGTTAAGGATTCGGCATTACCGTGAGCTGTGCTGTAGGTTGCAGATGCGGCACAGATCCCGTGTTGCTGTGGCTGTGGAGTAAAGCCGGAGGCTACAGCTCCAATTAGATCCCTAGCCTGGGAACCTCCAGATGCCACGGGTGCAGCCATAAAAGGTCAAAAAAAAAAAAAAAAGGAGCTGACAACCAAGATGGAATAGAGGTAGAAAATCACCAGAATGGATAAAATGACAAGGATTAAAAATACTGTTTGCTAGAAATGATGTGTGGTCACAAACTATCAGCCACCACTGTTGGGATGTTTATTGTTACAACCACTTGGGAAAATGTTTGACATTAGCTACTGAAGCTAAGTTTAATCTAACCAATAAAGCAGTATTTCTAGGAATAAGATGAAGAGAAACAAGTGCATATTTCCACCAATATAAGTACAAAAATGCTTATAACAACATTATTTATAATTTCTCTAAGTGAAAATAGTGCAAACACCCATTAGCAGTACAGTGGATTAAAACTGTTTGGTATTTTCACTTAATGAAATGTGACATAACCACACAGCAGTACAAATGAACTAACTACTTCTATACACAACAGTGTAGGTTATTCACACCAACTGTATGATTCCATTCCCAAGAAATTAAAAAAACTGGAAGTATTAATCAGTAACAGAAGTTTTAATAGTGGTTGCTTCAAGTTGGGGATAGTTATAAAAGGCTCAAGTTTGGAAAGAATGAGCAAGGTTTTCTGTGATGTTGAAAACATATAATATCTTGATCTGGGTGGTACTTAAATGCGCAAAATCACACACATATACATATGTATACACTTATGAGCTATCAAGACTTCTGCATTTGACTTATAGATATATTATCATCAGTAAAAATTACTGGAAAATAAAATGCTTTAAAGTGGAGTATAAAGGGTTTTATATAATGGAATATAAAGGAGTTTATGTAATAGAATTTTTTGCATAATTTTTTGCTGATAGAATAGAAATTGGTTAAAGTACTCTGAAGAACAATCTCACCAAATCCAATAAAACAAAAGATATCCCAGCCTTAATCAGCAATTCCAGATTAATCTCAGTGAAATGCTGATTCAAATACACTAGGGTGAATATATAATAATGATTAGTAATCATTATAAAGAAAATACTAAAAATGACAAAAATGATTACATGCATCTGAGTGAACACTGAGGAATAACTGTTAAGTTCATTAGTACTTGGCTGACGCTGGATATCCTTCATACCTCCTCAACTAGCATGCAAATAAAAAACTGTATTTCTTTACTGAAATAGGATTTCGTACTGGTACATTTACTGAATGCAGTCACAACGACAGCAGAGAGAATGAGTGATGTTGATCTGATTATCTCATTAAATGCATATCATGTGTGAAGGGAAGCAGAATGCTCATTTTCTTAGTTATTAATCCAGATCAACTAAGAAAAGTGGAGAATAAAAAAATCTTACATTTTCTTTAGCGGTTGAAATTGATGAAATATATGTGTGGAGAATCAAGAGCTTTCATGGGATTTTTATTCAAAGGCTGTGTGCAGCTTCTTTGTAAGTAAAAGGAACAAAGTCAATTAAAGACAAACACTTGTTGGAAGAATTAAAACAATGCTTTTTAGAAACAGGCAGGTTAATAAAAGCATTGGAAAGTATAGATAAACTGTAGGGGAAAATATTGTTATGAATGCTGTACTTGATAGCTTAGTAGATCAGTGGAAACTTTTCTGGTTTCCTCAACACATGGGTGCTTTCATCTGTTTCTTACAGTTCAGAAATACAAGTTGCCTACTTATTAAGCTGTTTCTGTTTCCGGCTGCCTCTCCACGAGCTCATTCCCTTTTCCTATCTCCATCCCAAGGTTGCGGTCTGCTTTAGTTCTCACAGTACTTATTTCCATCTACTCTGTTCTAAAGCTTCTCGGCAAAAACTGAAATTGGAGTATATGAGTGTATTCACCCCCATGTTTCTTTTTTTGTGAACATTAACGTAAGCTCCTAAATTCTTTGTTATTTAATGAGAAAAACTCCTAATTACAATAGGAATTCTCCAATAAAAAAGGAAAGAACATGTCTTAGCTTGGGCTGCTATAACAAAAATACCATAGATTGAGTGGCTTAAAAAGCAAATATTTCTTTCTTTTTATTTTTTTTCCTGGTTCTATCTCTTCTATTTATTTTTTTATTTTTATTTGTATTTACTTGAAGTGTAGTTGATTTACAATGTTGTGTTAATTTCTGCCATACAATAAAGTGATTCAGTTATACGTTCTTTCTTTAATATTCTTTTTCATTTTAGTTTATCATAGGACATTTAATATAATTTTCTATGCTATACTATAGGACCTTGTTATTGATTCCCTCCACAGCTTACATCTAAACTTCCCACTCCAAACCTCCTCCACCTTTCCTTACTCATAGTTACAGAGGCCGAGAAGCCCAAGATCAAGGTTCTGGCAGATGTGGTTTCTGAAAAGAGACCTTCTTCTGACTTTCAGCCTTCTAGCTACATCTTCTCATGACAGAAAAGAGAGAGAGAGAGAGAGAGGAAGAGGTCCCTCTTCCTTTTTTTATAAGAACGCTAATCCCATTATGGGGTTTCTACTCTTATCACCTCATTTATATATAATTATTTCCCAAAGATCCCACCTCCAAATACCATCACATTGAGGATGAGGGATTCAATATATGAATTTGAGAGGAGTTCTCTCCGTGGCTCAGTGGTTAACAAATCCGACTAAGAACCATGAGGTTGTGGGTTTGATCCCTGGCCTTGCTCAGTGGGTTAAGGATCCGGCGTTGCCCTGAGCTGTGGTGTAGGTCACAGACGTGGCTTGGATCCCGCGTTGCTGTGGCTGAGGCGAAGGCCGGCAGCTTCAGCTGCTGTTAGACCCCTAGCCTGGGAACCTCCATATACCATGGGTGCGGCTCTACAGAAAAAAGGCAAAAAGACAAATATATATATATATATATATATATATATATATATATATATATATATATATATATATATATATATATATATATATATATGAATTTGAGGGAGACATAACCATTCAGTCTATAATAGCATACAAATTCTAGACATGTTAACATGTAATAGTAATCCTGGTCCAGATTCTTGACTCTTTCTTATATAGATCTGGAAACTTCTCCCAGTACTATTGCCACTTGCCCCCTGCTTCCCTAGCATCCAATTATTCTCATTACTTTCAGCTTTCACAACCAATGTAGTGTAATTTCTCACCTACAGAGAAGAACAGCAATGCAGGCTTTCAAGGAAATGGGGCTACCCTAACAAATTTATTTTTCATAGTCATTGAGGAAGATGTGTCTTCTGGAAACTCCCAGAATAGGTGAGCAGCTCTTACACAATAAATACTTTCAAACACTTCAATCTCTCTAAAACTGTGCATCTACTCATCTACAGTATACCAAGCCAATCTGGAGTTTCACCTTAATTTAGTGTCTTAATCACCTTTGGATTTATGTTTTAGTCAACCAACCAAACTGTTAGAGCCCTTCTAACCCTTCATTCTGTGACATTAATACAAAATTTCGGCCTGATCCAACTTTATGTTCTTTCCGACACCATCCATCACTCACCTACATTAATATCCATTCCCTACATCTCAGCCGTAAAAAAGAACAAGATAATACCATTTGTACCAATATGGGTGGAACTAGAGACTCTCATACTAAGTGAAGTAAGTCAGAAAGAGAAATGCAAATATCATATGATATCACTTACATCTGAAATCGAATATACAGCACAAATGAGATTTTCCATGGGAAAGAAACTCATGGACTTGGAGAACAGACATTGTTGCCAAAGGGGAGGGGGAGGGAGTGGGATGGACAGGAAATCTGGGGTTAATAGATGCAAACTATTGCATTGGAAAGGATAAGCAATGAGATGCTGCTGTCTAGCACTGGGAACTATATCTAGTCACTTGTGATGGAGCATGATAATGTGAGAAAAAGAATGTGTGGGTCAGAATGGGTCACTTTGCTGTATAGTACAAAACTGACAGAACACTGTAAACCAACTATAATGGAAAAAATAAAATTCATTAAAAAAAAATCCATTCCCGCACATGAACTCAGGACCTCCATCTGTATAAATTGGAAAACTCTTGCAATTCTTTTGGAGTATAATATATCTTCTTATGGATCATACTTTCTACTTCGCTTTTTGAGGCCCACTAGGGCCTGGATCTTGTTACACATCTTGAACAAAAGAGGGCTAGTAGAGGTGGGTTTTGAGAAAAACCAGTACTGCTTTGGAATTCCTTGGCACAGCAGAAATTAATCTGACTAGTAATCATGACATTGTGGGTTTGATCTCTGGCCTCACTCGGTGGGTTAAGGATTCAGCATTCTGTGGTATAGGTCGCAGATGTGGTTTGGATCCTGCATTGCTGTGGCTGTGGCATAGGCCAAGCAGCTGTAGCTGCGATTCGACCCCTAGGCTGGGAACCCCCATATGCCACTTGTGTGGCCATAAAATGCAAAAAAGCAAAACAAAACAAAATAAAACAAACAGTTCTGTTTTGAAAGGCAACTACCTTAGAGGAAGCCTTTATATCTTTCTTAGGCTAGACAGGATTAATCTCTACGGATGGAGATGAATGCAGTGTTTCTACTGCAATAAGATTTAGTAGAATTTAAGGGTTTGATATCTCTACTTCATCAGAACCAAATGTCCCATTTCAGTTTTCGGGACCCCATTCCTTCTCAGCCAATACCCTCATTTTAACACCAGTGATATTGGGAACTCAATTTGTGTTGTTACTCAAATTGTAGGATGAAGCTCTGGGTTTTGTTTACAGTAATCTCAGCTCTGCAGCTATGGGATATAAGGTTTTCTTTCAGAGCAGACATAAAAAACTTTCAGGTCTTTTATGATTTATGCAGAACTTGAGTTCGGAATTTGAATCCCTGAACTGATCTTCTTCTTTCCCTCCTTCATCCAGTGAAGTTCAAAACAACCCGTCCATCTCATTATACTCACTAGTTTGACAAAAATGTTCTGAGGTGTCAAATATATGGTTACACAGAAAGTTGCCCCTTAAAAGTATTTGATTAAGCGTATCCAACAATGACATTTTATATATCTCTGTTGCTTGACTTCAAGCCATGACCATCAGAACTATCTTTACAACTAGAAAGAGAGTTATTGATTCCTTTAAATCTAATCAGATTAAAGAATCAGTACCAGAAACCTAAGAACCAATCCTCTAAAGTCATCATTAAGATTCTTTTCCTTTAGAACGACTCTTGGTAACAAAATCTATATTAGTATAGTCAGGGTTCTCTGAAGAAACAAATTAGAGACAGACAGAGAGACACAGAGAGAGAGAATAATTTACTTTAAGGAATTGCCTCATGTGACTGTGATTGTGAGAGCTGGCAATTCTGAAATCCATAGGGCAGGTTAGTCCCTGGAACTCAGGCAGTGTTTCTGTTACCGTCTTGAGGTAGTATTCTTTCTTCAGAATACCACAATCTTTGCCCTTAAGGCTTTGAATGAGGCCCAGCCATATTTTGGAGGGTAACCTGCTTTGCTTGAAGTCTATTGATCATCAGGATTTTATAAATTTTATTGGAGTATAGTTGACATAATATTATGTTAGTTTCAGGTGCACAGCAAAGTGAATCAGTTATGCATATACATATATCCTTTCATTTTCATATTCTTTTCCCATATAGGTTATTACAGAGTATTCAGTAGATTACCCTGTGCTATACAGTAGGTCCTTGTTAGTTATCTATTTTATATATTGTAGTGTATTTATGTTAATTCCCAATTCCTAATTTATCCTTCCTCAGCTATGTTTCCCCTTTGGTAACCATTAGTTTCAAAATTTGTGAGTCTGTTTCTGCTTTGTAAATAAGTTTTGTATCATTTTAAATTAGATTCCATATACAAGTGATACCATGGTATACTTGTCTTTGACTTACTTCACTTAGTATGAAAATCTCTAGGTCCATCCATGCTGCTGCAAATGGCATCATCTAATCAGACAGTAACGTCTGGACTAGTAGTTTTACCTTTCAGCTGAGGGCACAATAGCCTGACCAAGTTCACACAGAAAATTAACCAAAATAATGAATAAAGCATTCAATATGAATGTCTGTTTCCTGTCTTTTTTTTACAGTAATTCTTATATTTAGAGAAATCTATAATTTTGCTTTTGAAATTATTTTAAAGATTTTATATTTGTAAAATACCCTTTCTTTTTTTGACTCCCTATTATAAACCCTATTAAAGTTGTAACCTTTTCCTCCCCCTCCCCAATAATCATACCATCACCCACATTTAGTACATTTTAAGAGCTCTCATTCATCTTTGTTTTTTGTTTCATTTTTTTCACTATTTGATTTATCAGCCTTAAATAATACTCTTTGATACCCAGCATTTGCAATGAGGCAGTGAGCAAACTAATTTTACTTGCTAGCTACTTTCCAAACACATCTGCTCCCATTTTGTCTCAGATATAAATGATTTCCACGTTGTCGGAACATATACAACTCTGTTCTCCCTTTTGTTTATTTTTTAGATCAGCAATTACTCTTTTGACATGAATTCACACTTTTATAACCTTCTCAAGAAAGTTCTTGCAAAGTATATTCACTCTCTTGTGTGTTCAAAATGTGTTTTTTGTTTTTAAACTTCAAAGTCAACTTGCCTTGCCACACACTTCCTTTCCTAGAGTATCTTATAGATTTTCTTGAAGGTAAAATGTGATTGTATCTGTCATAACTTTTCATTATAAAATGTTCTTCTTATATGTTACCATATAAACTGGAATAGTTCTAAGAGTGAAATGGGAATATATAATGTAATAATAATTCTATTGAGATCATAGACATAAAATCTGACTGTTTTATAAAAATCAAGATTAGTGAAATTTTGTCCAGTGACAAATGTGATTTATGATTACATAGTCTCAGGGAAAATCCATAGATATTTGAGAAAAAGAGACAGAAAATGAAAGTGAGATATTTGAAAAGGCCCACATAGAGTGTAGCTCAGTCCTCCAAAGATGCACTGTAGAAAGTTTGACCAAAACCTCAGATTAGAGGTAAGGAGCTTGGAGTCTTTATACCTCCATGCATGTGTGTGATTGTTAAATAGCTGATTGTCAGAGGACAAAATCTCATGGACAATTGCTGTTCTCTACTATCTGCACATAGTGATCTGATAGAGTTGCTGATGGGAATGGAAACATATATGGAGGCTTCATGAAAACAAATGATAAAGGGTCCATGTAGAATGTGAATGGAGCACTAACAAGATGCTATGCTTCTAATTTAGGGGAGAACTCATCATAAATCTCTCTAGTCTTCAAATTTTTGTTAGTTACAATTTCTGGGGGTAGGGGAGGGTAAATTACAAGGAAAGAAATAGTGGCAAGAAATATAGTCCCCACTGCTGCAGGTGTTCTCTAGGATTAGTTGATATTTTCATTGTCTTTATCTCCCACGTGTTTATGATGTGTTTGTGTGTGCATGTTAATGCATGCTGTAGGATAAGGGTTTTTTCCCCTACTCCCTCCAAGCATCTTTATGTTTGTTCCAGGACAAATTGTTTTAAAACATTACTGTTTTCTGGCAGGTCCCGTTGTGGCACAGCAGAAACGAATCCGATTAGTATCCATGAGGAGGTGAGTTCTATCCTTGGCTTCGTTCAGTGGGTCAGGGATCCACCATTGCCGTGAGCTCTGATGGTGTAGGTCGCAGACGTAGCTCAGATCCCATGAGCCTGTGGCTATGGCCATGGCCAGCAGCTGTAGCTCCACTTGGACCCCTAGCCTGGGAATTTCCATATGCCACAGGTGTGACCCTAAAAAGCCATATAACTTGGAATCTATTTCTGGATTTTCTTTTCTTTTCCATTATCTGTATGTCCTTGTGCCCACAAATTAAGTTTCCGCCTATGCCGTATTGCCTTGATGACTGATGACTAAAAAGACTGTCTAGTGAATCTTGAAATAAAAAATTATCACTCCTCTGGTTTTGTTCTTTAATTATTTTGGATGAAATAAGTTCTTTGAGTTTTATATAAAATTTTAAATTAGCTTGATAATCGCTACAAGGAACACTGTTAGGATTTTGATTGTGTTTGCATTGAGTCTATATGTCAGTTTTGGGAGAATTAATATCATATCCTCCAAATATATGAGCTTGCTATATGTTTTAATTTGTTTATATACTTCTTTCAGCAAAGTTGCAAAGGTGTCAGTGAACAGATATACCACATATTATGCTAAATTTATTCCTAAATGCTGATGTTTTTGATCTTGTTCCTTGCATGAAATTTTTTGTTCTCTTCATACTGCGTGGGCAAGAACTTCCACACAATATTGCATTACAGTTGTTAGAATGGAGGTCTCTGTCTTGAGCAGAAATAGATCTTTCTATGACCAACAGCATGCCCTTGTGACCTGTGCAGTCACACAGGGTCCTCTGCTCAGCAGGGCCTTTAAAGCTCTTCTGTCACTACCTTGAAATTCTTTTTCTTTTTTGTTTATTTGGTCCTTTTGTCTTTAGAGGGCCGCACCCGCCGCATATGGAGGTTCCCAGCTAGGGGTCAAATCGAAGCTGTAGCCACAGACCTACATCACAGCCACAGCAATGCGTGGGATTCAAGCCGCGTCTGTGACCTATGCAGCAGCTCGTGGCAATGCTGGATCCCCAACCCACTGAGCGAGGCCAGGGATTGAACTTGCATCCTCGTGGATGCTAGTCTGGTTCGTTAACTGACAAGGCATGACAGGAACTCCTGAAATTCCTAATAATTTAATCTTTATATTTGTTTTTTTATAAGTTGAGCTTTCTTGGACACAGGAACATGAGAGTGAGCAGAGGAGATGTGTATTACACATGGGTCCACTGTTCCTCATTGCTTTATTCACTGTTTTATATTGTGTTTTCAGTGTCCTAGGAGCACAGAATTCCCATCAACCCACCTTATATTGTCAGCCTTTTTGATCAAGTATTTTTTTTTATTTCATTTTCATTTCTACTGTTAACTACTCAACTTTAACTATCTTATGGTTATTTTGGTGTTCACAATATGTATCCTTATATTATTAGTTCGCTTTCACATAATATAGTACCACGTAAGCATTTTACCATGGTCTGACAATAGTTTAAAAGCAAAAGAAACTTCTATATTGATAATCATTATTCTTTTTTGTACTTCTTCATTTCCATATCATTTGCCTTGCTTAAAGAACGTTAGTATTTCCTCTAGTTCGGTTTAGTTGGTGTCAAATTCTCCCAACTTTTTTGTCTGGAAAAAATATTTACCTTATTTTGATGTATGATGAGTATTTTACTTGATATAAAATTCTGTATCGACTGTTAACCCTCTTCCTTCTATACTTTAAGGATATTCTATTGTCTAGAAGCTTTCATCATTTCTAGTGAGAACTCCATGAATATTGTTATCTTTGATCTTCTGTACACTGAATAACCCTTCACTCTAGGTAAAGGTGGTTTGTAGCTTACAACAGACTGAGATACATACAGGTTCATCCCTTCTCCTTTAACTACACAACATCTTAGCTCCAGTACTGTACTCTTCATATTTTCTCTAAAATTTCACTCTCCAATACATTTTTAAATGTTCCCTCTATGTTGGATCTTTATCGTCAGCCCATAAATACATCATTATATTTATATTCTTTAAAAATTGCTCTCTTACTTCTAGTTCTACCCTCAGCCACTGCTCTGTTGCCTTTTAACTTCCTTTTGCAAGAACATACTTTGAAATCATGATTTATTTATATCAAAATTTCTTACTGTCCCTTTATCTCTTGAACCCCTTTTATTAATCTTTATTATCTCCCCACTGCAATCCTTTTATGAGGTTACCAATTAATTTCCCATTGTTATATTTAATGATTAATATTTTATCTTTAAACTGACCTATCAATAGCATATAACATATTTATTGTGCTATTATAACACAGTAGCATATAACATATATCAACAAATTGTTAATATTTATGTATGCAGAGAATATAACACATCCCCTCCTCCTTGGAAGAAAGGCTTCACTTGGCTTCCGGTCATCTATTTTTATCTGAATTCTAGTCTTCTTTAGTTTTCTACACTGATTTAGCCTCATTTTCTGACCTGTTAGTGTACAGCACTTGTTGTTCAGTGTATTAGTGTTGGATACCACCGAACTAAGTCTTTGATATTCTTCTTTTCTCAAGCTGTACAAACTCCTTTTGATCTCATGTAATTATATGGCTTTAATCATTGTCTGTATGCCAAGTGCCCAGTAGATTGTTACTTCTAGTGCAGACCTCTCTGTTGAATTGCAGCTATATAAATCCAGCTAACTATAGGGTATATCACAAATTTGATGTCTATTAATTTGTAACATTGTAATGCATAGACAGTTTAATGAGTAACATTTAGCCTTGTATCTAAATGCCAAACTCAACTACTTCATATACTATTTGTATAAATTGTTTAACTATTGTTAAGACTAATTTAATAGATTTAATAGATTTCCCTAAAAATGTGAAAAGGGGTTTACTATTTTATATACATACATTTTCACATATACATTTATATTAATATATATTCATATGGCATATGTAATATATTTATTTCATGTGCTATTATATGATATATTCATGAACATAAGTATTTATACACTTGTATATATACTGTTCATATATAAAAGTTTATGTATATATATTATATATACACACATAATTTTTCATATTTCACTGGGCTCTAATAATCAAATATATCCTTTTATAGAATTAGTCTTAACACAGAAGGAGAAATGCTCGCCTTATTTTTCCTTGTCATATAAGGGAAGGAAGATTAGGACAGGAAAAATTGCAAATGACCTCAGTGCTGAAATAGCATGCATATGAAAACAAGTGGATTATAAACTTGTTATACCAAAATAAATAAAATGTATATTTAGTAAAGACCATTAGTGTTAAAGCTTGTGTCTCACTTTCAAGCGGTTGTCTATATTTGTATAATTACATCCTCCAGAATTTGAAATTTTACTACTGAAATGTCTATACCTCATAAGAAAAAAAGAGCAATTTCAATTTTATATATTAAAGTACATCACAAATGAACTTTCCATAAAGCTTATGAATGAAACTTCATTGGGCAAAAATAATCTGTTTTATGAGAAAATTGTAATGACTTTACCATAACGTAGATTTTGGGGTCATTTTAAAGAATTTTAAGCATCTGAGAAAAGAAGTAGCCAACTAGTTACACATGGTGAGAAACAGTAGTCCTCTGGTAAAATTAACAGTATTATTCTAAAAACTTGGAAACTGACTCATCACCGACTTACAATGAAAAACTGTCTATAATCAAACTTTTATTTTTAGTTTCCTAGCAACATGCCCAAAATATAATAGTGAATTAAAGTAAAATACATTTTAATTCCACCTGGCACAGAAATAGTTTCTCTAGAATACACCTGGAATTGTGAGAAGATATAGCTTTTCAGTATTACATTTTTGTACTGTGGTGACAGGTACGTCACAGACCTCTGAACAAAATTAGAAAAACAGTTTCTATTTTAAGAAAGAAAATTACATTAAAATTGTTATTTTCTTCTTGTACTAAACCCATTGGGTATTGCATGTATACTTCACTAATTAGTTTTAAGCTGTGTATTCAAAAGATAGCTCTGTTACTCCTATATGTTAACAGTTGTCTCTTGAAATAATTACTATTTAGGTTTTTAAAGTATTCATTAAATGTCTGCCAAATTACTTAAAAATCATAATTGACGTTTAATGAGTGCTTTAAAAGCAAAATAGAAATTACATTTGATTATAAGTAACTGTAGGTTTATAAAGCTATCATTATATGTCTATTAAGACCATTTAACTTAAGTGTTACATAATTAGAGAAGAGTTAAGATTTTAATTGCACATTTGCAAACTGCTAGCTTGCTTTGCTAAATATTCATTCTATCCACAGCAGAAGAGTGTGAGTGAGGTATGAAGATTTTGTCATTTTTTTTTCTTAAACAATCTTTCATTTTACTCTGTGGTATTGGGTGATCTAACAGTCACATATCACATGCTGTAATAATTCCAAATGCCAAAAAAAAAGAGATTTATATTGAACATATATCTTCAAAAGTAGGATACATTTCACTTATGTGGAAATAAGAGGTCTTGATGGGCAAAGAGGTATTTCTTTTATCACTTTTTGGATAACTGATTAATGTTAGTCCTGCAACCAAATAGCTGAGAGAGAAAATAATTGGTATGAAACCATAATTCAGCACTCAGTGTCTAAGTCCTAGAAAGTACATACCCAGTTGCCAATAAAAAAGCATAACTTCCCATTAATTACCTCCCTAAGCAGTTGCTTGTTATCACAGAAGTTAAGTGGGAATTAAAAGAGAGACTAAATTACACTTTTATGCCTTGAAGTGCCAACTCATCTTGAAGTCAAGATTGGTATACAAAATGCAAAGAGAGGAAGCTTGTAATTTGGTTGCAGGTTCAATTCAGAAGATAAATAAAGTGCCTCCAACAGCAGGCTTTTAGAGGCACTAAAACTTTCACAAAGGTATCCACTTTTAGTTCTTCAGTATATCTCCATTAGACACCTGAGGTTGCCTCTTGTAAATGTGAAGAAGAAAACATTCTACTGAGAGGGAGTTTATTTATATATCATTTCTTCTCTGAATGTTTTTTTCTTCTGGAAACATTTGCATTTAAACAAGCTTTTGATTTCTTTGGAATCCATCTGCCTACACTTACCCTATTTTTCACCCCTGAAGAAATTTCACCTGCAAAGTGTATTGTAAATAACTGTTGCTACTTCACTTGCTTAATTTTGTACAGATCTACTTAAACTCATAGTATAGCTTGACCCATTTAACCTCGGACATGGAAGTAGGATTTTTTAGTCTTTCCATGTAATCTTAGTTATTAAAGGTAATCTGACTGAGACAGTAGGATTCCTAAACTATTTGCTATCTTTGGATCCATTTTTAGGAAAACTAACAAATGTGAAAAGAGCTTAGACCAGAGGTTATGACAAACCTGAATTTTCATGGCAACCCACTGGGTTTTCACCATCCCATCAGAATGCCTTAAATTTAAGCTATTCCAGATCTTAACAAGTCCCCTAATTTTTATGGTTTTTCTTTTTGGCTATCTTCTCATTAAAAAAATTATTTACAAATAAAGTAAGACATTTAGGACTTATCTTTAGCTTCAACCATTGGTTGGGAATAGTCAGAAGGCCATATCTGGTGAGTTCTATTAAACTTCCTGTGCGTTAGACTTGGTGAAAGTCAAATGTTCGATATTCAAAAGGAGATATTTCTCTTGGGAAAATAATTTGAATTTGTTGCTAATATTTTTAAATGAAACTTTATAGTAAACTCTAGATCCCATTGAGTTGTTCAATACAGGGAAATTAAGCAAGAGTCAACTCTGCATAAGAATTTGAGTGGGTTTGTCTACTAGGCAGAGTGTCAAAGTCACATCATTCTTACTATCACCTCTATGACAATGAGTCTGCAAGTTGTCATTTGCAATTACACTTGAACTATTGTTCATTTTACACAGATCATTTCAGTTATTTACATTGCTTATTCTCCCTGTAGGTATCCTCACTTTGATACCTGCCTTAAGTGATAATCTCTACTAAGCTGAGTACAGAAACCTGTTTACCATGAAACAGAAGCTTCCTTTAACTTGTACCGGTTCCCGGGAAGGGGCGATGCTATCCTGTGTTCCTATAAAATTTACGTGGTAAGATATCTTCATAGTGTTTTTTGGATAAAGACCCTGAAAATTATGTAGGCTTCAGTCCTCACAAAACCTGGATCCATGCTGGCTCTGTGAAAATGAAATTCTAAACAGTCACCCATAGAATGGAGTAAAAATTTCTAATGACAGCTTTTTAAACAAATCTCCTAGGAGAACTTCCTTGATAAATCTGATAAATTAACAACATGATGTTTTCATGGAAGAATCTAAAGAAAAATAAAATGAAGTTATCCTTTGTTCATAGGACATGCTATTTCTTACTGCAGACATAAAAAGGTTAGCCTTGACTTCTTTGTCACTAACAAGTCAGAAATATGGTCTCATAGAAATTAATCACTAGGTTTGGGTATGAAAGTGAAATTCTAATGAATCTGGGATAGATGCATTCCGTTTCCACTTTTATCTGACTTCCATTAGAATTAGTTTTTGTGAACACAGTTTGGTAGGCAAGTGTATTGAAAGCAGATAGACGTTTGCATTTTTTAAGCCACAGGAGGGGATGAGTGAAAGCAGATATCTATATAAAGCTAAATAGAATGTTTCAGCCCAGTCAGTTTTAGAAATGATTTTCTAGAAGTTACTGATATTCACTCCTATAATGATTCAAAGATATTCATTCCTTTTGAAGTAGAGCGTTGATATTTCTGTGGTGTTGAAAAACAAGCTATAAAAGAAAAAACTGAGGATGAGATTAAATAATTTAGAAACTTGTTTTATATTAAGTACTTTTAAACTACTTCATTATAATATACATAGAGGGAAGTACAAAAATAATGTATGACTCATTAATTTACCATAAAGTGCACACATCCATGTAACTACCATATATATAGTTCAAAAAGTGGCACTTACTAGCTCCTAGAGGCCCACTTCTTGCCCCTTTCCAATTTTCTTTTGCCCATGGTAGCCACCGTACTTACTTAATAGCATGGAATTGTTTTTGCCTGTTTGAACTTCATTGAAGTTGAATTATAGCACTGTGTATTTGGGTGGTTATGACTACAACAAACATCCTTGCATATATGCACTTTCTTATACATGTAATTTGGGTGCACATGTGAGGATTCTTGTAAAGAACATATATATTTTAGCTATCCCAGTGGAGATATGGTATTAAACTCAACTTCTATAATTACTAATAAAATTGAGTCCATTTTCATGTTTTTTAAGCGTTTGAAATATAATATTTTGTATGTGACTATTAGTCTTTTTATAGCCCATTTTCACTGGGAATTTCCTGTTTTTTGAAATTATTTTGAAATAATTCTAAATTTACAAAATAATTTCAAAAAGAGTATAGAACAGAGAGTTTCCTTGCACCTTTCCCTCAACTTTCCCCCAAATTAATACATTATGCAATCATGGTATATTTATCAAAACTAAGAAATTAATATTTGTATAATAATATTAACTATGAAGCAAATTTCATTCAGGTGTCAGCAGTCTTCCCACAAATGAATATTAAATTCCCTACCAATGATTCATGAATTGTGCAGTTTTCAATGTGATTGGTGGAAATAGATCCTATCTCCTGTTCTGTTGGAGCCATAGGTACTGTTCTCTGACATTCTTTCAAATGTTTCTCCTCCTTCACCCATCCCAGCCCTAAGCAGTTTTTCCACATACAGGTCATGATCTGTATTCCCCTGAATACTTTAGATTATTCTTTACCTAGCTCCAGTGTTCCTCTGTCTCTCTACCCTTCATTCTCAATCGTTCATTTTTTTCTCTCTCTCTTTCAATATCCCTTTGATAAATTCACAGCTCCAGTATTCGGCTTTGTGAACTCCAGCCACTGCTGCCTCTCTTGTGTCTCAGCTCTAGGTCTCAAACTCAGGACATCTTCTAAGTTCTGTCTTTGCCCCACCTTCTTTATAGTGTCCTGGAAACACTATCAAGGCAATAACACAGTAATCACAGGGTTCCACTGATTTCTTTCCTCTTTCTCAAAATCATTGTGTCAAGCTGACTGATACCCAATGTCTTAAAAACTGATTAAACATATACTTTGTAATTGATTAGAAGGAGTGTAAATCTATTTCCTGTTTCACCATCTTGGCTAGAAGCAGAATGTCATTATCTCTTAATTGAGATCTCCTTTATTATTGGAATGTTCAATTGTGTAAACATTTTATAAAATAAAACTTTATTTTTTTTCCCTGAAAATACCAGTTGAAGAGTACAGGAGTTCTTATTCTGGGTAAATGAAAGTCTGATGAAGATCTAACTGGAATCTAGATGGAATATTGATTGCCACTCAGTTAGATATGTTAAATTCATGTATCTATTAGTATGATGGAACAATTTTAAATCACATTAATTTTTCTGAAAAGGCTTACTGAAAATTGTGATGGTTTAGCTAAATTTTGAAGAGTATTTAGAAGTGAACCAGACAAAGAAAAGAGACCAATAAATTAAGTTGAGAGAATAGCGTATGAGTTATATAGTGCATTTGATAAGAGGCTATTAAAAGTAGCTTAATAGAGTTGCAATAACAAATATCCAGAAAATGACAACAGAGAATGCTACGGGTATGCAAATAAGATAATTAAAAACATCAGGAGAGAAGATAAATTCATTGTTGGACAGAGAGTATGTACACATTTAAATTTGCATTCAACTCTGCTTCACACTTCATGTTGAATTTATCTGATTAAATTCTGTTTGACAAGTACTCCTGGACCATTGTCACTCAAATACTTTTTTATATAAGCTAGTATATTTATCCTGAAAGAAGTTGAAAAGTTTCTTGACCCTTAAATGTAGAAAACATTGTATTCCATACTCTTAATGAAGAACATATGAAA
Organism: Catagonus wagneri; assembly: GCA_004024745.2. Classification (NCBI taxonomy): domain Eukaryota; kingdom Metazoa; phylum Chordata; class Mammalia; order Artiodactyla; family Tayassuidae; genus Catagonus; species Catagonus wagneri. The sequence continues at coordinate 29,681,296 of PVHT021183696.1, read as the reverse complement.
GCCTACATTTTTCCTAAATATTAGAGGAAGAAAGTTTAGCATAAGTAGATGTTTTAGTGTCAAGGTATTTAGGAATGTACTTCATTGAAATCTTTGGGAATTACCTGCTTTAAGTCTTTAAAAAACAAAACGGGGCAGGGGGAGGGAGTGGGATGGACTGGAATCTGCAAACTATTACCTTTGGAATGGATAAGCAATGAGATTCTGCTGTATAGCACTGGGATTTATATTTGGTCACTTATGATGGAGCATGATGGAGGATAATGTGAGAAAAAGAATGGATATATGTGTGTGTGACTGGGTCACTTCACTGTACAGTAGACAATTGACAGAACACTGTAAACCAGCTATAATGGAAAAATAAAATAGTGTTCACTCAAAAAATAAAAAGTTAACTGAGAGAAAATTAAAAAAAATAAAAAGCAAAATGAGCAAGAAACTGTAATATATTAGTGGTTTTATTACAATCTAAAATTTAAAAAAATAAAATCGTTGAATTTCCCCTCAGATGTTTTCTACCATCTTTTAGTAATTTAATTGCTTTAAGTTGCTTAACAGTTTATTTTTTAAATCCATGAGCTTATTTTGCATGTCTCCACAAATGGGGACTGGTTGCACTATTTAGGAATCATTTTAAAGTGATAAGTCTAGTATTATTTATCATGATCTTAGTTTTTATAACTTCCTTAAAGATAGTCTAGGCTAGGAATATGACTCCTGACAGCTATACTTGAATTGACAAAAGAAGACAAGAAATTTACTTCTATAGTGAATTGTGCAACATTTCCTTTTAACATGTCAACTCCTCTCTTTAATCCTGCAATTTATCCATCAAGACCAGTTCGTAAGAAGAAAAATAATTTTTTCATAAAAGTACAGTGGAGTTTAAAATTCACTTGTTGAATATATCTGTATTTCAAAGGAGGCTGACAAAATATAGATTTGGAAAATAAAACTAAATCTCATTGCTAGTGATAACTGCTGATAAAGCAGTAATGTGTGCATGTGCATGTGTGTATGTGGTGCTGTTGTTTTGCTATTCTTCGCCACACTTCTGCCACATTTTAAAATATCATTACCAGCTAAAAGTAGTGAAGAAAGAGCAAGAAAACTTTCTGAAATTTTTAGATAGAATTGCTTTCTGAATCATGGGCTCAGTTGTTCTCTTAAATCACGTGTGACTTGGTCATTAAATCATTCAGAAATAGAGTAGGAAGCACAGCCACACGATCCCTTTGCATACATTTCTTGTCATGTACCTTTTGTGATTCTGTCATCCTTCTTAATGTCCAATTTTCCAGACAAAATGGTATCTGGAGCTTTTAAATTAGAAATTCAAATCTATTTATAGATTGCTTAAAAAGGAATCCCTAGTCAGAGACACATCCTGATATATTAGTTACTTTTGCTGGTATACCTAATATACTCACCAAATCTACATCTAAAAAAAAAAAAGCATTTATTTCTTGATTATATGACATAAAGATAGTTGGTCAATGTTTCTGTCCCTCAGGCCAGGGTCAGTGGTGTGCTATTCCAAGTAGCTTCTTGTCCTGGGACAAAAATTTTAAGAGCAGTTCTTATCAGCTAACATGAGAATTATTGTGCAATTCTTGATATAAAATACCAAGAAAGGCATAGCATTACTTTTGTGGTATTCTTGTTAAAAATGCACAACAACACAAGACATTGAGGAATATTCTATAAAATACCTTGTCAATTTTCTTCAAAAGCTTCAATAGCATTAAAAAACAAACAGAAAAACAGAATGAGAAACTGCTTTAGACCAAAGGAGACTTCAAAGAAATAATGATTGAATGCAATGTGTGAGCCTGGGCTAAATATTGCTCTACGAAAAGAACATTGTTGGGGCAAATGTTAGACTTTAAATAATACTGGTAGAGTTGAGAATGTTTTTATGTCAAAGTGAATATTCCAGTTTTGATCATTATGTTGTAAATATGAAAATTGTTAACATTTGGGAAGCCCTATGCAGTGCATTTGGGGATTCTTTGTTCTGCTTTTATTTTGTATACATTCTTTTGTGTGCCTATTGAATTATTTCAATATGGAAATTCAATTAGAAAAAAAAAAAAAGAGCTAAAAAGTGAACTGTTCCAGTGTAAACTGAAGCTACAAAAGGAGAACGTATCCAGGGACATTGGGTTATTCTTGTGGCATATTCCTGAAAGCACCAGTTAAGGTGCTGACAATTTTGCTAATGCCTCAGGACACTGCTACAACCAGCTCATTCGTTATTATGCCAGCTTTTCTCTTCCACTATCCGTGCCTTATATATTCTCGCACTTCTTATCTTTTGTATTAAGTTACAATCTAGAATTTTAAAGCCATATTTGCAAGACTGACAGTTATCACAGTTTAGTCAGTTTTGTCTGACTTATGAAAACAGTTTATTCTCAATGCAAAAGGAACATCTTTCATATATTCCTGTATTTTATCCTTCTTTCAATCATAGCTAATTTTGTTAGTTAAAATAACCTAAGGTAAAAATAATTTTCAAGATTAAATACATTGGTACATTCACTCTCTACCATCAAAGTAACATTTCCAGTATATATATACATACCATGGAAATATACATATTGTAAAGAAAGGCATTTGCCATGTACAAATTGCCACTTAGAGAGTAATGCCAAATGCCTCTTTATTGTTATATGGTTTTCAAAGGCTTTGCTTACTGCGTTAGCTTTAAGTTGAAGTCTGAGCTACACAATGACTTACAAATGTTAGAAATTTTATAATTGTTTCTCCTTTTAACAATCTTGGTAGTCACGGACTGAAGTTTTACAAGCATCAGTGACCCCATTCCTGTTGTTACTCAGCCATCTTCAATCTATAGCTTTCACTCTATGGTCCAAAGTGACCTCTTTAATACTAGTCACCGTGATAGCATCCTAGATTTCAGGAAAACAGACATAAGAAAAGAAGGTTACTCCTTTATAGAAATTGCTTACACAATATCTGTTTGTGTCCCATTAGCCAAAAATTAATTAGAGGGTCACAGACATAAAAGAAGGAGCATGGGAAGGACAGTCTATTCAGGGCAGTCAGATATATAGGTGATCTATTATTCTATAAAAGTAGAACAGATACTGGGCAACGGCTAGTCATTTTGTAAAAATTACTTAATGGATAAATAGAAAGAAAAAAATACCTGTAACCTATCCAAATCAGAAACTTTATTTCACAGACAATTTCAAATAATTTTCTACTTAAAATGTTACATAATAATAGCCCTTCCTTTTATACAAAACAGCAAAAATATTGTCACATACCAACAGTGTCTTAATCATCTGTCTTCTCCAAATTTAAAACTCTGCTTTAGATGTTTATTCACTTAAAATAGAAATTAGTAAAACAATTAAAAATAGGTATTTTCTCCCATTGTTTTGGAACTTAACACAGTCCCAAGGACAGAAAAATCGTGTTATAAACATTTGACTAACCATTGAATATATCCAAAATGTATTGTGCTGAACACATTTATTAAGGACTCTTATTTGTAGAACACTGTGCATGTATCCTATTTATCCTACCCTATCGTCTCTTGGACAACTTCTCAGTATCTGCCATAGAAATATGTCATTATAGACTTTAATTGCATGCATTTTATAGCTGCTGCCAACAGAAGGATAAAAAGATTAATCACTTGAGCACTGAGTGAACATACTAGGGCTTTTAAATAGTTCAGTCTTGCTCATATTTCCAAAAGGTTCATCTGAATGCAGAGAAGTACATTTTGATTTACTACCTTTCCCATTATTTTGGTGGTCAAACTAAAAGCCAGGACATTTACCAACAAGAAGAAAAACCCATTTGGAATACAGCACACCAGGAAGTAACACCATGGACTAAATTAGCAGTTTCAATTGAAAGACTTTTGCATTGTTTTAAATAAAATGGGAAAGAAATATCCTATATTAAGTAAGATATGCCTCTGTTTTTTCCAAAATGACACAGATATGTATGTTCAGAAACAGAAGCTGTGAGGGCATTAGAGAATGCTATGTGCTTTTAAGATGCCTTAGACAAAAGTGCAATTCAACTTTCTATCCAAAGCTGAATTGAGCAGTAAGCAGAACCTTCAGTAGATAGCAAAAGAAAAGAAAATGTTCTGTGCTCAATTCTCTGCTGGCATCTGTGACCTCTGGTTAACTTTTATGCTTTCAATTTAACTTTGTTCTGGAACATTTTTCCCTACATTACTTAAAGTACTTTGTTATTCTGTAGGGGAAAAAAAGTGTATTATCAAAAGCAATGGCTGTCCATGATACTGCTTCGAAAATCTTAGTCAAAGCTTGACAACTAGTCCAGATCTTCCTATTTATTTATTTATTTATTCACTTTTTTTTTTTTTTTTTTTTTGCCACGTCATGGTATCAGAAGTTCACGGGATCCTTGACCAGCTGCACTGCCAGAGAACTCCTGACACCTGCCATTTGAAATAGATTCTAGGATTTCGTTTTTTGCAGTGTCCCATCATGCTAAACCACACTTGTTGTTAGCTTGCTGAATGGAAAAGATTGAACAGGTTACAACACTGATTGACTTACGACTGGGGAATGCTGTCCTGTGAATAGAGGAAACAATGCAATGACAAGATCAGGACACATCAGACCTAAATTGCACCTTTCTAGATCACACCGCCACACTCACTGTATGGCAGAACCTGGACATTTTTAGCATTGCTGTTCCGGGTAACACTTACCTGAGAAAAAAGGACACCAAAACTGAGACTATCTACCCTCAGATTGTCTGCCCTCATTCCCGCAGAGCTTTGATGACTCTTCAATACCTATTAAGCACCTGTATTTAAAAGGACAGCATCAATTTTACTTGAGAAAATCTGAACATACAGGCAATAAGATTTCCAGATAGTTTATCACTCAATTAATTTGTATTGTATTAGTGCACTACTGCTGCCGTAACAAATTACTACAAATTTAGTAGCTTAAAACAACAAATGTATTATCTTCCGTGTTTGCAGGTCAGAAATTCAACATGGATCTCACTGGGCTAAACACAGGTATCAGACCTGTGTTTCTTTCTGGAGGTTCTAGAGGAGGATCCATTTCCTTACTTCTTCCAGCTTCTAGAGTTGCCTGCATTCCTTCACTCTTAGGCTATTTTTCCACCTTCAAAGTCCTTATAATGATCTCTGACAATTATTCCTCTTTTGAATCTCCCTCTTACCATAGTTGGGAAACTTCCTCCTTTTTTAAGGACTCATGTAATTTGATTGGTCCGCCCAAATAATTCAGGTTGATCTCCCCATCCCATGGTCCATACCCTTAGTCATATCTGCAAATTCCTTTATGCCGTCCATGTCAGGTAACATAGTAACAGGTATTAGAGATTAAGACATAGTTATCCTGAAGAAGTATCATTATTCTACCTGTCGCAGAAAAAGAAATACAATCATTATGCATCTAAGACAAAGACTGGGTAAAGTGGATTTCTTTTCCCTCTGTGAATGGGTATCATCCAATACTTTGAGAGTCATAAAAGAGCATAAAGGCGGGGAAGGACAAATTTGTTCTCCCTCCTTAAACTGGGACATCCATCTTCTCCTGACCTTGGGTATCCGTGATCCTGTTTCTCAAGCTTTTGAACTTAAACTGAATTTGAACTGAATTGCTCCCCTGGTTCTTAGGCCTTCACCTTTGGACTGGAGCTACGCTACTGCTTTCGTGAGCCTACAGTTTGCAGGTGGTAGGATGATTGTGGGAATTTCCACCTTCTGCAATCAAGTGAGACAATCCTTCATAAAGAGTCTGTTTCTATATGCCTGTCTCTCTCTATATAGATATCCGGCTGATTCTGTTTCTCTGGAGAACGCTGACAAATAAACTCTGTAACAGGCAGCATACTAAGTAATAGAGATATAGCAATGAACATAACAGAATGTCTGCTGTCTTGGAACTCTAAGTTTAATTTTCAGTATCTCCTACCATGTTCTGTTCACAATGTAACTAGAGAAACCCCAAGAAGAATATCGTTGTTATGATGGAGAAGAAAACACAGTCAGCCCTCCATGTACTTAGGTCCCACATTCATAGATTCAACCAACACAAATGAAAAATATTTCAAAAAAATATTCCAGAAAGTTCCAAAAAGCAATACTTGAATTTGCTGCTTGTCAACAACAATTTACAGAGCATTTCTGTTGTATTTACAATTATTTACGTAACATTTACGTTGCCTTAGTTATTATAAATAATCTAGAGATGATTAGAAGTATCTGGGAGAAGCCAGTCCCAAGGCCTAGTGTATAGTCCAAGTGAACAAAGTACATCTATACCATACAATCCCCAAATTCGGAAGAGTACAACAAATCAATTAATACTTAGAATAATACCCTCATGGAAAGCAAAGTCAATTAACTTATGGAACAATGATTGTTCATAGGATTTATGTTCCTTATCATTTGTAATTTTTTTAATTTATTTAAGAATGATATTACATAAAATTTAAAAATATTTAAGGTTAATATAAATTTTAAGAATCTCATATTAGCTGTTTGGCTCTTACTTTTTCTTATTTTTTCTTTCCTTTTTTTTTAATCTGTAAAATTCTCTGCTAATAGGGACTTATATTTCTGACCAAGATGAAGAGAACTGGGCCAAATTTACCTTCCTGCCTGAAACAACAAAAATGAGCAAAACACATCAAATAGCATTGTTTAAGGGAAACATCAAGAAGAAATGACTTTAAAATAGCTGGTCTTACTAAGTACTGATGAACATGTGAAGGAACTGTAACTTTCTTATGCTGCTAATTGGAGTATAAAATGGCACAACCACTTTGGAAAACATTTTGGCAGGTTCTTTAAAAGCTATATCCACCATATAACACAGCCATTCCATTCCTCAGCATTTATCTGACAGAAATGAAAGCATATGCTGTACAAAGAGTTATACATGGATGTTCATATCACCATTATATATTATAGCCCTAAATGAAAATGAGTAAAGTTTCTATCAACAAGTGAATAGATAAACATATTATAATATGTTCATACTATGAAAGGATATACTACACATCAGGGAAAAAAAAGAATTATATAACATACTATAACATGAATGTATTTCAAATAATTATTCTGAGTAAAAGAAAACAGTCCAAAAAAAGAGTTTATACTGTTTAGTTCCATTTATAAAAAACCATAGAAAATTAGAACTAATCCAAATGACAAAAAGCTGACCAGTGATTGGCTGAGGTCAAGGGGGTATGGAATGGAGATAGGCAAGAATGAAAGATTACTTAGTGACAGACAGAAACTTCTGCAGGTGATGGGCATTTCATATTAATTATCTTGATATTGCAGGATATTTTCACAGGAGTAAAAATCTGTAGAATATCTTTAAACTGACATTTAAACACATGAAATTTATTTGTATGCCAGTTGCATCTCAATTCAAGCCAATAAAAGTCCTTAGGTTATAAAAGATACCTAGATGTCTCAGGAAGCAGGATGCTTCTGTATGATCTTGAATGAAATATTAACTGTAAAAGTATTTGCTCTCTACAGTAAAAAACACATTTTGCTGTAGGCAAATAAGCTTTGTGTATGTGCTGTCTTGAATTTCCATTGACTGCTTTAGGATGTTATGCAGAATTTTAAAATTCTGTACGTAAAATACTTAAAAGAGACTCTCAGTTCCTTGGCTGAAATCTCTAGTGAATGTTAAGAGCAGAAGAGTATATATTGCTGTTTTTTTATTCTAGAGACAGTTATATTTTTATGGTGAATGAGGAGTATGTTTAGAAGTCTATGGGACTCCAAAGAATGTTTCAGTTTTGATCTAATGACTTAAATTTATTATTCCAAGGAGACATTTGCAATTGGCCATTTCTATACACTGGCATAAGAACTTGAAAATTTGTGTATTTTTGAATTTCAGAAACAATTAACTAGATATGTCATTTTAGAGAGTATATTATTTAATATCATTCTAACAACAGCAAAATTTGAATGCGCTTTTTAAACTCTATATTTAAAAGTAACACACAGTTGCATAGTTTTTTTTCATATAACCTGTTATAAATATGTGGATATAATGTAAAATAATACATAGACATTAAGTTATTTTAAAAACAAGGGAATTTCAGAGTTCCTGCTGTGGTTCAGTGGTTAACGAATCCGACCAGGAGCCATGAGGTTGCGGGTTTGATCCTTGACCTTGCTCAGTGGGTTAAGGATCCGACATTGCTGTGGCTGTGGCGAAGGCCGGCAGCTACAGCTCCTGTTAGACCCCTAGCCTGAGAACCTCCATATGCCGCGGGAGCGGCCCTAGATAAGGCAAAAAGACAATAAATAAATAAGTAAATACAAACAAGTGAATTTCTCTGAAGTATAGTATTTCCAGGGCTTGAAATTTACCAAGCTGTGTTGACAAATATCACTAAAAATGTCATCTTCTTGGTTACGAATTGACAGAAATACTCATAAAAAAATAACAGCATACACTTAGATATTCAGTACTCTTCAAAAAGATTGAAAAAAGATACAAAAGAGCATATTTCGAGTCTCCGGAATTTCTAGGAAATCTACATAGGTAGAATCTTTTTCCAATTTCACCATAGTTTCATACATATATGTGAAAGGTTTACTCCAAATTTTACCAAGTTCTATCAGAATCAAAATAAATTTTGAGAGAAGAAAAGAATACTGTTTATTTTGCAACTATTTTCTGAAGTGGATCTAACCTCTGAATATAAAAATTATTTCTCTAATTGAATACCTTATTTACATCAAATATCCACTATTTTGAAGGACTTAGATAAACCCATATCTCATGAGAGACAGACATGCATAAAGCAAATTGGAAAAGTAACATGACAACTACATACAATGCATGTCTTTGGTAAAAATGAAATATTGATATATTTGTGACCAAATATATCTGGAAAAATCAGGGTGGAGTCCCCAGAGGAAACAGGACTTGAGTCAAAACAGAGAATGAATAAAAGCTTTTCAATCAACCCACCAAATGTGTGATATCCTGGGAGGACATCAAGAATTGCCTAGGGTTATAAGAAAGCAAGGCATCCTCAGGGATGAGGCATGGTGAAACAGACATTGGGAGAAAGAGAAGGGAGAGGAGCAGACTCACCAGGCTAAAGATTCGTGGTGAGATTGCAAATTACATATAAGATTTTAGATTGTCATCCCAGACACTAAGGGAAATTATGGGAATAAGCAGACAACTATGATAACCATAACAATGCCATAGTCATCTTCCAAAGTCTGAGTGAGAGATGTCTGTGACAGAACTAGAACATGTGAAATTGAGCAAAAGTTTGCTTGATGTCAGGGATTTGAGAAAGAAGTTGGGATTGACATATACACACTACTACATATAAAATAGACAATCAGCAAGGACCTACTGTATGTAGAGCATGGGGAAATCTGTTCGATAATCTGTAATAGCCTTTATCCAAAAAGAATCTGAAAAAAGTGAATATAGGTGTCTGTATAACTGAATCACTTTGCTGTACACCATAAACAAACACAACATTGTCAACCAACTATACTTCAGTATAAAATAAAAATTAAATTGAAAAAAGGACAGAAAATATGAGAATCTAATAAAAGAGAGTAGAAATTAGAGTGTGAATAATGAATAGTTGTGGGGATACTAGCAGAAAAACATTTTGGAATGTTAATGTGGAAACTTAACAAGCAGGGATTTGGCAGAAAATTGAGATTTCCTGTTCCTTGAAACAGGAGAAATGGTAGTTTATTCTGAGAAATAGAGAGGATTGGAAAGGGTTATCAGAAGAAGTAAGAAATTATAAGGTTAAATTTTAAGCTTACAGACACTAAAGTGTTAAGCCCAAAATAAGGACGAGGGAGAATGATGGGGATTTGGGGAAACAGCTCCAATAAATGAGTCTAAGATACAAAAGTACATTCATCAGACAGAATATGCAGAATTAGGAAAGAGCTAAGAAAAAGAAGGCTAAAGATTACAGGGTATGTTTTGATGTATGGGTTTGCATAATGAGGCAGGAAGTCAGTAGGTGGATTGAAGTTATATGAAATTGAGCCAAATTCCCAGCGAAAGGGCAGAAGACCGAGTCTCATATCAAGTAAGTGCATTGCATTTGGAAAAGAGGGAAGCTTTCCTTTGAGACTGGCAGAAAGGAGGCATACCAAGGTACTAGTGCAGATATTGGGGGGGGGGCGACTGAAGAAATTCCATCCTTATAGACTTCATTTTCCTGTAGAAAGGAAAGCAGAATAGTCTTGTAAATGTGAAGAGAGAGCATTGAAACTATACACTTTAATAACAAAGACTTTGTAAAATAGTTGCTGAAGGTAGTAAGATAGGAGGCTTTCCAGAATCATGTAACAGAATGATCTGCCAATCCTGAAGATTCAGGAAAGGTCATAGTTTTCATATGTTTAATGACAAATGTATCTATAATGCTATAATTATCTCCAATACCATTTAGCTATTTAGTTGTGAGATTTTAAAAGACAGACATTTGCTGGGGCAGGGCAGGGGACAATGGAACCACATCCTCATAGACAGGAAAACTTTATTTGGACATGTCATCTATCATACTATCTTCACCAGCCTCCAAGTACCATCCCTTCCTTGTTATATATGAGACATCACTTCCTCATTTTTTCGTGAATTTCCTGCTATAACTGAAGTAAGACCAATTCCCTACCTCTATTCAAAAGATAACCAGATTTAAAATCACAGCAGTTCCCTCTTCATGAAGAATATTTCTTCAAATATTCCTAGATTGTGTTTGTCTTGTGGCATAATTCAATGCCAATGTCTAGGTATTTGCCTTATACATTAAGTCGTCAAGTTCTTTTAACTATAAATATTATACATGAACAAAATAAAAACTTACTAATATGACTGATTCAATGTAAACATTTTCCTGGTGAGTAAAATAGGCTGAGGATCAGTAGGACTTTTCTTAAAACACAAAATAGTAAATATTTTCTTCTCTGTGGGCCAAATGTCTCCTTTGCAGATATGCAACTAGCCATTGCAGTGTGAAAATACTTACAGACAATATGTAAACTAACAGGAATGGCTGTATTCCAATAAAACTTTATTTATGGATATATGTAGTGGCCTTTCAGATATACTTGTCAAGATATATTATTCTTCTTTTGATTACTTTCCAAGCATTGAAAAATGCAAGAAAAGAAAAAAATCTTCTTAGCGTGTGAATCATACAAAAACAGACCCCAGGTGACATTTGGCCTATGAGCTATAGTTAAGTGATTCATTCTATTGCTAATGTACAAAGGTTTTTCACCTGCCAAGCAGTAAATCCTTATATGTGTTTGAGATCCAATTTTTTGTTTACAATTTTAACACTGAAACGTAGCTTAAGGATTTTTCAGTCTTTGGTTTATGAGGCAATAGCATGGGTGCCCTGGCACATGAGTACTTAGGCACAAATCTTACATGTTCTGAGTCTAAGGCAGGTTATGTGATATTTTCAACCCTCAATTTCTTCAATCATGTCATAATAGGTAGTTATCTAAGAGGGTACCTGTAAGCATTCAATAAGTTAGTAATGCCTCATTTTGCTTAGATGAGTGTCTACACATAATAATAATAAAAATTAATAAATATTAGATTTTAAAACACTTGGTATTGTTCAACATTTTTTGAAAGATTAAAATAGCATTGCTAAGAAATATCTTTCACCACTCATTTAGTTATAGAATTCATGCTAAAAAATAGGCTTCCTGAATTTAAAAATCAATGTTTCGCCCCATTCCTCAATAAGAAGGAATTTATGAGTTTAGCTCTAAATGAAATATTAACTTGTCATAAAATATAAAATATCTTTGGCTTAGCTACATTCCAGAAAAATACCATTTGCTTTGTTTTTTTGTTTGTTTTGTTTTGGTGATTTTTTTTGAGGGGGGTGGTTTGAGACATGCTACTACTCAGTGTACAGAAAGTCCTAGATTTAGGAAATCCTTCTCAGGCAGAAAAAAGCAGAAATATATTCGGTCTGGCTAGAGAAAATGAGAAGATAAGAACTTTAATTTTCAGTATTAAATACAATAAAACCATAACTTTTACAAGGGTAAATATTTGTTTCCCATTAAATCTCAAGTAATAGTATAGAGACTAAAGTAATTGTTACAAAATCGCTTTTAAGTTATTTTGATTAATTAAAGTGATTTATAAGCAATGAATTGCCTCAAGTTCTTTTCTTTAGAAGGTGCTATATCATTGATATAGATAGCTAATAGATTATAGAAAAACAGATATATAAAGATAGTTAATAGTCTTAATAGAGGCATCAGACTTATATAGTCAGATATAAATATTTGGTAAAGTTAACTTTACAACTGGTGATATTAACATGTATTCTGTAGTTCTCAAATCTTATGTCTGGGAAAACATGTCTTTATATAAATACTTTAATTTGTTATAAGTAAAGAGAAAACAAAGCAGTCATGGGAAATAACATATTGCATTTAATATGATACTGAGCTCTGTCACTGACTATACCTGCCACTGAAATATGAAATGTTAGAAATCATGTCAAGGAACTCAGCATATAAAAATTCTGATATAAACTACTCAAGACATAAACATAAATGATGTTTATTCAGTGGTGCCAAAATATACAAACCAGGGAGTATCTGATACAGTAATTTTAAATTCAAGAAGCAGGAAAAAATATGTTCAAGTCTGTGGCTGATTCTGTATAAATAAATCATATTTCTATGAATAATCGTATGGACAGATCAATTTATGTAGCATAAAATATAAAAAGACAGTTTGATGGGTTTGTATCTATTTTATAAAACATTCTTCTTGCCAAATCTGTGCAGTTACTCACTTTTTAAATCATCTGTAATAAAAGTTGTATATATCTCCAAGAAAGCATATATGACCTAGGACTTTCCTACCGCAACATAGATGAACAGAGGTGAGAGGAGGCCAATGGCTGTTATACAGTCAAAAACCATGATTTTGCGAAAAAGAAGATAAAAACACTCAAGAGAAAAGCAACAGTTTTTGCTTTAGCAACTGGACAATGTCAGATCTAGGACTAAAACTCAGATCCTTTAACTTCACACTACATAAACTGAGTAGATAAGTGCATTATGTGTTCTCAATGGGCATCACAAACATGGCCACATTGTATTGTTAAAAGGTCTAGAGAAAGCAGGGGTTGAGAAGAGTTAGAAGAAGAAATGTTGGGCCAACAGTAAGCAAGCAGAGATGTTTTTATGGTAACATGTTTCAAAATGCTTCAAAATTTACCACACACAGACTCACGATAAATATGTTTTAAATTCATATTAAAAGATGGGTAAATAGATGTTACAAAAACACCTCATAAAAGGGCACCATCTACCTCCTGATAAATTACTTTCATACGTTCCAAAAGTATTACTATGAAAATCACTGAGGTAATTACTCCAGTTACACCCTATCAATGTAAATGTTAATGCAGAAAGAGCTAAAGATCTAAGTTTAATATGGATGACAGAATTTGGTTAGATCAATAGCTACTGAAAGGTGACTTTTCTCTACCTTTTAATTGTGTGCTTACTTGATTCACTTTTAAGATTAGATCTGAGCTATTTACACAAGGTCATCATTTTCACAAAATCAGTTTCAAAAAGCAAGTTAGACATGCTTTTATCTGAAGTAGATTCAAGTGAGACTTCTCCTAGGAACCAGTTAAAATAGAAGTTTATCTTCAGTGAGAGTTGACAATAATTCCCCATGGGGTGGCACCAGCTGTGTGGTTACGTGCCAAAGGAATTAGAAAAGGTACATAATTTTAATATGGTTAAAAAAGACATGTTCTGCCAGTAACTGTGGGATAATATGCTTCTGAGGGTTCATGTTAAACACTACTTTTAACTTTTGTTCTGCGACTGTCAAAGAAAATTCAGAAAATAAAAACTTAGAAAGTTTTTGTTTTTTGTGGGTTTGAAAAGTAGCTAGTATTTTGGTAGCAGCAGTCCGAAAATCACTTAATTCTGTCCACATTACAAGGCAGACAAAGATGTAAAATCCCTTTATGGAAGGATATAGACAAAAATCAAAGAAGTTCTGATATTCAAGTGATAAGAGTACAAGAGTCAGGATGAGACAGTACTGCCATGATGAGGTGGTCAAAGAAAATCAGAGTCACCTGTGAGCATATTGAATGGTTGTGTTTATTTGAATACTGAATCTCAAAGTAAAAATATTACCATCAGTGTGTATCTATCTGTCATCCATCAGAACAAATGGGGAAATATTGAAAAAATCTCTACATCTTTATTTATGGTTGATTTTGATTTCATGACTTTTTTGTGTATGACTTACAATGTTCAAAGTCAAGTAATATATATGCACACACACACTCCCAAACACATATAAATGCACTAAAAATTGTTTTTCAGATATAGTAAATGATCACAAATGTTCAGATACTACTGCTTTAGAAGTAAAATGTGAAGCTTTCCCTAGGGTGTAGGAAATTTAGGAATTCTAAAAAGTTAAAAAGGAGTTTCCATTGTGGCTCAGTGGGTTAAGGACCCAATGTTGTCTCTGAGGATGTGGTTTCCATCCCTGGCCTCGCTCAGTGGGTTAAGGATCTGGCTTTGCCACAGCTGTGGCATAGGTTGCAGATGTATCTTGGATCTGGCGTTGCTGGAGCAGTAGTGTAGACTCAGCTACAGCTCCAATTTGATCCCTAGCCTGGAAATTTCCATATACTACAGTTTCTGCCAAAGAAAGAAAAAAAATGATGTAAATAAATGTAAAAGGTAAATAAATAGAGCCCAGGAAATAGGCCTCTGCACAGAATAAGGCCTTGGAGGGACATAAGCTCCAGCAGGTGAAAGGTAAAGCTGGATTTTTTTTTTTCTAAGTAAGTAAGAAGTTCATTTTTGTAGTAAGATGCAGTTAGAAATAAACCACAGAACAATATAGCAAATTTACAGCAAAGAAACAGCAGCTTCTGAACCAGCACAAGAGAAAAACTAGTACATGGTGTACAGATTCAACATAAAGGCAAAAAAAAAGTCATAGCAGCCTCTCTCAAGAAAATTCAAGATGAAGTGCAAAGCTGAATACAGGAATACAGCACAGTGGTTAAGAACCCTTCATAAACAGAAAAATGGGCTCCATATTTCAGTTCTCTCTCTTACTGACTGAGACTTTAAATTTTTCACAAAATGTCTCTCAATATCTCAGCATAAGTCCTTACATCTTGAAATGGGTATGTTTCTTGTTTCTTATAAAGATGTTATGAAATAATGGGTGTGGTGTGTTTAGCTCATTGCTTGAGATACTATATGTTCTCAATAGAGAGCGGCCAGTAGTGGCAGTAGTTTTATTGGAACACATACATGGTAATATCTGTTGTTAAAAATGATCAAGATGGAAAATAGAAAAGGCAAAAATACATTTGAAAAATTAAGATGTCTGCAGGATCAAGTTTAGGAAAGCTACTTGATATCAAGCAATCCATCACTGGTACAGTGGGTCGAATGGTAGCCCTCCCAAAAAAGATTTATCTACATTGTAATTCCCAAAACCAATGTATGTAATTTTATTTGGGAAAAAATAAAAGCTTTTAGTGGATACATTTAAGTTAAAAATCTCAAGATGAGATCATCCTGGCTTATCCACTAAATCCAAGTGTCCTTATAGAGAAACACAAAGACAGAGAGGAGAAGATCATGTGAAGAAGAAATTCATGATTAGAGTTTTTCAGCCACAAGCCAAAGATCATACAGAGCCACTTGAATCTTAAAGAGGCAGGAAGAGAAAGCCACCCTAGAGCCTCTAGTGGAAGAACACCATCGAGAACTGAGAGAATAAATTTCTGTTGTTTTAAATTACCAAGTTTGTGGTGATTTGCTATGGCAGCCTTAGGATACTAATAAAATGCTGAAAAAAAATAAAGAATTAGTAGTTAAAAGAGAAGATAAGGCATTGCAAATATTAATACATTTATCAAGCAAGTGCCTGCTGTACATCAAAACTGTTAGGACCCACAGAGGGTGCAAAGATGAATGGCTCCTAGTATTTGGAATATCTGAGACCTAGGTAATTCTGGAAGAATTTTTTTAAACTTTTTTTTCCTTTAACTTTTGATTTCTGGACAATTTTTTAAAAAATCTCATTCTTAGTAGAGATACAGATTATTAAAGTAAAAATGTCTAACATCTTAAGAGTTCTGTTGGGGATGAAAACCTTATCTTCTACACTCTTGGGCTCATTGTCTGGGATCATACCAATTAAATGAACCAAAGATAGATTAACAGAAGGCATATGATTTTTGTTAATATCCACATGCATGAGTGTTCACAGAAAAGTGAAACTCAAAAAAGTGGTTAGACTTGAGGGCCTATGTGTATCTTAATAAAGGAAAAAGGGCTTGGGCTTCAAAAACCCGTAAACAGGTAAGGTGTTTAGGAAGCATATGAAAAACTAATGGAAATTAAGGGTTAATTAGCAATGTTTGTGCAGTCATCTTGTTCCAGCTCTGTCTCCACTGATGAGTCACTCTTTTATCCAGATAAGGGGGAAAGGAACACGTTCAAAGGGAAAAATTGTGCTGCCTTCACAAAGGAAATCTATGCCCTGTTTAAGCAGAAAAGGGAAGGTGGGAGAACTCTTCCTGCTTTTGCTCATTCACAGTTGCTTTCAGCTCAAAATAGTCCTGGGTTAAGTGGCATATTTTGAGGTGGCATATTCTGGACCCTTTCAGTCCTAAAGACCATCTTACTCAAATTTATTGTTGCTGTCCGTGAAGAAATTAACCAAGTGTATAAATATACATACATTTGCTACCATAGTTTATATGATTATTATTATTCACTAATTATGATGAAAAAACTATGGTTTGCCAATTGTCTAAGGTCATGATGGTATTTAAAGGTATGGCCAACATTCAAACAGCGCTCGTCTAAATGAAGCTCACCCTCTGGATCACTCTTCTGTTGCCTTATAACTTTGTCTCAGATTTGCATAACTCATTGTAATACAAGATGTAATGAATCTGGCAAAAACATCATTTACATTTTCACTGTGTTTTTATCATATTTAGTTTTCATTTATTGCCTTATGCACTCAACTATAATTTTTGTTTTTACAAGGTTTAAATGCCAGCAACCAGATAAGTGATAAACAAGTTGGCACAAGATTATCATTTACTCTAGAAAGATATTCCTTAAAAATATTCCCTAGATGTTTAGGCAGCAGATGGTATCTAATAAGTTAAATTCTAATGGCAGTCATGAGTGAATGATGATTAAATTTTAAATCAAATCATGTTCTCAGAAGTATCTTGATATCTCGCTTTATTCGTTAATTGCACTCTGCATGGTTCAAGTCTTAGAAGTAATCAATGCAATTCTATGTGTCTAAATTTAGTATGAAATGTTTATTTGGAAGCTTTTACAGATAATCTGGGAGGCATAGATTTATAAAATTCTGTTTACTATTTCATTTAACAATCCAAACTATATTGAGCTCTTCATATGTGTCAAGCTCTGAGGCAGGTGAAAAAGATAAATAATACATGATTCTTTCTGCAGGCAATAGCTAATCTAACAAGAAGGACTAAAATATAAGGACATAGGGATCTCAGAACATGAGGAACAAATAGTCATTGAACAAAGATGGAGGTGAAATACATCTGGGGGTAGGTCAGAAACTGATCATGGAAGGTGAGTAGAAATTACTGGGCAGACAAAGCAAGAACAGATATTTAAGGCAATGAGAATTTCATAAGCCTTATCAGAAATAGAATAGTTAATCTTGAAGATCAGCAAGTTGTTCTTCTTAGCAAGCATAACATTTGCTGTACACTTACCATAAAATGAAGTTATAGAGGCACTAGAATTTTCACACATTACTTATGGGTACGTAAAATGGGATGTCCACTTTTTAATTCAATTGACAGTTTCTTAAAAAGTTAATCTATGCCCACAATATGATCTAGCCATTCAAATCCTTGGTATTTACCCAAAAGAAATGAGAGCATCTATAAAAGCAAAGACTTTTATACAAACACAAAAGACTTATTTGTAATAGGCTGAAACTGGAAATACCTCAGATGTCCCTCAAAAGGTGAATGGATAAATAAATTCTGGAATATTCATACAGTGGAATACTACTCAGTAATAAAAATAATTACCTATTATACACATGGCAACATAGATAAATCTCAAAACAGTCATGCAGAGTCAAAGAAAAGTAGCACCTATTGTATGATTTAATTTACTTAAAATTATAGGGGTTCCTAGCTAATCAATTTTGAAAGAAGTTGCTCAATCTTAGCTTATGAGAATTCACAAAATTGGGTGAGAGAAATGGATTGCAAAGAAGTACTAGGACTCTTTAGAGAGCAATGGATCTGTTCATTGTCTTGATTATGGTAGTGGTTTCATAAGAATATAAAATTGTCAGAGTTCCCGTCATGGCTCAGGGGTTAACGAATCTGACAAGCATCCATGAAGACGCTTCGCTCAGTGGGTTAAGCATCTGGCGTTGCCGTGAGTTAGCTGTGGTATAGGTAGCAGACACGGCTCAGATCCTGCATTGCTGTGGCTCTGGTGTAGGCCAGCAGCTATAGCTCCGATTGGACCACTGGCCTGGGAAACTCCATATGCTGCAGGTGTGGCCTAAAAAGCCAAAAAAAAAAAAAAAAGATTGTCAATATAATTCAAATTTTCACGTTAAATATATGCAGTTAACTGTATATAAATCATACCACAATAAAGTCAAAGTAAATATTCAAAAACTGACAGGATCAGGAAGAGAAATTTATGAATTTATGAACTTATTTATACATTATGAAAAAATTCTCTCTGTGATTGAAAAAAACAGATAAAAATCAATAAGGAAATAGAAGACTCGAAGCATTGTGCCTAACAAAACTTTGCTAATTCACATGCTTATAACAATGCAAGCAACAGTGACAGAATGCACATTTATTTAATTTATTGCACTAAAAACTTGAGTAAGGGGTAATAAAGAAAGTAAAAATATATGTGATATGATTCAAATAATACAGTATATGGCATCTAACTATAGTAGTATTAAGCTAAAATAAATAATCAGTAACTAAAAAGTCTTCAGCTATTTGGAAGTTCAACAGCACATGTCTAAACTTTTCTTGGGTCAAAACAAATATCCTAATAGAAACTACAAAAAGCTTTTATTTAAATAATGGGAAAATAATACCAAACAAAACTTGTAGGATGCATTTTATGTGTACTAGGAAATTTGCAATTGTAAATTTATATATTAAAAAATGAAGGAGTTTCCATTGTGGCTTAGTGGGTTAAGGACACAACATTACCTCTGTGAGGATGTGAGTTCAATACCTGGCCTCAATCAGTAGGTTAAAGATCCGGCATTGCCACAAGCTTCAGTGCAGGTTACAGATGTGGCTAGGATCCGATATTCTGGCTGTGGCATAGGCTGCAGCTGCAACTCTGATTAGACCCGTAGACTGGGAACTTCAACATGCCGCAGATGTGACTGTAAAAAGGAAAAAATAATGAAGAAAAGCTGACAGCGATATAAGCATCAATCTCAAATATAAAATAAAAACAGCTAATTTAATAAAAAGAAATAAAACAAAATTGCTAGAATAGAAAACAAAAGAAATTAGGGATATGAAAATACAATATAATTAATTTTAAAAGTCTAAAAGTTGATTATTAAAAAAAAACTAATATCTTAGTCTGTATTTCACTGAAAATAGTTCTTAGTACAAGAACTGTTTTGCAAGATAGTATATTTGGGAAGTTGTCCCAGAGAGCAAGAGGGAATAAGGTACTAGACTTTGAAAACGAAAGTAGGAAAATTAATATAAAGAGTATATTATCAAGTTAATCATCATTATATTCAAATAAGTTTCAACACTGTTTATACTCATCAGTGATTCTCAGGATTTTTTACTAGAAGATTGAAAATATGTATTTATTCATAGGGCTTTCATCACTTATATTTGAGTTCCCTGGGGCAAGCCATCCCAAGCATTTGTATCTCTCAATAGTCTCCTGCCTTATCCCATGTGTCAGCATTGTAGAAAATACTGAAAGAATAAGGAAAAGTGTAATGTGAGAGCTTGAACAAGACACAGCAGAAAGTGAGTTGAAGAACAAAGATTTACTATAGTTGCATACAAAAACAGAGATAAAGCCAACTAAAAAAATTAATAAACTTGCCACATTGATCAAGAAAAAAATAGCACAAATGGCTAATATCAGAAAGAAAAAGGGACATAATTTCAAAGCAAGTAGATTTTACTTGTTTGTATTAAGGTATCAACATGTTTATTAAACAGAGTAAAACTGAAAAAAAAAAATGCATGGCTTTTTCTAATAGGCCATGTTGTCATTTCTTTACAACACTGTCCTTGTCTCTGGCTAGAGAACCATCCGTTGCTTGGAAAGGTCTTCAGCCCAGTGCCAGCATTATTGCCAGGTGGTAGCAGCAAAGGTGTATATGAGGGCAAAACATCAGTAATAGCATTTAAAAGAAGATGCCCAGACCCACCAGTCTCGGGTCCTGCAGGCAACAGAGAGCAAACTTTCAACTCTGGTTTTTTGGGTGTGGATCCCAGGGTAGTTTTAAGAAGTGGTCGTACATTCTGAGCTAGTTTTGCTTCCTGGTGCATCTGAAGGTTTCACATCAGGAGCAGAGGGTTTGGGTGGTGGAAATGTGTAAGGAGATTCTGTTTCTAGATATTTAACGAAAAGTTCTGAGAAAGAATTCTTCAGCATCACAGATTGCTGATTTGGTTTCAGAGGTGTTTTGGGGACACTTTGATCCCAGCTACCTAGTCATCCATCTGGGACCACTGCCTTGCTCTTCATTCAAAAGCATCTCCATGGCTTCCTTTACGACACCCAGAGTGATTGCTATTATCTGTAACACTTCAGAGTGCTGTTGTTTGGGTGTTTGAAAATAGCCCATGAAGAGATTCCTCATTAGGCTTTTATCTACTTTTCCTTCTGCATTGCTTATTAAGTTCATTAATTTCTTCTTTACATCATCCAGCACTTCCTGTTAGACCTTGGTTTATTTCTTGAAACCTTTAATTTTTTTCTTCCTTCATATCCAAGGCTGCATTTGCTTTCTCTTGATGTTTGTGAGCCAATACTAGTTTGCCTTGTAGGTGGTCTGCCTTTGCCCTCCATTCAGCGAGGACCATCTGCACAGTAGCTAGTGCTTATGAAGACTGCTTTTCTTGTTCTTGGGAGAGAGAAAGCTGCAGCTAAGTGTGCTCTCTCTGCTAGGTGATGACATGTAGTTGTTCCTTCAGTGACTCTATCTGCAAGCTGGCTTGATGGCTTGCATTTTCCAGGGCACTGGAGGACAGAAGGAGCTTTTCCTCCAAGGTGGTGCCATTCTTTCCTAGTTTAGCTGCTCTTTCCTCTTCAACCAAAGTATTGAGGTTAAAGAACTCTTTGGATTGGAAAGTCTGGTTACACAGTCTCTCCAGTTCCTTCTTTAAACATAGTTCTTTATCACGTGAATGTTGAACCTAGCTCTGGAGTGCACAGTTTTCCATTCGTTTCAGTTTCAAGAGCAACATGGCTTCGCTCCTTTCCTTTTGAATCAAAACTGTCTTCTCTTGTGTGGATGTTAGGGCATTTAAAATCTGGCTTAATTCCTCTGTTTTGCCATGTTCTTCCTCTTTCAGCAAGTACTCCAAAACAAGAGACTTCTTGACTGTGACTTTCTCCAATTCCTTCTCTCTCAGCATCATGGAGAGCCGCATATTTGTCTCTTGCAATGCTTGATTTTCCATTTCCCTTTCCCTACATTTTTCTATTATTTTTTTTCCTTTTCCTCTTTTAGTTTACACATATATCAGAGCAGGTAGATTTTAAAAACATAAGATATTATAAACAACTGTATGCCAATAAATTCTTTAAAATTGACATGGAGAGTAATACAAAATATAAATATTTATTTAATTATTAAATAAGTTAAATGAAACACTAAAATCCAGAGGATTTATATTACCAAATGTGTATGGTACAGTAGTTAACACATACATCTATGTGCATAAGGATGGAGAAATAAACCAAAAAATAAACATTTACCTGATACATATAACCCTGTAGTGTTGTGAATAAAGACTCTTCTTTTTAATTAATGGTGATAGCTCAATAATACATACACATGGGGGGAAAAAAGCATCTTGGACTCCACAACATACTTTAAAATTATTTTCAGATCAATAGTTTTGTTTAAATTCAAAAACACAAACAGTAAAGACATTAGGCTAAAATATTGGAGTTTACCTTCAGACTTATAGAAAAGATTTCTTAAACAAGACAAAAAAGATTAGAAAACAAAACAATGAAAAAAACAACAACACTGATCATATAGGAAACTTTGATGAACTAGAATACAATTGATTAAGAATTGTTAACAAAAAGATATTTTAGAAGTTCCCATCGTGGCACAACAGAGATGAATCCAACTAGGAACCATGAGGTTGTAGGTTCAATCCCTGGCCTCACTCAGTGGGTTAAGGATCTGGCATTGCCATGAGCTATGGTGTAGGTCACAGATGCTACTCCAGTACCAAAAGTGCTATTCAATTTATCAATATTTATTTGTTTAAAAATTACTTCTTAGGAAAGGAAATATGTTCTATTTTTATTCACTATGGTACTAAAGATCCTAGCAATAGAAAGTAATTTTAAAAATAAGAATTTTGAAAGAATTAATTCTATCACTATTTTGTAGATGATGTTATTGTATATACAAACAATTTATAATATAATTAATTATGAGATTTTATAAGCACGTTTAACAATATCAATTACTATTAGCTTAATGTACAAAAAATAAAATGTTAAGTCTACGCTCACGAAAAAAATAGAAAAAAATTTTTTTTTGTTTTTTAGGGCCACACCTGTGGCATAAGAAAATTCCCAGGCTAGGGGTCAAATCAGAACTGTAGCTGCCAGCCTATGCCACAGTCATATCAATGTCAGATGCTTAACCCACTGAGCAAGGCCAGAGATCAAACCTCAGCTTCATGGATATTGGTTGGGTTTGTTACCACTGAGCCATAATGGGAACTCCAAAAATAAAATTTTAGAATGGTATTATTTATAAAAACATTGAATCCATCTAATGTTTAGGAATAAATCTAGCAATGTTTGTGCATTAGTTCCCACACAGAAAAACTATATTAATTGAGACAAATGCATTATATTAATATACTGGAAGATTCTATTCTGTAATGATGTCAATTATTTTGAAATATATCTATAATTCAATGAAATCCCAATCCAAATTCCAGAAGTTTTTAGTTTAATATATAAGCTAGTTCTATATTATCTATGAAAATAAAAATTGCTAAGTAAAATCAAAGAAATTGGACCCTGAATTGCAATTATTTGCTAATCCTGAATTAATTCATCTTTGCAGGAGAACTATCTGGCAGTCTATTTCTTTTAGGTCAGCATTTTACCGCTCTATACCATACCTAGCATAATACCAGGCATTTAACAGACAAAATGTTTCACTTTTTTTTATTCCATTATCTTCAAGGGTTATATTAATGGTCATAGTAAAACATGGAAGGCAAATTTTAAGCACCGTATACACTCTTGCTTATTATCTATGTTTGAACGCTTAAATTTTTCCATTTAAATGGATTTATAATTATACGTAAAATCAGAATTGCTTGTTAGAACTTGAACCCAATATAGATTTTGATAAAACTCTAAACATGTACGTGAAAATAGATAGCAGCAATTGTGAAAGAGATTTCACAGTGATTAATAAAACACATTATCTCTTTGTTCGTAGAGTGGTTGAAATTATTGACATCACTTTTAAGTATGTAGTCCAAACCATAGGTTTACATTGTAAAGTGCATACTTAGGAGAATAAGGTAGATATGTCTATCATTTCTGATAAGAAACATCAATTGTCACTTCAAAAGTCACGTTTATAAATTTCAACACTTTAATACAAGTCCTCTTGTGTCTGAGGTGCCCGGGTATTAGCAGATCAGTTACTTTCATCCAAAAATCCTGCAGCCCAATTCCTCATAGGATTTTAGGAGAACTAAAGGCAACAGGATTATATAGACAAGAATATGAAAGATAATGGAATAGCTAAACTACAAAGAATTTTCGCACATTAAAATCTCCTCTACATAACAAAGCAGACAGGAGATATGTATACAGAGAGAGTTTTCCCTTGATATCTTTGGGGGATTTGTTCCAGGACTCCAGCAAAAACCAAAATCTGCAGATTCTCAGGTTCCTTAAATAATATGGCATATAACTATGACCATTCTTTCATATATTTTAAATCACATCTGTATTACTTATAATACTTAATAGAATGTAAATGTCATATAAATAGTTGTACATGACACTATAAAAGCTCTGTGCAAAGTTGCCAGGGTAAGGCAAATTTCAGTTTTATTTCTGGAATTTGTTTTCAAATATTTTCGAACTTTGGTTAATTGAGTCTGGATATAAAACCTGAGAATATGGAGAGGTGATCATATATATATATTATATATATATATAATATATATGTGTATCTGGGAATGGTATAATTTATAATTTAGTTTGTCTCTAAGCAATGAGTGGCAGTCGGATTGTGTGTATATATTTTGGATGTTAACAACTTGTCAGATACAATGTGTAAATATTTTCTCCTCTTCTGTGGGTTGTCATTTTATTTTGTTGATGGTTTCCTTTGTTGTGCAGAGCTTTTTAGTTTGACATACTCCCACTTGATGGGATTCTTAATCCTGAAGTATAATGACAACTGTAAATAATAACTTTATTTTATTTTATCCACATCACTCATCAAAAACCTCCAGTTTTTGTGTTACTGTTTTTGTTTTGTTTTCTTTTTATTGTCTTTGTCTGTTTATTTGTGTTCTAGACTGCTAAACTGAGAAAGCTTGTGCTACAGGTTATTGGCTCTGTGCAACACTGCATGAGATCTGAAGAGACATTTATTATTTCTTTCCTCAATCAGTGTCAGTCTTCTTTGGTGGATTTAATCACTTCTTGGCACTCTGTAATAATTGTGGCAGCTGTTTCCTTTTTTGCTTTTCTCTGTTAAGACTATGACTTTATAAGAATTTAATGCATTGTAAAAATGTCTGATGAACAGATTGATATGCAACTTCACAGCAGTTTGTAAAAACACGTATTATGCAACATTTGCCATAGGTCAATTCATTTCTTATGTAATCAAGCCACTCTATTGCTGTATGGAAAATCTTTATACTATCTACTAATGTGGGAAACTTTTGTTACCCATTGATATGTAGGAAGCCTTTATGTTATCCATTAGGTAAAAGAAAATGTTAATTTCCAGAAGGCTTTTCTTCCTCCTTAGCAAACCTATTATAGAATTATATAAAAACAAGGAATTAAAAACTCTTCATATTTATGGAGTCCATGTTATTTTACATAAGGTAAAATTTCATTAAATTTTATTGCTATAAGGAAAGCAATGTCTAGCATTGGAAAAGGCAGAAAATTTTCACACTCTTTAACAAAAATTTAGTTTTTAGTGTAATGAGTATCTTTTTTTTAAATTGAAAATTTGCCCTAAGCAAGACTAAAATGGATATGCTCAGAAAAAGTAAAATAAAGCTGTTTTCAGTTGCAATTTTAAACATTAAAGTATGATACAAAAGTGATTTAAAATAATAAATATAAACTTTAATTCAGAAAATATAGGTGTAATAAAACAAAATAACTTGATTAGGAAGAAAAAGCTTAGAAAGATATAAGTCAAAATATATGTTAGAAAAAAAGAGAATGAATTGTTCTTTATCTAAAAAATTAGACAAACTGTTATCAAATTCAAGCAAGAGAAAACAGAGAACTCATAAAAAGGAAACTGATAATTATAAAAACGATATACTAAGGTAACAGCAAAATAGTCTTGAAAGGAAGAAAGAAATATTGAGAGAACTGTACCATCACAATGCAATGCAAAGACTGTCCAAGAATAACTGTCATGAAAGATATGAAATGAGTACTTTTGTTTTTACTGTTTTACATTCTTTTCTTTCTTTCTTTCTTTCTTTCTTTCTTTCTTTCTTTCTTTCTTCCTTTCTTTCTTCCTTTCTTTCTTTCTCTTTTTTGGTTTTCTGGCTACTGCTTGGCATTTGGAGTTCCCAGACTAGGGAACAGATCCAAGTCACAGTTCTAAACTACTCCACAGCTGCGACAACTCTACATCCTTAATGCTCTGTGCCAGGCCAGGGACTGAACCTGCTTCCCAGCACTCCAGGATATCTCCAATCCTGCTGTGGCACAGCAGGAACTCTTGCTTTACATCTTCTATCAGGTAATCACATAAAAATAAATTTCCAAATGATCTTATGAATGTAAAGAATATTTTGGAAAACTTCCCAGGCCTATATATTAAGTTATCAAAATCTCAACTCCAAAACCTTAAAAAATAACTCCAAATGAATAAACACTGCCCAAGATATTTCTTAAAATATATCTTGTGTGGTTGATAATCTTATCCTTATCAAAGCTGATTTATTCCAGAAACAAAAATGTGGTTATATAGAAAACTATTTCTGAAATATATCACACTAATTAGTAAAAGAACAAAGTCAAAAAGGTAAAATATCACAAGAAGAAAAATATAAGGCTTTTTTCAAAAATTCAACATCAGTTTCTTCTCTGTTAACTTATTAAGTGGGAAAATATATTTTGTTTGTAAGATATTGAGAAAGCATCATTAATCAAATAGATTAAAATACCCATAAAATTTTAAATATCCAGACATTTACTTAAGAATAGATGTGTATGATATAAAGAACTGAAATAAAGTAACAAAAATAAATCTTAAATAAACAAAGAGAAGCACCAAGTCAGATGGCAAATGTCAATAATCCAAATTTCATCTATAAGTTTATCTCGCACCAAAATAAATTCTAAATGAAGAAAAATATAATTGCCTGTAATCATTTAGGCCCATGATGGAGTGAAAGAATTAGACAGAACTTCTCTGACTGACAAAAAAAAAACTGCAAAACATTTGAAACAACTGATCTTCAACATTGTACACGAGCCACACAAAGCTAGGATTCCTAGGAAAGAAAAATCAGTGAGAAGACCCCAGTGTTATTTCAGCCTTCTGCCTGTAGGTAATTATCGGTCTGCCACTACAGGGAAACTGCACAAAGCTAGGGAAATAAGGAAAGAAAAGTTGGAAAACTCAAAATTCCCAGAGCTTGCACAGGACGGGAGACATATGAGCTCAAAACAGTGAAGAGTGAACATACTCTAGTGTTTTTTCCCCTTGTGAAGAATTCTCTGTTTTCATGTTTCTTTCTCTTTTTTAGCGTCTTCTCATTTATTTATTTTGACTCAGTTCACACAATTTGAATTTTCCTCCATGGCTTAGAGGCTCAGATAATTTTTCTTGTCAGCATTGTCTGTGAACAAACTGACTGAAAAGAAAAGAAATCCCAAACACTTTCCACTGGAATATTGTTTCTTTGTTAAATAAAACATTTCCTCTTTCTGATGGGGGCCATTTAGATAGTTCATTTGTTATAAAAGCCCATATATCAGGGCAAAAGCCTAGATTTATATTCATGATGATAAAGAAGAACAAAATTCAACTTTGTGTATGCATGCACGTCTTTCTGCTAGTGTAAGTGCTGAAACTAGCCACTCTGCTACTGAATTCATGAAGAGGAGACTGGCTTTTTAAAAGTACTGTGTAGTCAAAGTAACTTTAGTAAAGATAAAAAGGCACTGTGAATATTAACTTTCAAAAGTGCTCAAGACTTAAAGTGAAAAATGGAATTTGGAGTTCCCATTGTGGCTCCATGGTAACGGATCTGATTATTATCCATGAGGATTCAGGTTTGATCCCTGGCTCTGATAAGTGGGTTAAGGATCTGGCATCGCTATGGGCTATGGTGTAGATCACAGACACAGCTCAGATTTATCATTACTGTGGCTGTGGCTATGGGCCAGCAGCTGTAGCTCCCATGCAGCCCATAGATTAGGAACTTCCATATACCACAGGTGGGGACCTAAAAAAGCAAAAAAAGAAGAAAAATGGAATTTAAAAATAACATCTTTTACATGAAACCAAATGTAGGAGAAACTGTATTTTAATATTTACACCCCAGACATTAACAGATGTAAGATTATATGGGATGATTACTCTTTTCCTCATGCATCCCAATTTCATTTTAGATCTTTATATTATATATATAATTACTGCTATATTTATTATATAAACAATTGTCGGTAGTACACTACCATATTGGTTTACATCATCTCCTTATTATGACAACCAAGTGAATCACATACCTATAACTAACTTTTTGTAGTATTTTTTTAGCTATTATGTAGTGCTTTTTTAGCTATTATGACATCTCGATGCATAGCAACATTCCTACCAGGAAAAACCAGAGAAGCCAGATTTGTTACGTAGGTGTAGGGGTGTGTGTATGTGTGTGTGTGTGCGTGCACATGAGTGAATATTAGGGGACTTACAAGCCAAATGGAATGTGAAGGAACGAGAGTACATAAAGAAGGAATTATGATGGGATAAGCGTATATTTTGCTATAATTTTCCTCAAGAGATTTTCCTATACTTCGCTGAGTTGGGGTAGAAGATGAAAATACAGAGGTTCTGAATGTAAGGCTACTGCTAAGTGACAGAGAATTATTAGAAAATTATGAATTTCATGAGACTTAGGAGAGACAAATTGAAATTTAGAAGTGTGGGAGCAGCCAGAATTTGAGAAGATGAATTGTGTTGTTAATATAATCTCCCAATATTAATATATTGAAGTCTTAACTCTCCATACTTCAGAATATGACTATCTGGAGATAGGCTCTTAAAAGAGGTATTTAAGGTGAATAAGATATATGGTTGGGCCATAATCCAATATGACTAGTATCCTCCACATTGGAAAAGGAGATTAGGAGAGAGACACAAGGAAGAACATGTGAAGACACTGGAAACCAGGTGGAAAATTTCTATCAAAACAATAATCCAGGCTTGAATGATCTCTGGTTCAGATAATAAAAAAGTGATGTATCACACTTTTTCTGCCTACACAGAGTAAAGTGGATTCTCTATGGTGGGACATGACATTATCCATTTCCTCCACAGGGTGTTAGCCATATAAAGTTATTTCCAGGCATACAGAGAAAAAAAAAAGACACAAAAAACATAGACCCGGAGTTCCCTTCGTGGCTCAGTGGTTAACGAATCCGACTAAGAACCATGAGATTGCAGGTTCGATCCCTGGCCTTGCTCAGTGGGTTAAGGATCCGGCGTTGCCGTGAGCTGTGGTGTAGGTTGCAGACGCAGCTCAGATCCTACATCGCTGTGGCTGTGGCGAAGGCCGGCAGCTACAGCTCCTGTTAGACTCCTAGCCTGGGAACCTCCATATGCCGCGGTGTGGCTCTACATAAAGGCAAAAAGACAAAAAAAAAAAAAAAGTAGACTCTAGAAACAGATCCACATATCTGTTGATTTACATGTAGAAGTTATCTTGTAATTTATATGTAGGAAATATCCAAGATAATTTTAAAATTGTAGTAGTTAATAAGTTGAAGAAAACAGAGAACAAGACAGGTAGAATTATTATATATTGGCTAAGTTTTAGATATGGAGGCCAAAAAAGTCTGTCAGGTTGGATGCAGATTTTAAGAGAAATATGGGTACTGTTGACTGAGTGTTTGCGTCTGCCTAAAATTCATATGTTGAAATCCTGACCTCCAGTATAATGGTATTAGAAATGGGCCTCTGGGAAGTAATTAGGTCATAAGGGGGGAGTCACCTTATCAGTCTTTTTAAAAAAGAGACCCTGGGGAATTCTCTTCCCTGCCTGTCATGTGAAGACACTGTGAGAGGAGGGCAGTCTATAAACCAGGAAGTGGCCCCCATCAGACACAGAATTTACAGGTGTCTTGATCTTGGACTTCCCAGAGTCCAACCATGAGAAATAAATGTTTATTTTTTTAATCTACCCAGTCTATGGCATTTTTTTAAAGCAGCCCAAATGCACTTAAAAAAAAAAAAAAAAAGAGTAGTTGATTCTGGGATCTCAAGTTCTTTCCAACATCAAATAGGTGATGTCTTTTCTAACACCAATTCTCCATGTCAACCATATATTCAGTACTTTAGTTCAATTCTAATGTAACTAGTAAGAGTTCATGCAAATTCGACAAGTCAAGGGCCCAGTTCCACAAGACTGCCCCCACTTCACATGGCCATCTCAAGTCTCAGGACCAATCCCCACATCTAGCCAACTGGCTTTAAGGGGTTCCCATAACCCCTTCCTCAGGTTTGATGACTCAGTAGAATGTTCACAAAACTCAGGAAAACACTTCAGTAATGATTATCAGTTTATTATAAAGGTTACAATTCAGGAACAGCCAAATGGCAGAGTAAGGTATGATGGGATAAGATATGGGAAGAGAGTATGTGGAGCTTCCCTGTCTTCTATGGGTGTGCACCCTCCCAGAACTTTATTGTGTTCACAACCCATAAGCTCTCAAAGCTTAGCTTCTGGTTTTCTAAGGAGATTTGATTAAATAGGCATGATTGATTGAATCATTGACCATAAGTGATAGAATTCAATTTCCAGCCTTTTGTCCCTCCTAAAATGTTATGGGTAGGACTGCAAGTTCTAATCCACTAAATCTAGTTGTAGTTACTGGTGATCAGCTCTAACCTGAAGTTATCTAGACCTCACCTCAGAGTTACCTTATTAGTTTAAACTCAGGGATAAAGAATTGAAAGGCAGTCCTTATGCATAATAAAAGAAACTCATATCACTCAGAAAATTCCAAGGATTTTAAGAGCTCTGTGCCAGGAACTAAGAATAAATATCAAATATACTTTTTATTTTATCACATTTCTGGCCCGAGCACCTGCAAAGATGGATTTGATATTGATTGAAAATGGGAAAAATTCAGGGAGCTTAGTTTTGAAAGGAAGCAATAATTTAGTTTGGAACATATTAAATTTGAAATGTCAACTTGTTTTCCAAGAGGAGATGTTGCGTGGTTATATCTAGTACTATAAATTGAAATAAAATTCAATAAAATATTGCCACAATCATTAACTTAAATTGCAATAATATATTTATATAAAATAAGCTCATACTAATAAATAAGAAAAACACCAAAATTATAATAGAAACATAATATAAATTTGCTATGCCAATAATTACAGAAGAAACAAAAAAGCCTGTTGAATAACTCTACTTAATATGTCAAATTAGTGTTAAAATTGGCAAAAGTGAGACAATTACAATAATAAAGCACTGATGAGAAATGTGTAGTGTCATTTTCTGGAACGGAATTCAGTATATGGAAGACCCAATATAGGTTCATTCACTTCTATATAATAATTTGTTTTATACTTTTATTCTAAGAAAAAAAGACTTTTATAGGAACTACATTTGAATTACTATGATTTGTTTTTTGTTTTTCTTCTTAATGGATTGAAAGAAACTATAATTATCTTGAATACAGGAACATGTCTTACTCCTTTTTTCTTTGCTTGGTATTCATTAACTCTTGTCTAAATCAATTTGAATTTACGAAAATCCTGTGCTCTAAATACAGTGGTTGGAATAAATAAATGCTTCCTAGGGCCATGGTAACATATTATCACAAACTCACTCAGTGGCTTGAAACAACAGAAGTTTATTCTCTCACAGTTCAGAAGCTCAGAAGTCTAAAATGCTATTTTAAGTGGGGTTGGTTCCTTCTAAGTCTCTGAGACCTGCTGTCCCACACATATCTTAAAAGATAAGCCGAAGTTTATTAGATTTTTAAAAATTTATTTAAGGTGTTCCCGTTGTGGCTCAACGGTAACAAACCCTACTATTGTTGCGGGAAGGATGTTACCAGAATCCGGATTCTTGTTCATGGAGCCGAAGAATGAACTTCACAAACACACAGGCAGCAAGTAAGCAAAAGTCTTTATTACAGGAAAGAAAATGGCTCCCAGCACAGACCCTGGGAAGGGGAGGAAGAGTCCCCCTTTCTATTGTTCTGTGGAGGTTTTTATCTCTTAAAGACAGGAGCACTAACCTGGGATCCAGATATCAGTTCTTTTTCCCATTGGCTTTGCCCAGTTTACCTATATCAGTCCTTGTCCAATAGGTGGATATATCCCGTAAGTTTTATGGTTCCTTTGTTTTTCTCTTCCCTAGACAGGGAGTCATCATTCCTCTCATTCCTTTTCTATTAATTGAGGAGTGGGTTAGAGATTAATGTCCATCTGGAATCTGGATGTAAAACAGATATATTCCCTGTAGTAAACAAGGCCGGTGAGGATGTTACTCCCTGGAATCCTTAAATGACAGACATTAATCAATGACAATATCAAAGAATATATTGAAGCCCATGTTCCTACACTAACTACCTAAATTATTATTCTGCCTCACTAGTATCCATGAGGATGCAGGTTCAGTCCCTGGCCTCGTTCAGTGGGTTTGCCATGAGCTGTGGTGTAGGTCGCAGATGTGGCTCTGATCTGGCATTTCTGTAGCTGTGGTGTAGGCCAGCAGCTGTAGCTCCAATTCGACCCCTAGCCTGGGAACTTCCGTATGCCATGGATGTGTCCCTAAAACGACAAAATATTTTTAAAAACTTTAAAAATAATAAATAGTTTATTTGAACAAAAATCTATTTCCATCAGGCAGTGCCAAAGCCAGAAGTAATTAGGGACTCTCCACCAACAAGAGTTAGGCGCAAGGCATTTATAGTGAAATCACAAAAACAACACAAGGAAATTATTTGATCGACTGTATCTCAAGTGGCTACCTTCTTTGGGAAAGCATAGTTGGCCTTTGTGCCTGATTTTTTAGGTTTTGATTTCTTAACCTTAATGCATTTATGGGCTTAGCTTTTGGTTTGCTTATCCAGGCTACTAAGGCCTTAAAGCTACCTCAGTCTACTCGTCTTCTTGTTTAATTTTACACTTCTCTCCTAGTTTTGGTGATTGCAGGCAATCTTTGGCATTCTCGGTTTGCAGATGCATCACCCCAATCCCTATCTCTGAATTTGCGTGGTGTTCTTCTCTATGTGTGTGACTTCACGTGGCCTTCTTATAAGGATTCCAGTCATTGCATATAAGGCCTATTGGAACCTAGTATGACCACTTCATAAGCTAATTGATTATAGCCTATTTCCAAAGAGGGTCACATTCTGAAGCTCCAGATGGACATAAATTTTAAGGGTACACTATATAAACCAGTACACAATGTAAGTATATATTAATATAGATAATGTGGTTTATTGCACATTTAAGATAGGAAATTAGTGAAGTGACATTGTTCTTCACTGTCCCATTATTTATTCTATAAAGTGACATTTTATAAGCCTAAGTACATTTACTATAAATCTTATTTATGAAAACCACTCAGTGGATCTAATTATGTGCAATTTATTGTTGGGAGTTTTCAACCATCAAAATCCAAGATATCTGTTAGTCAATTCAGAAAATGCTGATTTGGGAGTTCTCATCGTGCCTCAGTGGTTAACAAACCTGACTAGTATCCATGAGGACACAGGTTGGATCCCTGGCCTTGCTCAGTGGGTTAAGAATCCAGCATTGCCATGGGCTGTGGTATAGACTGCAGATGCGGCTCTGATCTTGCACTGCTGACATAGGTCAGCAGCTGCAGCTCCAATTCAGCCCCTAGCCTGGGAACCTCCACATGCCATGGGTACAGCCCTAAGAGGGGGTTAAGAATCCAGCATTGCCATGAGCTGTGGTATAGACTGCAGATGCAGCTCTGATCTTGCATTGCTGACATAGGTCAGCAGCTGCAGCTCCAATTCAGCCCCTAGACTGGGAACCTCCACATGCCATGGGTACAGCTCTAAGAGGATGAAAAAGAAAGAAAGAAAGAAAGAAAGAAAGAAAGAAAGAAAGAAAGAAAGAAAGAAAGAAAGAAAGAAAGAAAGAAAGAAAGAAAGGAGGGAGGGAGGGAAGAAAGGAAGGAAGGGAGGGAGGGAGGGAGGGAAAGAAAGAAAACTCTGACTTGTTTATCATGTGGCAAGGTGTTATGTGATCTACGTATTGGTTCTGGTGAACAACTACTCAGTTTTATTTTGTAATCCAGTTTTGAAATTGAGAATTTATCAAGAATATAAAACTTAATGGTAGACAAATATGATTTATTGTTACCAGTGGGCTTATTTACTTTGAAAGAAGTCTGAAGTTAAATTTTTTTTGATTCTTATGTCTTACTTTCAAAATCTTATTCATAGGGACCGATGATATTATTTTTTTAAAACATTTAACTCATTAAGCAGGGTAACTCTAAGATAACTGCTGAGGAAAGTAGCTTCTTTGTTTTTATGCTAATTTTCAGTTGATTTCTGGACTCCAGCAAATTAATGGAACATTGAAATAAACTGACTTATATGTTTTTTCTAGTCTCTGTAGTAATTTAGCTTAATTATTTTATCACATTTCCTTCATGTATATATAATATGTCATATTATCAGAGATTTAACTCCAAAACTACAATCTTTTAGGAGTTTTAATTATTTAAAAATAATTTTTGTTTTCAAAGTGCTATTTATACAATAATATGAAAAATCTGTTATTAAGTCATTTTAGAGTCCTCTAATTAAGTATTTCCACAGAGCTGATTATCACTTAAATTATAGGCCCATACGAATAGAAAATTAGCCTATCCATTTACCATTCTGAATGAATAGAAAATTATTATAACATTTCTAGTTTATTAGGTATAGAGGAACATTGATTAGCTGGGCCAAAAACTTTCTGTGTTCAAATATAATATCCCTGTATCAGTCCTGCACAGTTGTTTAGCTATTAGGTGTGATAGTAACATTTGCTGTGTTAGGTGCTATATGTGCCTATTTTCTTGGGCCAGTGCAGGTATATAACTAATATTCCTAAGTAAGCATTAGTCATGTTCCCACCTTCATTCTAAAAAATGTCCTCGTTTGGAAAATAAATTATATGTCTACCTTGTGATAATGTATGTGTTCCTGTACACATAAACATGAAGATTTAATTATGTTGCAAAAACTATTCCTTTCACATCTAGAGAGATGAATCCATTATGAATTCTGTTTACCAAAAAGAATCCTGAGTTACAGTTCATGGTAAACTACATCTTCATCCATTTCTGTCGAAAAGTATAAATTCCAAACTAGTTACATGAGTAAAACTAAAGAGAAACGCATGTTATCCAACTAAAATATCAATCCAGTACAACAGCTTTTTATTTAAGAATAACTATTGCCTATTGATAATATGAACAAGAGCAATTACATTATAAATACATTACATTATAAATGTCATATATATAAATTCCATATATATCATATATATATATATATTTTTTTTTTTTTTTTTTTTGCTTCATCTAGGGCTGCACCCGCAGCATGTGGAGGTTCCCAGGCTAGGGGTCTAACAGGAGCTGTAGCTGCTGGCCTACGCCACAACCACAGCAACGCGGGATCTGAGCTGCGTCTGCAACCTACACCACAGCTCACGGCAACGCTAGATCCTTAACCCACTGAGCAAGGCCAGGGATTGAACCCGCAACCTCATGGTTCCTTGTCGGATTCATTAAGTCATTGTTCCTAGTCGGATTCTGAGCCACGACAGGAACTCTATCAATACCTTATATTTTTAAAGCGTTCCTTCTAAGTGGCTCTCAAACTCACACACTACTTCTACCGATTCATTCTGAGCCATCATAATTTTATTTGGGATATAGGACCTGCTACTAGTCTACTAGTCTTTGGACATCCATTGTAGGCTTCCTCAAGCTTGTCCTTTCTGCTGCAATTAGAGTTATAATTTCAAACTGAAAACTGATGATGTTGTGTCTCTTCTATACTGTACCCTACTCATGTCATATATTCTACCCATTA
Organism: Catagonus wagneri; assembly: GCA_004024745.2. Taxonomy (NCBI): domain Eukaryota; kingdom Metazoa; phylum Chordata; class Mammalia; order Artiodactyla; family Tayassuidae; genus Catagonus; species Catagonus wagneri. Next base: position 29,645,361 of record PVHT021183696.1, on the reverse strand, counting down.
CTCTTCATAATGAACAATTGATTCTTAGTAGTTTCCAAGTTCCACCTGATTCCATGTTTACCAACACTCCAACTTATCATGCCACACTATTCCTGCTGTACTGCTGTCCAACACTCCAGACTTCCTTCAGATTATTGAGGTGTCACGCTGTGTTTTACCTTTCTCTTTATATATGCATTTGCCTAAATGTGCATCCACCCAACACCATTTAATCACCTCCAACCTATTGCTTATGTAATTGCTTTTATCCAGGTTTAACTCAATCCCTAAGAAAAGAACCTCCTGACTAGGTCACTGATGAGACAATACTGGATGGTCCTGGAGACTCAGTTACTTCCCACTCTTTGGTAATTGTACCAAAAGCTGATTCAGTTGACCTGAACAATCTATAAGGAGACACTGAGGCATTGGCTGATGTTGATACCTTGCCCTCGTAAGAAGAATCTGGTGTGGGATGCATATCTTGGGGCTTGAGATGCTATTTCTTGACCTGGAGATTCCTTGACCTGTGACTTGGTCTAGGTCTTCCCAGTCCCCCCTTGAACTACAGTATGTAACCAGGTTTGGGGATGAGGTTTGTTCTCAGACTCAGAGTAATCTAGACTGGTTTCCTCTCCACTAAGTCTCAGCCAGAATGCTCAAAAAACAACAATTTTTGGCCTAGGCTATGGAATAATGAGAGTTCAGGGTACTCTCATTACTACTACTCTGCTTGCAAGTTTCCCCTAATATTCCTTACATTACACCTGTAAATTATGGTGCCAAAGTTGTGTGTCCAAGTTACTTTCATCTATTTTGCATCCTCATGTCACTCCTTTTTATATCATTTACAATAATATCAATTGTTACATATGAGCAATTTTTTGATCAATGTCTGTCATCTCATTTTAATCTGTGCTCTGTGAAGGAATGAGGACAGAGATTGTTTCATTTTGTTCTACCTGTAACACAATTTTCTGGCACTGTGCCTAATACATAGTAAATATTAATAAACACTCTTAAGTGAACACAATACTTGATAAATCATTTAACCCAATGAAATGAATGATGTAAGTTGTGGATGAGATGACATTTCAGTATCTCTCAAGTTATCTTATGACAGCGATAAAGTATTTGCTTCTGGCAAGAAAAAGGACAGGCTTAAGCTTGGTTATAGGAACTTTTTCTAATAAACTGATATTACATAGATCATTTAAATTATGTAATTTATCAACTAGAGCTATAAAGGAGGAGAAATGATGCAATATTTGTCTTTATTTCAGAGAGTGGCAATGGCATGAATGAGAATGTAAATGAATGATTTTAAGATATTTCAAAGAAAGACGGTGAAGGCAGCTTATATTTAAATACCACCACATCATAGACTCCATAAGGAACTCTCTACATGGATTCTCCAATTTAAGTACCTTCTGCAATAGGCCCTCAATGGTATTATGCATAAATGAATAACAGCAGTTTAGAGATAAGGTATTTTTAAGAAACCTAAAATCTTTCCATTTAATATATAGAAATATTCCTGTTTTAAACTGATGCTGAAAAGATGAGTCATAGAAGTTATGGCATGATAAAACTTATTTTGAAAGCCTCGCTATATATTAGAAATATATTAACTATATACTAGGCAAAAGTCTGCAAGTATGAGTTTCTACACATTTCTCAAAATGGTTATTAACATTATCGTTAAGACCTTTACGTTCCTTTGAATTTATTAATCAGTATAAATCAATTAAATAATCTTGTTGTTTTGGTCAGCCTCCTTTTTATCAAAGTGATTGTATATAGAATAATATTATATTACATCATAATTTATAATGTTGATAATGTAGAATATACATGAAAAGTTATCATAAAAATAAAGGCCTATAAATGTGAAATTTCAGAATATGAGTAACAAAAAAGTTTTGTATATCGCCACAGAGGGGAAAAAAAGTCAATCAGGAAAATTCATAATGGAATTCTACTTTCTAGTGTCTTGAGTAAGTCCTAGACAAATAATAGATCTAATATGAAAATAAAACATAGAACTTTCTAGACCATCTTGTAAGATAATGACATTATGCCATTGGCATGGGAAAAGATTTCTTAAATAGAGTGACAATTCACTGACCATAAAATAAATGATAGAATCAACCTAACTATATTAAAGAAATAAGAACTTTCAATCATAAAATAAGTGAATGAAAATGCAATGCAGTCAATGGAAGGGTCACTTACAACATTTAAACAAATCATATAGAGAAGTTATTGTCAATCAGTAAGAAACTTGGCAGACAACCCAATAAATAAAAATATGAACAAGAAGCATAAACCCTTTATAAAAGGGTAAATGTGAAAATCACAAACATATGAAAGGAAGTTCAAATTCCTTATTAACCAGAGAAATATAAATTAAAACCAGAGAGAAGGCTCAACCTATCTACAGAGTATCTAAAACATGAGTTGAAGTGCTTTATGTTGTTGATAAAGTAGAGCCCTAGAAATTTGCATATAGTGTAGAGAATGATATATACTGACATCTCCAGTTATAAACTGTTTGGTAATATTACTAAAAACTGGGATTATGATGTTTACAGCAACATTTATTTTGGACAAATTTATTCTTGGTCAATGAGTGGCCTAGTGTTTTATTTAGAAATTAGGGCTGATTACAGCCTGAGTAATTCCTTCTGATTAAGGCCACTGAAAGAATTTTATAGCAGATGAAATAGATTCAAGAAAGTGGAAATATGATGACTTAAGCTAGCATAGTGTAATACAGTGAAATATAATCAAGAAATATAAAATTTCTATCAACACATGAACTTGACCATCTCCCAATCTGTCTCATACACAGAATGGTTTTGGTCTGCAACATTTTTACTATTTTTTAAATTTTTTGGCCAATTTTTCACTTAGTTGTATATTCATCTTCAGCTCTCTTGTGCTGGTTTGGTCAAAAGTAAACAAATATGTCAACATCATAGCTCTTATACTAGACCATTATATAGGCCCTTGAATTGGTTGTATAGAGAGGTTGTGTAGAGATGCTGTTGTGCCACAGTCATATTCTTCAAGACTTATCAATTCAGAACATCCCAGATCTACTAGAAACTCTTTGCCCGAGGTGTTTCTCTAGCCACGAAAGTTGGCAATCTACGTGTGTGTGTGTATTGCAAGCTGACAATGTTGGGCAATTAACACACTCCTGGGGCAGCCCTCAGAAAAGTGTTGGTGAATAAATATCAAACTTATTTGTCCTTCAGGTCAGGAAATTCTGACACTTGTGGTCTATACTATTCCCTAGGTTTCCCTAGTGGAATTAGTTTCTAGTTGCCCCAAGTGGTAACTTGCTTAATAATGTATCCTTACTGTTATCCTTTCTTTTTCTTTGTCATTTTTCCCTCCCTACTTGTGCTTCCTAGGATTATTTACCTTACAAATAAATAATTACATGTGAATTATTGTATCAGGCAATGCTTGTGTAAAACAAAAACTAAGACAGATCAGGTCTTTTTTTTTTAAGATAGGATTTCAGTTTTTTTATTGAAGTATAGTTGATTTAGAATGTTGTATTAATTTCTTCTGTATAGAAAAGTGATTCAGTTATAAATATATATATAATCTTTTTTATATTATTTTCCATTATGGTTTATCTCAGGGTATTAAATACAGTTCCCATGTTATACAGTAGGACCTTGTTTTTTATCCATTCTGTATGTAGGAGTTTGCATACCAACCTCAAAGCCCCAGGCAATCCCTACTCCATCCCCCTGCACCTTGGCAACAACAAATCTGTTCTCTATGTCTGTTAGTCTGTTTCTGTTTCATAGATAGGTTCATTTGTGTCATATTTTATATTCTGGATATAAGTTATTTTCATATGGCATTTGTCATTCTCTTTCTGACTATTTCACTTAGTGTGACAATCTCTAGGTCCATCCATGTTGCTGCAAATGGCATTATTTCATTATTTTTTAAGGCTGAGTAGTATTCCATGTTATGTATGTGCCACATTTTCTTAATCCGTTCATCTGTTGACGGACATTTAGATTGTTTCCGAGTCCTGGCTATTGTTAATAGTGCTGCAATAAACATAGGGGTGCATCTACTTTTTTGAATTTTGTCTGGACATATGCCCAGGAGTGGGATTGATGGATCATATTATAGCTCTATTTTTGTTTTTTTGAGGAACAGCCATACTGTTTCCCATAGTAGCTGCATCAACTTACATCCCCGCCAATAGTGTAGGAGGGTTCCCGTTTTTCTACACTCTCTCTAGCATTTGTTATTCGTAGACTTTTTAAAGATGGACATTCTGACCTGTGTGAGGTGGTTATTTCTTTGCAGTTTTGATTTGCATTTCTCTAATAATTAGCAATGTTGAACATCTTTTCATGGCCATCTGTATGTCTTTCTAGAAAAAAAAATTTTGATTTTTTATTTTCTTGATTCTTGGCTGTTAAATAAATAACCTAGTATAATGTGTATATATAAATTTATAGGCCCTAGCAAGATATAACAGTACTAAGTTTATAGATACTTCATCTGAACTGATTCACCGGTATCATATTTGAATTTCTGAAATTAGGTTTTGCTTTCCAGAACTCTGAAATGATGTTAAAGTTAGAGACTGTCTTGTAGAGACTGTCTAGTAAGAAAAAAAATTCAAAGAAAGATTGGTGGTTATATTATTTTTCATTGCCTATAATTTTATGATGTCAGTGAGTCGAGTAACCTCCTGAATATCCTCATGATTGTTTTGTTTTTTATATGAACATGCTCCAGGTTGGTCATTTGTTTGGTTTGGTTTGGCTCTCATTCTCCTTAAAGCAAAAAATAAAGATTCACGCCAATTTGAATATGTTTTGTGATATATTTTTATCTGCTTTAAATTCCTTTGAACGCAATTGTCATATTTTGAGGGTTATGAGGACAGCTGTAAAGATGTTTAAAAAAAAAGAAAATCACTGATTTGTTTTCCTGCCTGTTCTAAGAAATGTTTCCCTCCATCAGTGGTAATGGAAACAGACAATTCCCCACAAAAAAATTAAACAAAAAATTCCTTCGTAACTGCAAATACCAGCTCCTCTGAGAGTTAGGCAACTCTACAAAAAGGAAATAACATGTAATCACTTGAAAATATTCATACAAATTTAGGTGGGGACATAGAATGAATCAGGAATCTCATTAGGAGAAGCCAAGGGCTGTTCTTATTAACAGAACCATCTTAGTTGCCCCCTTGTGAATTGATAGATAGGACATCTAAAACCACAGTCTTGAGCCATTTGGATAGAATGGGGGAAGCCATTGCTGCTTGGTATGATTTATCATTCCGCTTTTCCTTATGTAATGTATAGGACATGCAAGCAAGATGGTGGAGAGGGAAACAGATGAATACCTGGTGTTTGAAACAGATTTATCTGCACTTAAACTAGGATTTGGGCTAGTAAATTTGTATTCCTTTTCCTTGCCCTTTTTACAGCTGTACCTATAGAATATGGAAGTTCTCATGCTAGGGGCTGAGTCAGAGCTGCAGCTGAGGCCTGCACCATAGCCATGGCAATATCAGGTCCAAGCCACGTTTGCAACATGTGCTGCAGCATTTATCAACACCGGATACTTAACCCACTGAGTGAGGCCAGGGACCAAATCTGCATCTTCACTGAGACCAAATCAGGTCCTTAATCCACTGAGCTACAAAGGGAGCTCTGCTGCTACTCTTAAATATAGTGTTCCTATGCCTTTAACAAGAGACTGCCTTGTTTACATATTCCCCATACTGCATTGTAATGTTACACATTCATATTTAGTTAAGAAGTGAACTTTAATGTGCTGTATGCAGTGACAGGTAACCTTTATGTAAATTTTTTTTTTTTTTTTTGTCTTTTTGCTTTATCTGGGGCCGCACCCGCGGCATATGGAGGTTCCCAGGCTAGGGGTCTAACAGGAGCTGTAGCCGCCGGCTTTGGCCAGAGCCACAGCAACGCGGGATCTGAACCACGTCTGCAACCTACACCACAGCTCACGGCAGCGCCGGATCCTTAACCCACTGAGCAAGGCCAGGGATTGAACCCGCAACCTCATGGTTCCTAGTCGGATTCGTTAACCACTGAGCCACGACGGGAACTCCACCTATGTAAAAGTTTTTTTTAAAGAGTGAGTCCCTTGTGACTCAGCAGGTTAAGGACCTGTGTGATGAATGCTACTTGGAATTTTTTTTGTTTTGGCTGCACCTGAAGCCTATGGAAGCTTCTGGGCCAAGCTACTTGGAATTTTGAAAAAAAAATAATAATTTTTTTTTATTTGAAAAGACTCAGTGTAGATGTATTATTTCTTTTTTATTGAAGTCTAGTTGATGTACAATATTATATGTTACAGGTGTGTAATACAGTGATTCACAATTTTTAAAAGTTATACTCCATATATAGATATTATAAAATATCAACTATATTCCCTGTGTTGTACAATATATCCATGTAGCTTATTTTATATCGTAGTTTGTACCTCTTTAATTGAAGTTTCATGGTGTCTTAAAAATTAGAAGTAAATAGAAGCATGAATTAAATTACTTTCATTCATTGAATTTGCATGTATTTGTAGGTATAAAGTGTAGTTTCTTTTTACTAAGTTTGCAATGGAAATCACATCTTCTTATTCTTAAATTGATTGAAGGAAAATATTGTCTTACAAATCTAGCTAACCAAACTCCCTTAGGTTTCTTTTCTTAACAACAAAAGGAAATAATTGTCCAAAATCTTTCAACTTATGAAAATATTGAGATTTACTTCTGAAGTCCAGAATGGGTCCCAAATTCTGCTTGACATATAAAAACACATTTCTCCAAACCCAGTTGCTTACTTGAAAGAAAGAAAACAGATCATATGACTTTTTTTTTATCTGGTTCTTACATGGATGCATTCTCTTTTAAAGGTCAAATGCCTAGAGCAACTTGATTTCTGGTCAATATGTTTTGCTCCAGAAAGTATAAAGGGCGAAAGGGCTACCTGAAATGAGTTGCCCCCTTTGATTCCCAGCTGTGATGTGGATATGCGCTGATTGAAAAACAAAGACTGTAGAAGCTGAGCTAATTTTTCTCATTCAAGACCTGCTGTTGAGACAGCATCTGGCCCTTATCACTCCGTTAAGGTAGAGCCACAATTTGCTTAGGAAATTCACAGTAGCTATTGACTTATAACTCTATGGTGAAGCAAAATTTCGCACAATCATATGTGAGATTGCATACATTGAGATATACATTTTTTGTCTCTTTCTTTTTATTTAAATTGTTAACCTTTTAAAAAAAAGTATCAAAGATTTTGGCCAATTCTGAATATCAAATGAAATCTGAATGGGAATTTTTTTCTATTAGATTTAAAAAGAAAAATCAACAAAAGAAACTCTCGAATAGTACATTTTAACTCCAACTCATGAATGATCAAGAATATACACAAGTGTATTTCTTAAGCATTAGATACCCAACTGTAGGGTAAAATGTCATAAAAAGTCTTATTTCCTTTAGGAAATTCTTATGGTGTTATAATAACTGTTGTTTTCAGTAATCATAGGCTCATGATCACTTAAATGGCTCTATTTCAGGGTGTTTAAGCCTAATATAAATATAAACTCAACAAAGAAAGTTTAATTAAACTTCCAGGTTATATCTATTTAGAAATACTCACTGCATTCTCAAAATAAATTTCAAAAAGCAGAATCAAGGAAATTAGGCTTTTCTGATTCCTTTATACTTCATTTTGTGATATGATTGAAAGCCATGAAAATGGGTAATCAACATCTAACGTGGTACTTTTTAAGAAATCAGAAAAGGAAAGAATGAATTTGAAACTGAGAGCACTAATGGCTTGAACCTAGCCAGAACTCAGATTGGGACTTGAACCCATAGTTTTTAAATTAGGATCACCAACCCGGTGTCTGGACTTAACTGAGGTTTTGGTTCTTTGTGCTTCCTCTCAGAAGGAATTCAGAAAGAGACAAAGTGATAGGCAAGAAACAGATTTTTAAGATAGGATGCTTGTGCAAGATACAAGCAGGCAGGCAAGGAGGTTCTGCCCCAAGATTAGGTGGGCTTCTATTTTATATTCTAAGGGGACTGGGGGTGAGAAAAGACCACCTCTTCCTCTTTCTTCAAATAGTAGCTCCTCCGTGGTATATGATAAGAGAGTATTTGACCCTATAAGGTCAGATTAGGACTGTCATGGTTCTTATTCAAATCAGCAGAAGGGTGGTCCTTAAACTCCTGACCTTGGTCTGAACCTGAATGCAGGCCTCACCGCATCCCCCACCCAATGACTTGAGGCGTATCTTGTGCCTCCACTAGTCAAGCAAGCCTGCCTTGTTCTGATGAATTTCTTGACCAGAACACGTTATTAACTTATGGTGATCTCCCAAAGCTCCCTAGGTTTCCCTCTCTACTATGGTTTCTTAATGGAACTTCTACAGCTACTTGTGTAACTATCCTACTTTCTCTCTATCAAATTTACCATATATGGTTAATTCATTAAAATACTAAATCCTATCTCTGAAATGTACCCTAAATCAATGTCCATCTCATCCACTGCCATCCTATATTTGGAAATCAGGCTTAAAATTAAATATTGGTAGATATTTTTTTTTGAACTTCGGAGAAAATTTTTTAAATTATCATTGACTTTGCAATTTAGGCTTGGTATTTCTACCACTTTTGAAATTATATCCCTTAAATGTAATATATATTTTATGTTTTTTGAGAAAAATCAATCAAACAGCCTTAAATAGGAGAATCAATTAGGGCATTTGACTTATTTACGGCTTGAGGTAAGAAAACAAAGTGCAACTGAAAGATGGAACTTTCTAAAAAATCAAAATACATTTCTTAACATAGAATGTTACAGAAACACAATTCAAATAATTTATTATTTTACTTAATTGTCTTCATACATGGATAAACTTTTCCCCTAGCGATGAATCTCTTGACATCAAGCACTTTTAATTGTTTTGGTAAGAAATGAAATTTTACTGAGTCCACAGTATAATCTGGGGCCAAATGCAAAACACATTAGTTAAAGAAATCATGGAAATTTCTTTAGATCAGTCCCTCTTAGAAGTTTAATAAAGTGCATGGTAAGTAAACCCATGAGATAAGCATGCAATAAGAAGTTTCCTAAGTTTACATGAGTATAGAACGTTTTTCTACCTATCAAGACACCTTAACAACATAATGTGATTTTGACATTTAACATAGCACAATATTAGTTACTGTAGCATACTGTATGTGGGAAAACATCTTTCTTTTGTCTCCTAATCATACTTCATACATTCCAGACTCTAAGACCCCGTTTTGACTCTTCTCCCCTATTTCTTTGATCTGTCTATATTTGAACTACATTCCAACTTGACTGTAATTTGCATATAGGCTTAATTTTAACCTATGCATTAAAATTATTATTAAAATTTATTATATATAAAATGTAAATGTGTATACAAAATGTATGTCTATACATATATATAATATGTATATATTAAGTGAAGTAAGTCAGATCAAAGGAAGATAAATATCATCAAATATATGAGATAATTAATATGTGGAATCTAATAAAAATGATGCAAAGGAACTTACAAAACAAAAACAGACTCAAAAGATTTTGTAACCAAATTTATGGTTACCAAAGGGGAAACTTGGGGGGGGATAAATTAGAGGGATGGGGTTAACATTTACACGCTACTATTTATAAATATAAATGGATAACAAGGACCTACTGCATCCCACAAGGAAATTTATTCAATATTGTATAATAACGCATATGGGAAAAGAATCTGAAAAGTAGCAGATATATGTATAGATATAACTGATTTACTTTGTTATATGCTTGAAACTAACACAACTTTGTAAGTCAACTATGTTCCAATGAAATTTATTTAAAAAACAGAATAAAAATAAAATGATACATACATAGAAGTAGACCTTGTAGGTGCTAAATAGTTGGGTAAAACATGAGACAAAGCCTAGAAAAATAGTCATACAATGTAAGTGCTAAAATATTGCTTTGAGTTTATCTATACCCATGCCCTTGTTTTATAAACAAGTTTTGTATGTGAGGCCAGGATAAGTTAGGTATCTTAACCTTACATGGCAACACATTTATTACACTATAGATAAAATATGTCAGGCGTTTTTGAAATGAACACTAGGGTTTTTTATGTACTGGTGTAAAGTCTAAACTGAATTCGAATTTAGAATTAAAATTAATGTAAGAATACTATTATTTATGTGACCTGGGTAGATAAGGACAATGGTGATGATGAAGAAACATTTTTACCAGGGCTTAATGTCTTTTCCCACTTATGAAATGATATTTTTATGGTTCTGTAATAATTTGCCTTTCGCAAAACTTCACGGCCATATGAGAAACTTAAAGGCTTGCACGTATTCTTGACAAGGTAGCAATTTAGTATCACAGTGGATCTGTAAAGGCAGAGGATTGAATAGGGAAAGAAATGAGGAGGTGGAAGAGTCACAATGAGGGAGAATCTGACTCACCGTGAAGCAGATGCACTGTACTGAAAGGATAAGGCCTAAGCCAATCCTTCCCGGCGTGTGCTGACATGATGACATGCCTTATTTCATGCTCCATTAAGAGAGAATGCAGGAGTTCAGCATTAATGTTCATTGTCACTTTCCTCTCTCCTGCTGATATCAGAGCCTTCATTACGGGGTGTAAGTGCACTGCAGCATGCAAAGTAATATTCTGTGGGTCATATTTTCCTCTGTCATTATCTAGCCTCTAAAATGGGTGCACAGTTTTGCTATACAAGTTCACAGCTATATTCCCATACTTCAAAAAATGTTTGAGAATTGGCAGTAAAAATGTGCAAAATGACTTCTTCTAGATTCAAATGCTGTGGATCGGCCAATTATTGCCAATATCAATGAATAAAATTTTTGCAGTGAGAAACATACTATCATATAAAGTGACTGGTTGAAGCGTAGTTCCAGACACAAGACCTGGGCCCACTAAATATTGTAAGATTGAAAAGCAAGGTTTCTGACCCCAAGTTCACCACCTCTAAATTATAATAGTAACGCCTCTCCTGAAGAACTATTGTAAGGATTGGACATAATGAATGTTAAAGGCTTTTACGGTGTCACATGATAGGTACAACTAGAGAGGGTCTAACAGATTTACCAGCTGGGGCTCAATTAGAAATACAGAACCAGTATGAGTGGTATAGAATAATGGGCTCACTACAGGGATTAGAATTAACTGTTGTGAGAATTAATACAGAGGTGAAATTCTAGTAAATGGTTCTAAGATTGGGAACACTAGAAGTATTATGAGAGAAAGAAAGCTAAAACTGGATTCCTTAAGCTCAAGTTGGAATTTACAAGGACAAGGTAGATTTTTAACTCATCTATTACCATTTGAAAACCTTGCAGGAGATCATGGTACCCTTTGTCATGAAACTGCATCCACATGGCCTAGGACTTGGAGAAGAGACACAGTTTGGTGAAAGCTGGAGGAGTTCCTGGCCCCAATGCTACCATACTCCACCAAGGTAAATCAGCAGGTCTGGAACAGCGTGTGCAAGCTGCAGTGGTGCCCCATGCCCTAGGCTGACTGCCAGTGCCTGCTGGCTGCCACCTTGCTCCTATCTTCTGAATCTCGTGCATTTTTCTTTTCTGTCCTATTCTAACCCCAAACCATGCAGAGAATAGTGTACTAATAGATATAATTCTAGTGTCACTAAGTTGACAGTACGAAGATACTCTAAAAGGATAGGCTATGCTGTTTTGTTGTAATGGTTCCCAAATCTCAACGGCTTAAGTCAACAAAAGTTTATTTCTTACGAAAGTCATATGTTCAGAATGACACTGTGGTAGCTCTGTCCTGCATCTTGCTTCTTCCTGGACCCAGTCTGATAAAGCTGCCTCTAATTGTAACTTGACATTCATCATGGCAGAAGAAATATGAAACAATGCGCTCACTCATAAAGCTTTTGTGCAGAGGTGACATATTTTATCCCTCCTTTCTAGCCATTGGCCAAAACAAGTCACAAAGGCCAAGTCTGATGTCAGTGAGGCCACAGAAATACAATCCTCCTCCAGGTAGAGTCTCCCACAATCAACCTTTTTTTTTTTTTTGGCTGCAACAGAGGCATATAGAAATTCCCAGGCTATGGATCAAATCTGAGCCACAGCAGATCCTTAACCTGCTTCATAGATACATGAATAATATTTGATGCAATCTTTGTTCTGTACGCAAGTATTGACTACAGACTCTCCAAAGAAGACAACCGAAAATGTACTTTATCTATGGCATAAGACTTAAATCTAGGTCTCTGTAAATTTTATGGCTCCAGAGACCTTGCCAACATAACAAAGCAAAATATAACAACAACAAAAAAAAAAACAAAGAATACAAACATAAAATCTACACAAATTATTTACGCTCCCATACCTCATATACTATTGCAAATAAGGAAGAGAATAAACATAAGATGAGAAAAATAAATGTAAGAATGGAAAGAATAGCACATTCACCACAGCGTGGTGATTCTGAAGTTTCAAAGGGGAAAATGGTAATTTCCACTATTAGACTAGTCCTTTTTGCGGGAGAAGTTCCCTCATTTGCAGTTTTCTGGTAGGCACAGCTTCACCCTGAAGGAAAACATTCTCTGTCCATTATCCTACTTGGCTACTTTTCAAAGGGCATGGGCAATATGTCCTCCTTGGTGGCTGAGCAATTTTCAAAGCCTTCCTCTGGCTGGAAGAAAGTTGACAATTCAGGGATAACTTCAGTGCTAGAACACTCAGTCTTTTAGTCCAGGCTGGTGGGTTCCTGCAGAACAAACTCTGAAAACTTAACTGCTTCTTCATTTGCTTCTTACCAATGCCAGCAGACATATCCACAACTTGTTCTGGCTTTTACGCATTTTTGTGGCCATTTTCATCTGCTGTCTAAGAGCCATGTATTTTAATTTCTTTTCACTGAATCATTTCATTCAACTGAAAGATTTTGTTCCATACTGCCTGCCAACCAGACTATTAATTTGGTCTTTGACACAAAGCTGAGATTTATTTAGCCTTGTCACTCAAACAGTCTCTCAATTTTATATTTTAATGTTTATAATTGATAGGAAGTTACCCTGAAGTCCCTGAATTTCTGGACCAACTTTTATTGGAATTCAGTTTTCCATGAGTCTATCCCTTTTTTCACATCTCATGAGGGAGACACTGATTGCCCTTTATCTTATTTTCTCAAGGGTGTTTAAATAGCTAACTGCCTTCAAAGTTATATTGCCTTTTTTCTGGAGTAAAGTGTAGATATACTTATTGTCTGGGATAACAAAGATGAAGTATCCTAAAGAGCAAAGGACACATATGTTTACTGTCTATCATAAAATATGTGTGTTTCCTAAGCTCAGAGCTCCTCTCCTGTAATGCAACCCCTTGAATGCACTGATGCCATTTGGCCCTCTTCCCAGCACCCTATGAGATTTGAGGCTAAGAAACTGGCACAAAAATCCTAACATTCTGGCTTTTACTACTTGTATAAGTTTGTCTCTGACCCAGAAGTCTCATGTTTTCTACCAAGAGCAACACCTGAAATCCTGGAAGTTTAGCTAATTAGCTTGCAAATAGTATCAAATAATATATAATCTCATACCCCCCCTTTTTTTTTTTTTGCTTTTTAAGGCCACACCTGTAGCATATGGGGATTCCCAGGTTAGGGGTCAATTCAGAGCTATAGCTGCAAGCCTATGCCACAGCCACAGCAATGTGGTATACAAGCTGCATCTGTGACCTACACCACAGCTCAGGGCAATGTTGGATCCTTAACCCACTGAGAAAAGCCAGGGATCAAATCTGCATCCTCATGGATACTAGTCAGGTTCATTAGCACTGAGCTACAATGGGAATTCCTCCTGAGCTTTCTTAATATTCCCATTACTTCTGTTTGTAAGCTGGACATTATTTTAGTAAAGTCATCTGTTAAGCACTTTCTTGCCAGAAGTAGCCAATGAAAACAAAGCACTTTGCTAATATTTGTTTTTTGGTTTCTTGTGAAGTTTGCCCAGTATATTATTACCTTTTAAGTTGTCCCAAGTTTTTAATCAAATGACTCAGAGTGGATTATGCACTTTTTGTCACCCAATAAGCTACTCTCTGGCTCCTAAACCAACGTCACACTTTCCTTTTGTTATTGTTATCACGCAAGAGATCCACCTCCACTATTGCTAGTTTCCTCATTCACGGAGTTAAGTTCTCAGTTCACCATCCATTTTGCATCTAATAGAAAGTCTAAATATTTAAATTGCTGTTTAAGATCTTCGTTATTGTGTGTATGTCCTATTTTAAGTGACATTTTAGTGGGATTATAAAAGGGGAGAGATGAACACATTTTTTATAACATTTTGTCTTTATAAAACTTCTGTCCTCCTCTTACAAAACTATTCTGGTGCAGGATTCTTGGCTTGACTAGCACTGCTGAAAAGAAAGGAGGATAATGTCTAACGTACATACATTTTATATTTTAATGTAATTCTCCATTAGCAATTTTAGATTCAACTCTAATTATAGATAGCTCTGAACTTTTATGAAACTATAGCAAGTAGCTCTTAGTAGGAAATAAAGTCTAATATTTGCATGATACAATACTAATCTCTCTTGGTTACTCGAAATTGTATATTTTCAACAAGGAATTCATATTATTTCATTTTCCATTTAGCTCCACATATTCCATTCATTAAAAGTTTACTTGTCATTTCATAATTTACTTGAATTATAAATTCAAACCTTGTCCTGAATGACGCGATTATAGAAATCACTTCAAATAGTCCAAGCACTCCCAAATGTAAATGCAATTATGGAACAAAAACAAAGCAAAACTATTGATTGTAAGGCCATAAGAAAGAAACTTAGATTTAGTGCCAGCAGCCTTTAAATCTCATTTCCTGTCTGTCATGTTTATACTGTTATATATGCATGTATACATATATGTACATATGTATATTTTACCATATATTTTACCATATAGACTGATAAACTGCATTCTAGCATTAAAATTGATTAAAATGGAAGAATTGTCCCTTATGTTTTAAAAATAGTTTAAACAGGAGTTCCCATCATGGCTCAGTGATTAATGAACCTGACTAGTATTCATGAGGATGCAGGTTCAATCCCTGGCCTCACTCAATGGGTTAAGGATAAGGCATTGCCATAAAGTGTGGTGTAGGTCACAGATGAGGTTCCAATCTGGCATTGCTGTGACTGTGGTGTAGTCCGGCAGCTACAGCTCCGATTTGACCCCTAGCCTGGGAACATCCATATGCCATGGGTGCAGCCCCAAAAAGACAAAAAAAAAAAAAAAAGCTAAAAATCATTTAAATTTACATCTTACATCTTAAGATATCTGTCAGTAATATTTGATTTTCTAAATATGCAGTACTGATTTGCTCATTTTTCATTATGAGCTTGATACTCAGAGAAATACTTGCCTTTTCTCTGTATACAAATTTTTATCACATGGCTAAGTATCATTACCAGTTAATAACTCTACTTGCTTGCAAGCTGCTTTAACCACAAAGAAACTCTCCAAATACTGATTGAATTTATGACACGTTAAACTTTGCATAAGTAAAGAATTTCTTTCTTCCCACTGTCAAAATCTTAGATTCTTACACTAAAAGTAAATGTTGAATATTATCTGGCCAACCTCTTTATAATTCTCCTGATGAAAGCAAAACTAAGAAAATAATTTCCCAGTTAAAGCGAGAGCACATATCTTCCTACAAATCCTTCATCCCGTCAAACTCACTCTAGGACTTTTTACTTTGTATCATTTAAAAGTGAGGTTCATCACAGAAACCACTCACAATGTAGAACATCCTATCTCACACTTCTACTCTAGAAATTGTTTCTAATAAATAAACCTAGCAGTATCCACTGATTTTGTTGTAAATTTCCTGTTATAGGTCCCCTCCAAGGGCCACCTCCTAAAGAGCGGACCAGAATAGAGGAGGCAAATGGAATTCCTTATATTCTTGTCTTATTCCTCCCTCCAAAGACTGGGAATGTGGAAGTATATTCCTTTTTAACACTCCATGCTGAGGCCACCTCTCATAGATGAGAAGCTTATGCACAGAGCACTAAGTGTGCCAGCATTTGCCTTTTCTTGTTTCAGAACTCCCATTGCTTATAAGACTTCAAACTGTTGCACATCACTAACAGCTATTTTCCCTTATTTTTCTCCCCACAAGATCTGGCTGACCTATACATTCTCTCCTGAATGTACTGGCTTCTCTGATTTCTGCAAGCTAAGCTCAACACCTCTCCTTTCTACTGAGAGCCATTATATAGGAAGAGTGATTAAAGAGATTCTAGGAATTCCCTTCGTGGCTCAGTGGTTAACGAATCCGACTAGGAACCATGAGGTTGCGGGTTCGATCCCTGGCCTTGCTCAGCGGGTTAAGGATCCGGCGTTGCCGTGAGCTGTGGTGTAGGTTGCAGACACGGCTCGGATCCTGTGTTGCTGTGGCTGTGGCGAAGGCCAGCAGCTACAGCTCCCGTTAGACCCCTAGCCTGGGAACCTGCATATGCCGCAGGTGTGGCTCTAGATAAAAAAGGCAAAAAAACAAAAAAAAAAATAAAGAGATTCTAGAACCAGAAAATGTAGGTCCTAATCCAATTCTTAGCAAATATGGGCTGTTTAAACTTTCATCTCTTTCCTAGTCATAAAATGAAGAAAAAATTATAGACTTAACCCTAAGGATTGGTGTGAGAACTGAGTGGCTTAATATCTATAAAGTATTTAGAAAATTGCTGAGGTTCAAAGTCAACAGTGTATAAGTTTGAATGCATATTAAATTTTTCTATGAAATAGATAATTCCTGAAATTTCTCCTTATGCCCAATAATTTCAACTCGAACATCTACATTTTCTCTCTTCTGTAATTTTTATATTCTTGAAGTCTTTCTTCCTGACCCTTTAATATAACCTAGTTAGTTGTTCATCTTCAGAATCAGAAATTCACAAGGGAATAGTTTATTCAGGCTGAAATTATTCAAGTTAAAGTTGAAGAGAATGTTTACTATTGGTTGGCAAAGACGAAAATTAAAACATAAGAGAATGAAGAGCATAACAAATAATTAATTAAGTAATATAGCTTTTCTAACTTAAACTGCAAAGAATAATTAGGAAACAAATGGCTATATGCTACCGGTTCAAATGAAAAAATCCCCTAATAGGTTATTTTATCTATTGAGTTTTTTAAAATTCATTCAAAAGTCTCACTTATACTTTAAACTTCATGAACTTCTCACTCTCTTCATATTACCATAGCTCTTTTGACAGTTCCAGGCACAATTTTTGTTTTAATAAGGCAATTGCCACTTCTATTTATTTAGTTATGGACTGTCTTCTTAAGACTGAATCAACATTATTTTTATTTGGAATGATTTTGTGTCTCCCACATTAAGAGAAATGTATAACTTTTAACTGATTTTTAAATCAGTTGTCAACTTTATAATACCAATGTATGTATTTTAGAATAGTTTTATTTAGTTTGCATTTCTTCAATAAACGTTATTGCACATGTTATGTACCAGAGTGTGTGCTGGGTCCTGGGGACAGGAAGAAGATTGAATGTGTTTCTGATTCAGAGATTGGATGACCTAGTAAGCACAGGAAGTTAAAAATGTAAAAAATAAATGAAAATGAATTAGTGTGGCTAAGATTCTAATACAGATCAATACAAATACATTGAAAGAATAGCCTTATAGAGGGAAATTGGGGAAGCCATTACTCAAAAAGTGGCCCTTGAGCTGAGATTTGTCTAATTTCCATTTACTAATCATTTATTTTATGCATAAATTTTATAATTTTTTTTAAAAATCAATGGCAAACCACTCTAAAAAATAGTCTATTTAAAAAATAAAACCAATGGCTTTCTTTATAAGCATTATACTCCTCAGTGAAGAGATCATTTTATTCAGCAAGATCTTCATCTTAGACTGGAAGTGGTAAATTCCTTGGCCCTCACCATTTTAATTAATCACTTTCCAAAAGAAACAAATTGTATTCGATTTTTTTCTTTCATGTCAGGAAATGTATATAAGTCTTCAATATTCTTTCTACAGCCTTCAATCCTCTGGTTCAGATCGGCTTCTTCTTCCATTCATGCCTTCACTCAGTGCCTGACATAGAACGAAAGCCATCAGCACTCCTTCCTAAAGCTTAGACTTTAGATGCACATCCCAATGCTGACTTTCTATCTTCATCTGTAAGCCTTCATTCCCATCAATCAAAGTCAAATTAGGCTCCCCAGACAAGAGATAGTGGATTGGACTCATACAAATTCAATCTGTCTATACAGGAGCATATTTTGAAGTGTCTATGAAATGAATTTCTCTCCCTTGCCTGAAGTGGTTTAAGAGCCCCAAAATCAGGACTATGTCTTTTCTACATTAATTTTCTACCTCCTCCATATCTAGAGTGTAGTGAATCCCCATTAACACTAAGTTATACTCAGTGATGACCATGATGACAGCATTCCAAATGTCCTCAGAAAGTATCTGAAGTTATTCTCTTACTGAATGCAGTTACAGAAAATAAACTTATTTTAAATTGCCTTGGTATTATGTATTGAAATTGCAATCTAGTAAATCTCGCTATCATGAAATCTTCATACCTTTATGCTTATCACCCATGAATTTGATCAGATGCATATCATTAAATATTGATAATTTATACAAATTAAAAATGAATCAAGTGAATTTTTGGAAAGCTTATCATATTGTATTCTTTAAAGAATAATCCATGAATCTGATAGAATCAAATTGCTTGAATATTTTCTATACTTTCACACATATTCCCGGATTTTGATTGATAGAAGTTTGAATTGCTTCAAAATAGACTGAGGGTTGTTTCCACTCATTTTTAACACAGTGGCAATCTTATACTAGGGAAAGGAGGTTTTTTTTTTAAGAATATAGAATAGCTATGGCTAAAATGAATAACCTAAAGGGTTGTGCTTCATTTTTAATGTGTATATATCATTTTGAATTACATGCTTACTAAGGTTTTACAATTTTTTTCCCCAGATATTATGTTGTGTTTATTGTTTCTCAGAAATTCACAGCCTTAATCTTGGAAGGGCCATTGCAGTGTTCTAATAATAAAACTGTGGAAAGTCACAATAACTGGAGATGAGTCTATGGTTATTATTTGAACAGCAAACAAGAAATAAACATTAAAAAATTGATTTTACTTGACTCTTTGTTAAAATTCCCTTACACATTGTTTCTGGAAAAAATATTAAGTGATTAATTCTTGCTTATCACTTTTGAAAAGGAAATTCTTAACTTTATTTCCTGATAAGCAATACAAAGTAAAATATAGTATACATGTTAGGGAAAAAATTACACTTGAGGGTGGGATCTAAGGTCTAAGAAATACACACACAACAGACTGAACTGTTTTCAGGAATTGCACATATTAAACTACAATTTGCTCACCATCTCTTTTTTAAGTTCATAAATTATATGCAGAAACCTGAACCCAATATTTTGTTTACATATCTGGGATCCATAAAGCAATCAAGAAAAATGCAGTATTTAAGTGTCTATATTTCTAATATAACTTAGTTTTTAAAATTATTTCACTTCATTTTTTAAGTAAGACAAAAGCTTTTTGGAAGAGCCATGATTATGGGACCCATATGCATTGCTTTTATGTGGCTGTGGGTGTAGTGCTGACAAATACTCAGCAAACAGATGGCTAACCCTCTGAATGACATTATTCATGTTAAACAAAATGGCTTTTTGATGATCATAATGTAGCACCTGCTCTGGCGTTCTTCTTCTAAGGGCAGAGGAAATATGGGATTTGGTGAGACTGTCAAATGCAGTCGCAGGCTTATGTCTGCTGATGGCCTTTTGAGAAAGGGAATTGCTAATCAATTAGCCACAGGTCTTCATTTCGTAATTCTCACCACAAAGCTGGAATAAAATTTTATTTGTCAAATGATGCATAATATATTTGCTGATATCAATGAACAAAAGGACTTTATATATATATATATACCTTAGGGAACAATTTTTTTTACCCGATGCACTAAAAAGCTAAACTGAATCAGTTACTACTAAAATTTTTAAGGAACAAACAAATACATATCACAATATTCAACTTCATCCTTATATATTTGGTACTATCTAATTTCAAGTATCTCATTATTATACTTCACCATGTGTACGAGATGACTGTTTTACGAATCTAAAATTTTCATTATGAAAATAACCTTCAGATTAAATTATTTTCTACTTATAGAACTGCATTTCTGAAGAGTCCCTTCAATTTATAGGTTTTCCCCATGAGATGTAAACCTGTTCACTCAGAATTCAATGAAATGAAATAAATGAATTCAATGAAATAAAGTTGGTCTCCCCCCAAGATTTTATTTCTCTACACTAATTTTCTCAAATTCTTTAATCATTGTAGGACTGACTACTCTGGCAGTCCTCATCATCACTCAGATATATGGCTGCACCGTAGTATCTGCACCATCATGATCAATAATACATCAGAAGGAAGAATTGTCCCCAGACTTTGAAACCGCTACTGGCACCAAAGCCTGAGTAAATTGACTAAGGTTAAGTATATAATTTATGTGCAGAACATAAAACAATTGCTAATCTAGTTTAAGAGCGATTTCCTAAAGAAATAACTTTTCATTTAAAAAATTGTATTTGATGCGCTTGCTTACTTCAATAAACCAAAGACTATCAATAATTAACATAAATAAATTGTATTTTTGCTATATTATGTTAGTAATACAAAGTTTATTTCATGGTGTATTTTCCAAATGAAAAAGTATCCACTGAGTTTAGAAAAGTATTAGATTATATGTATATTTTTACTTTTTTACCTAGACCCGTAGTAACATTTTAAGCCATATTTTGATGTTATATAAATAACTGAAAATGTTGAGATGAGAAACAAATTTTCAGTACTGAAAGTTACAGAAATTACTCACTTTAATAGAATTGCGCATATGTTTAAACTTAATGTCTAAAATAAGGACAAATTCTTATGTATGTTTGTCTGCCTTAGACAAAACAAATTAAATGTTACTTTCACATTCTAAAAGGCTAAAAAAGTAGAGAGGAGTCATTCATAGTCAGTCCAACTAAGATGAGGATTGGCCTATTTGTGATTGAGTGACAAAACTGAGTAAATGTTGAATGTCACCGAAGTTCTGTTAATGCTCTTTATCTCCTGTCCTCTAGAAAATTGATTTTTCAGCACCATTTGCTTGCAGAATCTCAAATAATTGCCAATCTAGTTTAAGGTTGATTTCCTTAAAAAAACAGCTTTTCATTTAAACTTTTATAAAAATCGTAATATTCTGTAAGGCGTTATAAATAATATCTTGAAATACAAGTTTTGGGGTGTTGGAATGGATAGCACCTGTTCTAAGCAAACAGTTAAGAGTTTCCTTAAATGCTTTGCTTTTATAAGTAAAAAATTGACGGCTATCTAATATTGTAAGAAGTAAAGAAAGGATAAGTACTTGGTTGACAGATTCTGTAAAGATTCCATAAAAACCTTAAATCAGATAAATTAGAAATTATTTTGCTGTTTTATATATCTACAGCCAAAGCTACATCTATATCTATATTTATTTAGATGTTTCTTGATAGGGAGGATTCACTTCTGTTGACCCAGCTCCTTCAAAAGAGAATAAATATAAGTGTATGTCTATACCGAAGTGACAAAGTTTTAAACTGAACAATGTGGAAGTGACCTCAAATGAAAATCACTGTGGTTTGTAACTGATTGCAGATGAAATTGGGCTTAAGCCCAATTTGGCTAATAAATGCTCAAAACGTTAACATAATTCTGGAAATTTTCAATTAACATTTCTCTATGTTGGACAGCGTTTTCTGTAGAGCAAATTAAAAGTCCTACTTTACCAGTCTTGAGTTCTTTTTAGGAAAATCTCTGTCATTTTATTTACACTTTATTTAGTTCTGTTCTGGTTTAAGATTTGAGATTTCATTAGGAGTTATCAGTCCTACCTCCTTCTAGCTTGATGACCAGAGCACATAGATGTACCTTTAATTTACAGGCATGAGATTCCCTAAAATAGCATATTTGCAAAAAGTGAGCTGTTTTTTTTTAGAATGTATTTTTTTTGCCAGTATCAGTTTAATACCATGGTAACCAGATGTTTATACATATATTTTTCTCAGCTATCTGACTTAAACTATTTTTACTCTTTGGAAACATCTCAATCCGTTTCCGTACTCAGAGAAGTTATGTTGCTCATTAAGATCTATGTTGCAAGTATTTGTTATTGTCATCATTTTCTGGGGTGTACAATTTTTTAAACTATTTTCAATCTTCCCCTTCCCTTAGCCTACTGATAAGTAAAACAGTTAAATTTTCAAATATATTTGAATTTGCACTCTTCAAGTCTTTAAGCTCAGTATCTAAAATATTCAAGTTGGATTAGTTTATTAGTCGTTTTTTGATTAGGAGTTTAGTTTAGATGTCAAATAATATCAGACATAAGACTACCAAAAACAAATACCCTTTATCAGGTAGATCCTTGGCCATTGCCTTTATTTATAGTGTTTTAAATTATATTTTTATAATCTTTTTTAAAAATTGTATAAGCAAAAGTTTCAGAAATATAAAATACTTTCACAAAGTCCAAATATGTGACAGCTGCTCTCTTTCCTCCACTAATTTTGAAATCTGTCAAGCGAATCTGGAATGATTGATTCTTTAAATCTCATGCCATCAATCGTGCATTTATGTCCTTAACATTCATAATATTTATTTTAATATAAGCATATCTAATTACGAGAGAAAATTTATAAAAATGTATTTTATGATAGTTTCCCTTAGTCTTTCTATTTATAATTCTTTACCTTTCTATTATTATACTGACTCTTCAGTATAGGATTCAGAAATTTCATCTACTTATAATTGTGTTAGACAGCTATCACACTTAATTAACAAAAGCATTGGACCATTGGCTTATAATCCAGAAAATCTAATGCTCTTAAATGATTTAAAATGTAATTTTAATATTTCTATACATTTATAATAAGAACTTTACCATGAAATTTAGCATTAACCTTCATTCCTTAGTCTTCATGTCCCACTGTCTCAAATGTTTCTCTACTGTGTTCAGCTTTCTATATTCCTGCAGCTACAATCACAGTTCAGATCACCACTATCTTTCTCTTAAAGTACAAAAAAAACGCCCCTGGATTGGCTTCCTCACTTCCTTTCTTGCCACTCCATTCCAATTAATTTCCTGCATGACATTCAGAATCATTAAACAGTGCAAAGCAAAACAAAACGAAATAAACAGGAAAGGCGTGAGTTGGGTTAGGTCAATGGCCTGCAAAGAGTGTTTTAATAACTTCCCTTTTTCTTCAGAGCCTTCCATTACCTATCCTAAACATGTCTTAACCCTTATCTTGAGCTACTCTACCCACTATATACATGCAGTTGTCTCCCGCTTGCACATGCAATGATTATTATTTGAAGCAAATGATAATCATTTCATGTGTTTTCTCTGTATTTGCAGGACACTGGCTTAAGTTTTACTATTTATTCATTTCTCAGTTTAGGTGAGATTTCCTGTCTCAGCACCTTGACAGGTGGTATAACATTGTGGTTATGGAACCAGACTACCTACACTCTAATACAAATTTAATCCTCATTACCAGCATGGCCTTGGGCAGTTCATTCCATCTCTGTAGTGCATTTTCCTCACTTACAAAATGCAACTAATAGTATCCCCCACTTCAGAGATTTGTGAAAAGGAATAATAAGCTAATACATGTGAAGCACTTAAAAGACTGTACAGTATATTTTAAGCATTTAAGTCAATTATTAGAGTATTATCTTAATAAAATGTCCTTGATGTCTCCAAAAGTAGTAGTCATAATAATAATAATAATAATAATAATAATAATAATAATAATAATGGTATAGCTAGCTCATCAATAATTTGCCACGTTTCAGGGACAGTCCTCTGTAATTAGATTCTTTCTGTTAGTCTCTATCTCAACACTGATTTTTTTTTAAATCACATTAAAATTGTGAATATGATCTACTTATGTCCATATAATCTATGCAGTCCACTAAATTCTAAGTTCCAGGCAAGTAAGCATATGTCTGCTTTGTTTATCATGGTATAATTAGCTTCTATAACTGCCTAAAATAGAGACCAATAAGTGTTTTTGAATGAATGAATACTACCACCGACAGAATTGAATTTTTTTGAGCAACCAAAATGGGCAAGCTTCTGAGACTAAAGTGAGAGACCCCGTTCATGACAAGAAAGGCAATCTATATATACGTGTGACTGGGTCACTTTGCTGTACAGTAGAAATTGACCAAACACTGTAAACCAACTATAATGGAAAAAACAAAAATCATTTAAAAAAGTAAGTAAGGAAAAGAAAAAGAAAAGCAAAAATCTATGAACTTAATAGAAATGGCTAAAGAAAATAATTTGGCAGGAGGCTCTTAGTAACTCTTGAACTTTCAAACAAAATAATTAGCAACAATAGATTCAGTATAGGATCCAATGGGAATGTTGGTGGATGGGTGGAGGTACTGTGGGAGACATCGGGTCAGTAGAGAGTAGGTAGAATACCTACTTTCAATGTCAATCACAAGTGTGGTCATCTGATCATATGAGTTGTTTGGTTTTGGGTCAGGTAAAGCACTCACAAGGAATAAGCCATAGACAAACCGAGTAGAAATTAGTATACCAAGAGGAAATTTTGCCATAAAAAGTGAAATAAAAGCTTATAGCTTAAAATATATTGTGATGATAGCATAACACTGACCAATGCAATTAAAGGCTCCCATTTCCCTAAATAGTCATTGAATTTTTTTCTTTTTACTTTTAATTTTCTTACATCCTCATCAAGGGATATTTATTTAGGGTTTTTTCTTTTTTTTTTGGTAAAAACTATACTAGCACTCTGGAAAGCAAATCAGACAAACTTTCCTTCTAAATTGAATGCAGTTACATTTAATGTATATTTTGCATGATGATTTCATTGTGCTCCACTTTGTCTTTGATTTCCTCACTCCACTTAAATCATTGAAGCAATTTTTCTTTGCTCTGCCTCCTCTGCCAAACAGCTGATCTTATTTGAATTAAAAAATGCAGCTGTCTTCATCAATCTTTCATGGTATATGTGGATTTAAAAACTAAATGTCTAAGTACAAAAACTCATGACATTATTCAGCGTGTGAGCTAATTCAAGTTCTGTTTGTCATGATGTAGCTGTTTCCATTCCTATGCAAATTCTGCTTTGTTCTTAGCATTGACATTTTCCCCCATTTCACAGCTGGCAGAATGAAAACATAGACTAAAACATTACAAGTAAACTTCCATTATATTAACATAAAAGTTCAAGTCATCCTAATTATAACTATTAATATAATTAATCTATAAACAAATTCTAATGCCATTGTTAGTTTGTGTGATATGTCAATCATTTCAAATTATATTAATTTCTTAGGATTTTGTTTTCACGTCTCTAAAATGGGAAAATTATGCAGAAATATTTCAAAGCCTCTTTCAGTTAACCGCATTGCCCATAAGGTATTAAAGATGAAATTTTAAATAATTAAACTAATATTTGACATTTATTTTCTTCACAGCTTTGAAAATTATTTTGGAAACTAGAATATCTATTTTGTGCATCTGAAATTGAGTGTTTATTCTTCTTTTTATACTGGTGTCACATGTGATATTAGGAAGGAATGGTGGAACTGTTTTCTAGAGTCAGTTCATTGTATTTTATATTGCTGAGAAGTAATTGCCAAAATAATATACATCTAAATGAAAAAAATATTGTTATACATTTGCAACTTGCCAACAGTACTGGATTTGTGAAGAAATACATGCCTTGAGCATGTTCTTATTTTCAAACTTTTAAACTAATCGGAATATGTCATTTTGCTAAGATCACAGCCCTCTCCTCTCTAAATGCATTCAATCATATCATTAATGCCTATTAAATTAGTATTAACCTTGTCTCCACTACATACAATTTTATAAAGAATGATATTCCTATCTGTCAAGTAATGGCACCAATAAACTTCACTTCAGTGACATAATTAATAGACCATAATATTTAAGAAGGTGACATTTCTCACTTTTTTAGAACTCTCAACTTGGAATTTAAAAGCAATAAGTTACTGGTATCAAGATTTTAATCCTGAGTAGTATCTAGTTGGTAGTTAACTGAAACAGCTTTCTTTCCCTTAACAGCAATGAAATAGAAAGGACTAATTACTCCTTTTATAGGTGCAATTGGAACCTAAAACTCTAGAGACAGTGTGAGCCATAAACCACTGATATGGTCTATTTCACCATCTGCCCCTCAAAACTCAGTGCTACCAAATCAACAAACAAACAAAAGATTCAATCATGAAATATAGATAGATAGATAGATAGATAGATAGATAGATAATTTCCTAGCTTTGAAATAATACATATATAATTCCAAGTTTTGAAATTGTTTATTAAAATCCTCTAGTGACACTAAGTTAAAACAAATATCCATTTTTAAAAAATCACATTTTCAGTTCATATATATTTTTAGATAACAGGACCCTTAAAACTAGATATTTAATGTCATAAACCTATTGTAGAACTTTTAAAAATGTTTTAAAATGTCTTTTTTAATTTTTTCTAAGAATATTACTTTAGCTGAATAATTAAGATTGTCTCAGCCATAAAAAAGAATGAAATAATTCCATTGTAGCAATACAGATGGACCTAGAGATTATCATACTAAGTGAAGTAAGTCAGACAGAGAAAAATGAATACCATATAATATCACATATTTATGGAATTTTAAAAAGGGTACAAATGAACTTATTTTTAAAACAGACACAGACTCACAGAGTTTGAAAACAAACTTATGGCTACTAAAGTGGAGGGGTTGTGGGGGAAGAGGGTTGGACTGCGGTTTGAGACTGGCAAAGGCACATTTTTGTATGTGGAATGGATGATCAAGAGGCACGCA
This sequence comes from Catagonus wagneri, assembly GCA_004024745.2. Classification (NCBI taxonomy): domain Eukaryota; kingdom Metazoa; phylum Chordata; class Mammalia; order Artiodactyla; family Tayassuidae; genus Catagonus; species Catagonus wagneri. The sequence goes on along the minus strand of PVHT021183696.1, from coordinate 29,618,313 downwards.
CTCTACAGCGGATGTTATTTAGTATTTAAGATATTATTTAATACCATATTTTTTAAGCTAGTAGCAGAGCGAAGCATACTCAGTGTTCTGTGATATCTTATATGGGAATGTATATGTGTATAAGTGTGGCTGAGTCACTTTGTTGTACATCAGAAATTAACACAACCTTGTGCATCAACTATACTTCAACAAAATTAAATTTTTAAAAAATATTGTCTCTTCCCAAATCTGACCATTTAGAATGCTTCTTTAGTAATTTTGATACAGTATGCTCTTCAAAACGGAAACCAAACTTGACAGTCAAAAGTGCATTCATGTGTTGAGATAGTCATCATCTTCAAACAAGATAATTTTAAATATATCCACAAACACAAGAATAATATTATGAAATAATTCTAGAATGTGATGTGCCATTTAATAATTTTTGATATTACATAAAAATCACATTCAATTTGAAAACCTACAAGTTTTCAACATAACTTTTGAACAAAACTGAATTTAGCTAAAAAGAAGTTTTTTCCTACTTAATTTGGGGTAGGAGCATTAAAATAAGATTACACAAGGATAGGGTCTGTGAATCTCTAAAATATCTTAAATAGTACATTTTAAGTCTCAAATCGGTGTGGCACCCTGCTCAAAAATTTAATAAGATTCCTTCTATAGTCTGAAGCTACATTTTTCCAGAATCTAGTCATAATTTTGAAAATTAACATTAATTTAAAAAAATAAACAAGCTACAAGATTCCAGAAAATCTTTCCTCTATACTATTTCAAATATAAAAAATATATTCATTTATCATTCAGCAGAAATAATCTGACCTATATTTCACTTAGGTGAAATTAGATGCAGAACATTTATTGGAAGTCATGATATCAGTTTGCTAAGCATGTTGAAATAATCATCATTTTATGCATGTGTTATATTATCACTGGGTGAATGAATGTATATTCTTTTTTTTTTTTTTCCAAATTATACCATTCTGTCAACAAAGAGAAAATCCAGAGTACCTGTTAGGGTCTCTCTGAATTACTGGAGACTTGACTCAGATTATTTAGCCCTGCTCTCCGGCCAGGTTTTAAATTAGGCATTTGTGTTCTCAGTGAGAAGAAAATAAAAACCCTACTGTTTTTATTATGCCAACCAAATATTAGAAATGAGGAATTTTTTTTTAAGATAAGGAATTTTTAGAAGGATCAGGAAATAGAAAAGAAATAGGAAGAATGGAACAGTAGGAAGAGTAGGAAGAGGAGTTGCAGACCTGGCTAATATCTAGGCAACACTGACCAGGTCACATGAATGACTGCATCAAAAGACAGCATCTGTGCCTATCTGAGATCACGTTTTCCTAGGATAGACATGGAACCATTTTCAAAAACTATTGGCAAAGTTTTATTGTGATTATATTTGTAGTTTGACTCAACCTTAGATTCTGAAAAGCATCTTCTCTCTTCTAAATATTAATTTCTCAAAAATCTTAAATTAAATAATATTTCTTATAGAAACAAAGCCACATATTAAAAACTATCACTTATATGTAGAATCTAAAAATATGGCACAAATGAACCTATCCACAAAACAGAAAGAGACTCAAAGGCAAATAGAACAGACTTGTGGTTGCATGGAGTAGGGTGGAGGGAGTGTGATGAACTGGGAGTTTGGAGTTAGTAGAAGATGCAAACTATTATATTTAGAGTGGTTATGCAATGAGATCCTGCTGTATATCATAAGAAACTACATCCAATCTCTTGGGATAGACCATGATTGAAAATAGTATAAGAAAAAGAATGTATATATATGTATGACTGGGTCACTTTGCTGTACAACAGAAATTGGCACAATATTGTAAATCAACTCTACTTTAAAAAACAAAAACAAAAAGAGGACATGAACAATAGGGTATCATAAAGTAAGGAGAAAAAATTAAAAATTAAAAATAAAAGCTATAGTAAGTACAGTGAAAGTGATGTTTTATAGTATTTGAAATTGAAAAGAAAATTAGAATTCAACTAATGAAGTTTACACACAATTGAGGACCTACCTTTATGACTTTCTTTTAGTATTTTCACTATCTCTGTTTCAACAGCAAAACCGAGAATTCACAACATTTTGCCACAGCATACCCCCTCCAATTCTCAGATATGTTTTTGTTAGAAGTATTGAATTTTTCTCCCTCTAACTCTTTCTAATTGCAACTCAAAGGTATGATTTGTGTTTAAGCACCATTATAACCTAATAATTGCAATGTTTCCACACAATGCATTTTTTTGTATTCAAACATGACCATGAAGTTTATACTCTCCACCCTACTTTCATGTGAATTCTTCACAATAATCAGCCAATATGTCAAATATTGAGCATAAACAAACAATATTTTCTACAAATACATCAATCAGAGTATTCATATCTGGATGTGCTCCACTTCATTAAACTGCTATTTAAACTTTTCCATTTATATTCAGACTATGGCACAGTAGTTTTATTAATACTGAATACTGCTTTAATCATTATCATATCGCTGAACTAAGTGAGTTTATTTATACCCAAAGTAATTAATTATTTTTTTTTTTTAGCACCACACCCACAGTATATGGAATTTCCCAGGCTAGGGGTCCAGCTGGAGCTTCAGCTGCCAGTCTATACCACAGCCACAGCAGTGCCAGATCTGAGCTGCATCTGCGACCTACACCACAGCTCACGGCAATGCCAGACCCCCAACCCACTGAGTAAAACCAGGAATCAAAACCACAACTTCATGGTTCCTAGTCAGATTTGTTTCCTCTGTGTCATGGTGGGAACTCCAATTAATTTTTTTACATATTCAGCTACTTAGATATATCTATCCCTACATTTTACTCATTTTTTGGAGTTGTTTTGGGGGGCGTAGTCATAACATATACAAGTACACTTGTTAAATTGCCCAAGGTAGTTTTCAGTACACTATTTTTTTCAAAAACACTAATTCTGCCAACTTATAGTTTTCTAGACATCCCACATTGATGTTATGTTTGATCTTGATAAATATGCCATGAATATCTTCATTCCATCATTAATTTATGAACTGTTGACAAGAACAAAGTTGAGGGTGGAGCCCTATATCATAAGGCTGAAAACTGTCAAAAAGCATCATTAGTAGGCACTGTTTCCTCATTGCCACAGTAAAAATACACCTCTCTGATTTAAATTATCCCATAGTGCTCCTTCTGAATCTAAACACACTATGAAAAATTTGATCAAATGATTGGCCAATGGGGACCTGCTGTATAGCACAAAGAACTCTATCCAATATTCTGTGATAATCTATGCAGGAAAAGAATCTCTGAAAGAGAAAGGATGCGTGTACATGTATAACTGAATCACTTTGTTGTACAGCAGAAATTATCACAATGTTGTAAATCAACTACACTTCAATAAAACTTCAAAAAATGAGAGAAATAAAAACAGTTGTTTAAAAAAAAATCATTTTCCTAATACGTTAATTCACAGTTTTTATGCCCTGTCTGTACCTATCAACTTATATATTGACTTTATTGACACAAAAAAAAGTCCCACAGTTAGATCTATTTTGCTTGAAGTAATAGAAGTGTGACCAAAAATAAACAAAAATAAATGACATTATTTTAAGGGTAGTGGAATGTTTTATGGACTCTTATTCAGGATCTCAAGAATAAAACTGGAGAACTAGGTCTTGCAGGAAAAGAAAGGTGTAATTTTTTTCTTTTTTTGGCTTGTCTATGCACATTTTCTTCATTCTTCTCAACCTGCCCCCTATCTAAATGCCAAGATAAGGCAATACAAAGCACATAAAATGTACATTTTTCAGTGCACTTATAAAAAAATAATTTTCTTTCGCTCTCAAGTTTCAAATTCCCAGGAAAGGATCTGCATATTATTCTGGGAGCCAATCATTAAACTATTATTGAACAGAAGGATAGGATTTCTAGAAGAAGTAATGGTTAGTTCAAACTTGTTCAATATCTCTCTCTTAAATCAATAATCAATAATACATACAATTATCAGCTCTTATAGTAACAATGTAAGTAACAGCACAGTGGATCCTCTGAAAGTTAAGGAGGAAGAGATTCTCTAAAAATATTTGGAAAGGAAGTTGAGAAGATATTTGGTTAAATGGTTTAGTAAGGCCTACTATTTGGTGTCCACATATATATTTTCTCCTTCCAAGTATTAAAGTAACAAAATATTATCAGCTATCAGAATCCAATTATCTTCTCTACAACTAAACCATGTAGAAGCTTACAAATTCTTGACCAGCTCTAACATATAGAAATTCTGCCATAAAGTCTCTCTTCTAATTCTTTAGATTATTTATGTAGTGTCAGTCCTGTTCTGGTCCTGCTCTATGTTAATCAGGGCTTTAAGGCTTTTTTCTTCCATGACAGCACCCTAACACAAACTTGAAATCCTTCGGCATCATCAAATAAAAACTCAAGGAAGATGGCTTTAAAAAAGTGACACCCAGATGCTCAGATAATACCCTCAGCAATGTCTTCCACTGCCTTTTATATTCAATGTTTTCATACAAAGCATCTCTGCCAGCACAGGAGTAAAACTAACCATTAGATTCGTATGGCACCAGTTTGCCATCTTTGTTAAAAAAAAAAAAAAAAGTCCTTCTCTTCTGAATTCACCAGCTAAAATTATGAGACTGAATTCAGCTTTGTCCAAAACATGCTTTACTGTGATTACCTTTGTGGTCAGCACAACCCAAGACATGGACTGACCAGGAAGCACTTTGTAGGGGAATCACCAAAAACAATAGCTGGATTCTGTACTCCCCAAAAAGGATGGGGTGGGGCTATGGATAGATATAGCCACCTACAAACACAAAATCTGGCAAACTTTTGTGGAAGAGACAAAGGATAGTTTTACCTTTTTGAGACATCTAGCAGTAATGCCTTGGCCTCTGAACCAGTCTTTTTGGTTAATATTCAAAACTCTTCTAAGTTTGCTTTAATGCTTCACACTATGTGCAATTTCTGACCATTTTAAACATGCCCAAAGTACCTAAAAGGGAAAGAGCAAAGTACCATAAATTGCTCACTAGTCTAAGATTAAGATTATCCTGCTGAGCTAGTGCACTAGGAGAACCGATTGGATCCACAAAAAGAATGAGCATCAATTGGTTATTTTCTTTTTTGGAAGTGGAGTAGTGTCAGGCTGTTATTAATGTCTGTTATGCCAGTGGCGTAATGGGTGTACTTTCTTGAGAATAGAAATCATTAGCAAAATAGAGAGGGACGGGGAAAGAGAAGGTTTCTAAGATATCATCCTTGAGAAGATGATAAAGAATAGAATCAGTCCCAAATGAAAGTAAGTGTTGATCTTAAGTAGGAGCCAAGATAGTTCATCCAGAGAAAGAGAGTGGGAAAAATGTATTGCACAGGTTCAATTCATTGGGTAGATGTAAATATAGAAGCTTTCGGAAGAAATTTCCTATATATATTTTGCTTTTCTCAGTGTAAAGGGAAGCAAAATCATCAGATGTGATGATTTGGGGTAGGGTTGGAGGTTTGGAAATAGGAAAGACAATGAAGTAGTTGTCTAGAAGACCAGAAGAGTATCTGGAGCAGGGAAATGTAATACCAAAGACATGAGCCACTATGGTCCACTTTGCATAAATAGCCATGATGGTAAAGTGAAGCCAGACAATATTTTCACCTATATAGATATAAATGGAGTGCTGAATTTTTGTCCAACATAAAATAAAAGAAAGAATAGAATGAGAGTTAAAGATTCAGCTATAGTATTTAGGGTGAACTATGTGGTTTAACCTGTATTAGGAAAACTGAAGAGAACGAATCTCAATGAAAATATAGCAGAATCATTGAATTGTAGGTACGGGGTGAGTTTGAAAGAGGGGGTGTTGCATAAAATGGTCTGGAAAGACAGGAGGTGGTGTTCAGAGAATGAATGCATGAATTGATACCGGGGTTGGGACAGAGTTGTAGTTAATGCTGACAGCAACGCTTAGGCCAGTGTAAGAACTGGGGACAGACTGATGGGGATTAGAAACCAATGGATGGAGGAAGAGAAGTCAAGATATTATGAACCCAAGTGACATGAGAATCCAAATGATCTGAAGGATCACTGACATGAAGTTATAACATGGGAACTGTAAAAGTAGTAGTTAGGAGATAGATGGCAGTGACTTGGTTTAAAAAATCAAGCCATGGGGTGTGTTTACGGATGGGGTGTGGTGACTAGGAAATGGGGCAATAACTGCAACAAGAGAAGTTTGGGCTTGTATAGCCTGATGACTTAAGATTTAAAGAAGGAGGAAAGGAGAAAGGCCTGTATATTCAAGGAGAGAGAAGAGAAAAATACCACCACTTAAGAGCACTTGAAGGCAAGTAGGGTTCTCAGCAAAGCCAAAATTCTCTTAGAGCAAAATATTAAATAGGTATATAACATAATATGCATTAATTATCGTCCACAATTTTGAAATACTAGGTTTGGGAATGATTGCTTCATTTTGGATAGTTTTAGTGCATTTTATAAGAGAAAAAAACGTTTTTACAAAGTAGATGCTAAGTCTATCAGAATGAAGGAGAAATATAGGCATTAGTGTCTAAGCTTATAAAAACAGCTTTTTTGTAATGATGTGTTTTGACATTTTTGAAAAATAAATTGCTAAAATTGCTCAACTGTTTTACCTTTCAATTAAGGAATTCAAAAAGCGATTGAACAGACAGCAGGGAATTGAAATGAAATCTCACATAGATTTCATTTGTGGTAGGGGTGGGAATAAATTAAAATGTTTATGAAATCTGAGATCTGAATGTTAATTTACAACATTTGAACTTATAATCATCATGCTTTCATAAGGGGGCAGATTCAAAACTTATTATGTATTTTCTCCCTTTTGATTTCACCAATGAATACAGTTTGCTGAAAATTCAGAATGATCAGTATCGCTTTCTGTTTTTGTCTAGTTTAAATATATACATTAACTTTCCTGAAATGAGCACCTCTTTATCATTGGTCACATTGGTAAATGGCATTAAATATGAATATAGTGTAAACACCAAAGGTTAGAGAAATCGAGGCCTTTATAAATTAATGTTAGTAGAATTAATTTGGCTATCATATTTGTCTAACAAAACTAAACAAACTTAGCTATTTAGCAATGCACTCAACAGATGAATTTAATTATTTATTTTCCTACACAGATTATTGAACCACACTATTATCTGCTTTTGTAAACAAGAATTTTTTAGGTTAAGTAGGATAATTCTGCAAGACATTGACATGCAACTCCCTTTCCTCTAGACTAAGCACTTAGTGACCCAATTGAACCATCTGAAAATTTCTTAAACGAGTTGCTGTAAAAAATAGATAAATAATGATCTTTGTGCATTAGCCTTGCAGAGAGGTTATGTTAGAGATGAACCAAATTAGAATTGAAAAAATACAGAATATAATAACTTCTCTATGAGTGTAAACGGAGGACAGTACTTACCTGTCTAGAAAGTGAGCCAATCAGTTTGAGAGTGTTTGACATTATGAATGTTGTTCCCTTCAGTGTGGACCTCAGCACTTTTTTCAGGTTTTAACATTGACATTTCTGACTCAGAGTTATTTAGCTCTAATTCTTGTTTTCAGTAAGAAATAAATACAAGAATAAAATGATTTCCCGGGCATCCAAATTAATTCACAGTTACTCATTGTGTAAGGAAGTCTCTGTGGAATGTTTCTTGTAGATTTTTAATTTTTTCTCAGAAAAATCCAATATGAGATCAATTCAATAATTGCATACTGAGTATCAGTTTTATTTGAGTCACAAGATACAGCAGGATAGCAAAAAGCTATGAAAAGAATTGTACCGTAAAAGAGCTGACAGTCCCTCCCAGGAGATAAGAAATGCTTAAGTGCGATTCTTATATCAGAATCCCCATGTTATTTACCTGTGTGTTTAATCACTTGGTGCCTTTCATATACATGTTTCATTCATATCTCATCCTAGAATTTTGAGAGTAGGAACAATTTCTGTTTCTTCTCTATTTCTTCCACAACACTTAAAACTATATCTTGCATACAAAGCGATAAACATTTACCTTATGAATACTTCAGTATATGTTTCAATGAATGAATGATGATACAGTTTGAATTTTCCCACGAAACACATTGTGAGATAAAGATAACTCACAGAGGATTTATTGGGGAAATTGGTAGGATTAACATCTATGAAAGAAAAGGGCAGAAAGAAGGATTAGGCAGGGAGAGGAGCTGTTCTGTGATACAAACTCAAGGAAGGGCTCCACAGCTGATTTACAAGGAATCTTTCAAAGTGATCTACATTTGGAGAAGTGGGGCTGCTTTTCCTTTTCATTTGTTAATCACTCATTGCTGTTGGCTTCCAGGAATGGAATGTGCTCTTGGGAGAGGCTCTGCTTCTCAAATAAAGCAATTCTACAATCCTATCTACTATTTTTTTTTTTTTTTACATTTTAAAAGTTTTTTTTTTGGTATAGTTGATTCCCAACGTTACGATAATTTCTGCTGTACAACAAAGTGACTCCGTTATACATATACACACATCCATTCTCTTTCTGATTCTTTTCCCACATAGATTATCACAGAATATTGGTTAGAGTTCTCAGTGCTATACAGCAGATCCCCATTGGCCAGTCATTCCTTACACCACAGTATGCTTATGCCAGTCCTAAAACCCCAGCCCATCCCACCCTCCCCAGCTTGTCCCCTGTGGTAACCACAAGTTTTTCAAAGTCTGTGAGTCTGTTTCTGTTCTGCAAATAAATTCATTTGATAAAGCATCAGATAAAGCAATCCTTAGAGCTGGATGACATCTGAGGGCTGTCTACAGTCCCACTCCCTGAAGCTGAAACAGTGAAAGTCCTGAATAGGGCTCTAGGTGGTGCATTCACTTATCACAAAATAATAAAACACATCATAGGTTCATCATGTCTTTAGCACACTAACAGGTATGTTAGCACACTAACAGTTATGGAGAATCAAAGGAAAGAAAAGTAATATAGGGATGGAAATACTAAGAAAGGCTTCATGGGTCTTTTTTCACTTGATTTATATATGCTACATTTGCCTATTGAATAACAAACATTAATCCAATGGGTATATATCACAGAGAGAATGTTTTGATTAAGTTAATATCATGAGCAAAGGGGCAAAAGTTGGAATGAGAAGGAAAATCAAGAAAAGAATAGTTTAGTTGATTTTTGAAGATATTTTAGGGGGAAATAGTACATATGAATAAGGGTTAAATTACAGAAATAAATGAATTTCAGATCCATCCATCTCCTTTTTGTTTCTATTCTCCCATTATTTTAATGGAGTAACAGTTGTATTGTACTTGTTTCTTTACAATAAGGTTGAGGTCAATAGACCATAAACAAATTCCACATAATGAGAATGGTAGTAATCAGAATAAATTATTAGAGAACACTGGTGCCACTGGTAGAATAGTAACATCAGAATCTGAGTCCCGGGTCACATTTTCCAAAGGTCACATGTTCCCCTGAGGTTGCAACTGCTTCCAGCTCTAGTCAGAGTTCTGGGAACTGTTCGATTCACTGGGACCAGAACTGAACCAAGACTTTATCTGTAATACAGTAAGTCCAGGCCAAGCCTGACTCTGCCAAGAATTTGATTCCTAGATCTAATTGTTTTAAAAATTTGTACATCTCAATATACCTCCCCTACTTGCTATGCCAGGTTCCTGCTCAAAATTTAAATTTTTTCTTCAATCCTTATTTTTATCTGAACAACTTTACTCCTTACAAGTTTTCCAAATTTCCCTGATTTCTTATATTTTCATTTTTGTGGGTATCCATATAGGTTGGCAATATCTTTTCAGCTCAAATGGATCCTGACTTCAAAGTCCAAAATAGCTTCTTGGCTAAAAGAAGCAAGTAGGTGAAAGAGATTAAAATGACTCACCTCCCTTTTAAATGGGGAAGGTAGCCCCACTTAAATAAAACCCCTCTATTTTTATTAATAGACTCCTTTACCATTTTCTAAATGCACCATTCTTCCTCTCCTCTGTGCCTTCTCCTGAGCTATTTCTTTAACCACAGAACAAGCTCAAATTGGCCCTATCCTGATTCTAACGAGATACTGAGTTGTTTTTAAGAAACGATAAAATAAAACTACAGGTCATGCAGCTGAAGCATGTGCAGAGGACAAACCTTTGACCACAAGTAACAATCAGAACAAAAGTCCCACCCCCCATCCCAAGGACCCAAGACATGACTGAAACCTTTTCAGAAGCAAGAGTTCCACTATCCACGGAAGATCCAGTGCTGAAGCTCCTTTGTCTCACTTGACCATAAATGGCCAAATTATAAAGCTCTCCTATCAAAACCTGTCCCCCTAACATTTTCACACACCAACCTCCCCTCCCTTAACTCCCAGATGGGGAGACAGATTTGAGAGCCCTGCCCCCTGTCTCCTTATCATTGGCCTTGCAATAAAGCTCTTTATTTTCTCAATAACTGGTACCATACTATTGGCTTCTATGCACCTTGGGCAGTAAGCCGTTGCTTTGGAATATTTCCTCTACCAAAAGCTTTTCTCTATTCATTTGCCAGCTTCTCAGTCCTTATTTACTTAGCTTTTTCATTCCTTCAAATTTCAACCTTGATGGAGCATCCTTTTGAGCATTTTACCTTATATCTTAAGGTTAGGTTTCCTTTCTACATAGTTTAGAATACTACTCTATCAGCAGAGGAAGGCAACTTCATATAAACACATTTCTACAGCAGCATCTATAATACCATCTGGATTGCCTGAGGTTAGTATACAAATCTGTGAATTAATTTTTTTTTTCTGAACTGAATTCATACTTTAATTATGATCTGAGATAGAGAAAATCAAATGCTTTCCCACCCAACCCCAGGCCTCTCTGCTGAAGGGAACTTATGGTCACAGGCTACACCATGAAGAAACAGCCCAGGACTTTGCATCCAACTTAAGCTCTAGGATTTTAAGATTAATTTAACTTCTATGTTTGTACCAAAGATCTTCCATGTCGTGGCTCTATCACAGTATGCATTGTCAAGGACATTCACATGTGATAAGGTGGTTGCAAAGTACAGATCTGAGGGATTCAGATCTATCAGGTAAGATAATGTTCTGATGCCTGCAACACAGAGGTAAAGAAGGAATGATATCGCCCCAGTAGAGAACAGTAGAAACAATATTAATATATATAGGGATAAACTTGCTGTTGGTTTGTGTGCACTAGAATGTCACTTATAATTTTTGCTTGATAGCAAAGGCACCTTCGTGGTTAAGTTCCTTATATGTGCCATCTTTGCCCAGGCTGAACATACTGTTTTTCACTGGCTAGGTTCCCAAGACATTCATGGGCAGGCCCTGTTCTTCACTGTCCCTATTAACTAGTCTTGGCTCAGACATACTCTTCTGGTCTGGATAGAATGTCCTGGTGATCAGTTTCTGGGTGATTGAAAGCTTCTCTTCTGGTTCTCAGACATGCTGAAGATGTGGAGGCTCATCCCAGTGCAGGTCTGTGAGGGTGACAACAGCAGTTCTGTGGTTTTCCTGATGACTCTGATGAGTGAACTCATGAGGCAGGTTGGTGCAAGCAACACTAACCTCCTTGAGGGCAGTAAAATTCTGTTTACCACCGTATCAACCAAAGCTAGGAATAAGCCTTAGTGATCATAGGTGTTACTTTACCTGGTAACCGAGTGATAAAATTTGAGGCTAAGTAAAAACAAAAAAGAAAATAAGCTCACTGTAGCCTAAGCTGAGTTTGAAATGAGGCAAATGATCATTTTGGCGTCATTTAGCAATCTTATGGAAATACAGGTCTGTAGCTTGGTGAAAGGTTGGTAAAAGAGAATCACATTTGCAAGACATCTGCCTAGATGAGATAGGGAGGGTGGGTGAATTTGCAAAGGCAGAAAATACAGAAGGACCTGCTGTCTGCTCAGATCCCTATAATGGGCTTAACTGAAGTAAGTATCTTGATCTTTGATTTTCTTCTACCATGTTCTTGCCTCTTCATGGTTCTTTTTCTTTAATCCATATTTTACTTATTATATATAATAGGCAACATATGTTCTCATATTTCTAGAATAAAGCAGGATAATAAATGAAACAAAAATTCAGAAAAGAAGGGGACTGTCATTGAGCGATACAATAGAAGGACTAAGATTGGATCGAGACAGGAAGAAACAAGTTTCAAAAAGCAGGAACCATGGGGACATCTGAGAAAAAGAAGTGAAGAGAGAGCATGGAATTTTATCTTCGGCGTTATTGTGACTGGGGAGAGCAGACTTATTGCACTGGTGGGGGACGAGTCATGGCAATGAGGCAGAACGGAGCTATTCCGAGACAAAAGACTGGCAGCAAGTGTGTGTCTGTAGTCACCACCCTGTACAACTGAATTCAAGTTTTCTAAATTTGTCCAGACTAGAAGCATGCTTGATCCTGAACTGTGGGCAAAGCTGAGCCTGTGGGCAAGGGTCAAATGATAAAAGCAGACATACCAGGTGCTAAAGCCAAAGAATTTAATTTGCGGCCTTGGTCTCCCCAGGAAACAGTTTTGCTTTCTATCTGTAGCAAACTATTACCTTCACTCCTGGGAGCTATCTTGATACACAATGTAAATGTAAAAAATCTATTGAAAATGTAACTCAAAGAACATGTACTTTTGATGTAGAGTTGGCTCTGCGACCTCAAAGTCCTGTCAATGCCCTTAACGGGAGCCCTTTTCTGGCAAATTGCCTTTTGGGTTCATTTAAAATGTTCTTTTTCTTTACTAAGAGTCATGTTCTTGTCTGGCTATGCATTTAATAGCTTGAACTCTTTCATGAATTTGGCTCTGGTAATCATTCTGCAGTCATAAATAAGAGTTTTTCTTTTGTAAGTATCTTTGCCTGTAAATTATGAACATTTTATTTTCATTTTAGGGAATTTAAATTTAGTGTATATTCAACCAAATATCTCTATATAAGTTAGAACCCTTGGTTAGTCTAGTCCAAGTTATGATGATAATGCCTTAGCTTTTGTTCCTTAAAAAGTACTTCCTAAAAGAAGTGATTTTGTGCTGAGTTTGTTTGGGAGGTAGTCCAGAGGCATGGTGAGAGAGTAGGAAAGTGAGATTGGTAAGAGGCAGTAACCAATAAAAGATATGTTAATGACCATTATACACACATTAATAACAACTGCAGGAACCAGAGTTCAGTGCCAATGGGTAACTGTATTGAAAATATTTCAGAATTGTGCCATGATGGCTGAGTATGTTTAGTATTGGTTATTCACCAGCATTTATCCTCGTTGTTTGAAAGTTGCTACTGTTATTATTAGCCCCTTGGCACTTCCAAACTGTCCTGCAGGCAGGTTGATCTTGCTCATGTAGCCAGAGAAAACTATAAAACAGAGAGATACGTACACAATGTAGGAAGTTATTGCATATAGTGAAACTCTACCAAATTCACAGTTATCTTCTAGAGTGAACTAAGGGGATTTGAGTGAAGAATCTAGCACATCTTAGGTTCATCCTGCAGTCTACACCTTGCACCATTTAGACATCAAATCCACTTAGCCCTTCACTGGTTCTTCAAGGTAACAGATGGTCATGATTCCTAAGAAAATAAGATCTGCCGCAAAAGAGGTAGTAAAGCTAGAGTTTAATATGATACAGACAATTATAGGAACATAACTAATATTCATTACCTTTCATCTAACAATTCTTTTAGTTTCTTCATATGTACCAAGCACCTCTGCTCATCTAGATTGCTTGATCAGTAGAGTGACATAGATCTAGGACATAAGATGCAATAGTAAGGATTGAGTTCTAGAATACTATGTCCTTGCCAGACCCTGGTTGTTATAACTTTCTACTCACTCTTATCCCTGGGCATAGGGATCTCATGAAATAGTCAAATACCTTGTGTCACAGATGTACTCTTTTCTATTTCCATTATGTAAGAGCACTGTTACATAATAATCAATGTCAAAACTCACAAGCATGATAGTAACATGCATGTAAACTTTTTATCTAAAACTCCAGTTTGTCAACATGAAAAGGACACAAAGATGAGGGCGCAGTCAGTCATTGTTATTTGTTAAATGAAAATTATACCATGTTCTCTGATAGAAGCTAGCCCATAATCCACTAAATGCCTCCTTTGGAACATTACCCTCTTGGGACTTCCTCCCTGTCTTGGGCATAAAACTGATAGCGCTCCTGCAGCCAGAGAAAGCTCTCAGGTAGAAACACCTTTTTTATAAGGTTGGAAACTATTGGCCTACATAGCAGCTGTCCTGCAAAGCTGAGGTGCCAAGGAACAGAGGCAGGTACTGGATGCTAAATATTGATATTATGAGTATCCCCGGTGGGAATATTGCTTCCCCTGGGAGATAAAGTATTTGATTATATTGTAAATGATAACTACAGAATTTACAATAAGATGGTAATAAGGTATATTGAGGAAGGTATAATGTGGTACCTCCACTGATCAGAACTCTGTGGATCTAAGGATAGGGAGAGGGAGCATTAGGGGAGGGGCTGGAAAAACTGAGGATGGAGAGACCTCTGTAGCTCTGTGACTCAGCCTTGGTGCTAGCCAGCCTCAGACCCTAGGCCCAGATGTATTGTAACTGCTTACAGGTTTTCTTGTGAGACAAGGAGTCTCATATGAGGAATTTAGTGAGCATAGCTTTTGTTTACTCCTGGAATCAATGGTTAGAAAGAAGTCTTTCTTTTGAATTTAATTCTGGGTCAGTGACCCGGTGCCAAAGATAAAACAGTTTCCAGTGCATTTCACTTGACTCCTCCTTAACCTCCTCCTCCCTTGTCCCACAGGTGGCCTAAAATCAGCTTCAGTTGTTCAATGCAGTGGCTTATGATCATTGAATAAGAATATAATATTCATATTTTTTATTTTGAAGTTTTTGTTTTATTTTTTAAAAAATTAATTAAAATACAGTTGATTTACTATATCAATATCTGCTATATAGCCAAGCTGACCAAGTCTCTCTCTCACACACACACACACACACACACACACACAAACGCACACACCTACATTCTTTCTCTCATACTATCTTCCATCACGTTCTATCACAGGAGATTGGCTATACTTCCCTGTGCTATAAAGACCTCATTTCTTATCTATTCTAAACGTAATAGTTTGTATCTACTAACCCTAAATTCCCTGTCTATCCCACTCTCTTCCAACTCTCCCTTGGCAACCACAAGTCTGTTCTCCATGTCTGTGAATCTGTTTGTGTTCTGTAGATAGGTTCATTTGTGCCACATTTTAGATTCCACGTATAAGTGATACCATATGGTATTTGTCTCTCTCTTTCTGACTTACTTCACTTAGTTTGATAATCTCTAGGTCCATCGATGTTGCTGCATGGCATTATTTCATTCCTTTTTAAGTCTGAGTAGTATTCAATGGTGTATATGTACCATATCTTCTTAATCCATTCATCTATCAATGGACATTTAGGTGGTTTCCATTTGGCTATTGTGAATAGTGCTGCTATGAAGTTTGAAGCTCTTACATACAAACAGATAGGGTGTATATCTATAAAGAAAGAGAATGCCAAAACTGATCCCTCGGTAGCCCATTGGAACCTTATTTTGCAATGGTAATTATCTAATACAAATTGAGTTTATTGAGGACTATTTCTCTTTATTAGTAATGTAGCCATAATCTCCATTAGATATTGAGATGGACAAATAAAAAAAACTAAACTTTACTTGTTCAAACCCAGTCATTATTAGAAACTCTTAACGAGAAGGTGTAGAAATGGCATTTGTACTTACATGGAAAAACTAGACTAGAGGATTAAATGTTCACAATTATCATTTACCCCACTATCACTTTCCACCTACATCTAGGATAACCAAGATGATTTTCCTCTTTCTCGTTCTTCTCTCAAACTCTCTCTCTCAGTTCTGGCAGGTTTTACCCATGCCTTGGATTTTTGACCTGTAGTCTCCTGAACCTCTTGTAATGCCTAACAACAAAGAGTATTGCAGCTGAATGAAGTTTATGGTACCATAGTGACATAAACATAGAACTAAACAAGAATATTTTTGTATTTTTACTCTCATTTGGAGAAGCTTGTATATTTATAAGTATGACTGCAAATTGTATATTATAAAGCAATTTTACTTTTTATATTTGTCCTTTTGTATTTTAGGTGATCTTAGAAACACGAAGAGTAAACTTAATCTAATATTTATTTTTTTCTGAAGCTTTCAAAAGCAATTACAAGAAAGTAAGTAATTGTTTTTTCATCTCTGGTGATTATAATACACAGTTGTATATTTTTATAACTCCGAATGCATGTTATCTCTTTACCAGGGAATGCAGTAGTTGATATTAAAGCTCTTGAGCTACATAATAATATGAGCTTTTGAAATTGGTATCAAACACAAGTTAATGAACAACTCAGCATTCTAAGAAAGTTATTGTGAATTTTTTTTAAATTGCTAAGTACAATTAATTAACTGCCAAATTGTATCCTGGGATATAAGAGATGTTATTGTTCATATTTCCTCTTAAAAATTCCCAGGATTTATATAAGAGAACAGAAACATTTATTTCCCCAAAATGATTATTTTTATTAATATTAGAATTATTTTATAAATTTTTAAATTGTCAACATTATTTCATGATATTTATGGAACATTTCTTGCCTTTTCCCAGGTTTGATGACCAAGCTGTTTAGTGTTTATGATGTTATACATTTTCAGTCTATCTACATTTTCACTTTCCTTTGAGGCCTACATAGTTCAAATGGCATTCTCAGTCATCCCAGTGAACTAGGTTCTGTGAAGGAAGAAAAAAATAAATAAATAAACATGACAATAGGAGTCTGAATAAGCTGGGTTAAAATCTTGGGTTGGCCATTTTCTAGTCTTATCATTGTGAGATTTTAATAAAATGAATAAGACCAAAGAAAGTGCCTGGAGCCATACTTAAAAAAAATGATCACATATATTCTCTGAACTCATATAATTTTCTATATCTTTATATTACCTAAAAGATAATAGGAGTTCCCATCATGGCTCAGAGGAAAAGAATCTGAGAAAACATGGGTTTGATCCCTGCCCTTGCTTAGTGGGTTAAGGATCCAGCATTGCCCTGAGCTGCAGTGTAGGTAAGAGCTGTGGCTCAGATCTGGCACTGCTGTGGCTATGGCATAAGCCAGCAGCTATAGCTCTGATTTGACCCCTACCCTAGGAATCTCCATACAACATGGGTGCAGCCCTTAAAAAAAAAAGAAGATAATAGCCTACTCATTTGTTAATGTGCCTTTTCTTTTACTTTTTTATTGTTTAATACATTTATTTTTAATAGTTTATTGGATTATAGTTGACTTACAATGTATTAGTTTCAGGTGTACAGCAAAATAAACCTGCCATGTGGGTACGTGTATGTATATATATAGATAGATAGATACACATACCCATTCTTTTTTCCTAAATAGGTTATTACAAACTATTGAGTAGATTTCCCTAAGCTATGCAGTATGTTCCTGTTAAACATCTATTCTATATAGTAATGTGTATATGTCACCACCTTCCTCCCATTCCTGCCTCCCTCTCACAGTTTTCACTATAGTAACCATCAATTTGTTTTAGAAATCTGTTTCTGTTCTATAAACAAGCACCTCTGCATCATTTTTTATTAGATTCCATATATAAGTGATATCCTATGATATTGATCTTTCACTTACTTCACTTAGTATGATAATATCTAGGTTCATCCTTATTGCTGCAAATGGCATTGTTTCATTATTTTTATGGCTGAATAATATTCCATTGTATATATGTACCACATCTGCTTTATCCTTTCCTCGGTAGATGGACATTTAGGCCAACCCACAGAATGGGAGGAAATCCTTGTGAACGATGCAACTGACAAGGGATTAATCTCCAAAATATACAAACATCCCATGCAGCTTTATATCAAAACAACATACAATCCAATCAAAAAATGGTCAGAAGTTCTAGACATTTCTCCAAATAAGATGGACAGATGTTAATGTGTCTTTTCAATCCTGCAAGACTGACATCCAAGAAGAAAGGAAGAAAAGCAGGCAGGGAGGGAGGGAATGAGGAAGGATAGGAAGAAAGGTTTTTTAAAGAAAAGGAAAAGATGAAGAAAGAAATGAAGAAAAGAAGGTATTCAGGAAAGAAAAGAGGGAACAAATGAAAGGATCTGAAGGAGACCAAAGTGGTCCACCTACTAAGCTCTGTACTCTCAACAGCAGCTTCCTCCCCCTTCCACCTTCTGCTTTGTGATACCAGGACTGGGACCTGACAAACCACATCTCTTCCAAAAGGTCTTCCTGCTGGGAGGCTGCAAAGTTGGAAGAGGAGGTGGTGGGCTCCCTCTTATTTGTTTCCGGTTGGTCCCCCTTCACACTGCGCTTCTGAAGAGTTTCACCCCAGGGATGTTTCTCCTTCCAGCAGCCGTAGGGCCTCCCTGTGGCAGCTGCTGAATCCATTTTGCAGTTTTTTTCAGCATTTACAGAATCCACTCATCCTACTTCCTTAGCATCAGCCAAACAGCCACATCAGGACCCATTCCTCGGAGGTCTGTGCTTCATGCCAATAATTCCAGCATTTTCCTTTTGTTCTTCAAGCCATAGGATGGTAGCTATTTCCTGCCATTGCTGACTGTGTGATAACTTATAGATCTCATCTGGAGAGACAAAAAGCTTAAAAAATCACCCAGTTGGGAGTTCCCATTGTGGCACAGTGGAAATGATTCCAACTAGGAAACATGAGGTTGCGAGTTCAACCTCTGGCCTTGCTCAGTGGGTTAAAGATCCTGCGTTGTCGTGAGCTGTGGTGTAGGTTGCAAACACAGCTTGGATCTGGCGTTGCTGTGGTTCTGGCACAGGCCAGCAGCTACAGCCCCGATTAGACCCCTAGCCTGGGAAACTTCATATGCCACCAGTGTGACTCTAAAAGGACAAAAAACCAAAAAAAGAAAAAGTCACCCAATTAACAATTTTGTATGAGATTAACAACTGTATATATCAAGTTCTATCTGGTAAAGTAACTGATGCATTTCTTGTCTCCTGACTTGATTCTGGCAGATGTATAAAAGAAGGAAGAGAAAAATAAGATAATATTTATTTAGTGCCTAATATATGCCAAGCACATTGTGAAGCACTTCAAGTGTTTACTTCATTTTAAATCACATATGAATTATTCAGAAAAGAATACATCTGACAATCACAGCAACTGAGTAACCTGCCCAAGTTACATAGCCTGAAAGTGAGAAAACAGAGATTCCTGCCGTGGAATGTTTTTAAAAATAAAATATCCATTTTCATTCAATATTAATTCGTTATTATAACTTCTATTTACATTGTCTTGCAAGCAATATATACTTAAGAAACACCTGTTGATATTAATAATATAATATAAATTGAGTGACTGTATTCCCAGGCATTTATTTTTAATGCTTTATGTGTATAAATTTATTTATTCCTCACAATATTGTTATGATGTTGGGACTTGAATGAGTCTTAATTTATGCACCATTGCTTAGTTTTCATTTGTATTTATAGTTAATTCTAACACAAAAGTAGACTTTGACAAAGTGGTAGGGCCTATGATGGAAAGAATTCAGATGGGAAAATATGAATGATGTCAATATTAGAGTAGTAGAAAACTGGTATATATTAAACTTTACTGGTTATTTAAAATGAATAATATGAAGTTGTGCTTAAGAGACACTTTGAAAGCAGTGGGGTCAAGAAACCTGAACAAAATGATGTTTTAAAATATATTCCTTTCTATAATTGTTAATTTTATGTGTCATCTTGACTAGCCATCATGTGCCAGATTAAATATTATTTCTGTGTGTGCCTATGAGGGCCTATGAGGACACTTCCTCATAAGATTAGCCTTTGAATCTGTGGACTCAGTAAGGACCTTGCCCTTCCCCTCATGGGTGGGCATCACCCAGTCTGTTGAGGGCTTAAATAGAAAAAAAAGGTCTGAGAAAGGAGGAATTTGCCTCCTTTTTTCTTGCCCCAGTGATCAGCTGGGACAGTTCATCTCATCTTTTCCAAACTTTGCCCTTGGATTTAGACCATTGGCTTCCCTGGTTTTCAGGTCCTCAGACACATCATGATTTGTGTTCTATTCTATTCAGATTCCCACCAGCTCTCCTGGGTCTCCAGTTTGCAGAGGGCAGGTGATTGGACTTCTCAGGCTTTATCATTGTGTGATCCAATTTCTCATAAGAAATCTCCCATTATATTGGCTTATTTCTCTGTAGAACCCTGATTAAAACACCTTTTTTTTTTTAATTCATCATATGTCTACTCAATGGGTTCTGCTACGTGTCAGACCCTAAATTTAGTCCTGGAGATTTGTAATGTGATAGATTGAATTCCTGGTTCCGGATCTTCACCTTTCCCTGTAGCCTTGCCCTCCTCCATGTGATTTAACAAATTTTCTCACAAAGGAACACGTTTCCCTGTCTCTTGATGTGATTTTGCTTGGCCAGTGGGATGTCATTAGAGATGACACAACGACAGGCTTACAGCATTAGGCTGGTTCTCTTTGTTCACTGCCAGGTGCTTGCAGAAGATCCACCTTGCTGAGCTCTGGCTGGATCAACCGACAAGTTAATGTTTGAGCCAGCCTAACTAAGATAGAAAGGCTGCCCTAGCCAACTCACAGAGGCTTCAGGGAAAAAAAAAATATTTTTACATACCACTGAGAGATTTTGTAGCTATTTGTATTTTAGCAACAGCTGTCTGATACAGATGCATAAAATATAGTTTGTGGCCTCCAGTGATTCATGTTTAAGTGGTTACAATGACGTGAACACATACAATGCTGTTTGATTAGCACAAGAAGGCAGGTATTTAAAAATGACTCTCTGAGCACATATGTGGAGAAACAAACAGATTGCCTTCAGCGTTGTGACTGGACTTGGTCATGTGCATACACTTATAAATTCAAAGATGACTGTTCTTAACTGGTAATTTGACATTTCAGTTCAGTATTTAGAGAAATAATATGAAAATGTAATTTTAAAATAATCGTAGAGATGTCTGCAGAGCTTGCTAGTTGCCTACCCAATATCCAATCTCCTCTCTTTCTCATACAAAGGCACACTATATTTACCAGGAAAGCTGGGCAAAGATGGCATCACCCAGCCAGACTGCAGCTTGGTGTGGCCATTTAACACAGAGTCAGAGTAACATACTGTAAACAGACGGGATGTATTTGACTTTCAGGAGACTCCTGAAAGAGAGCCTACGGTGCAGAGAGCTGTTCTGCCATTTTCCCCATCCTGTTGTATTAAGGTGCAGACCTGCTACCTGGCAGCCTTCTTGGAGCTTGAGTTGACTTGATGGTGGATACCGGCACTGATGATGGCAGCATAGAAGAAAATAGAAGAATCTTGGCTCTAGTAGAAAGCCCTATAACTTTTCTCTCTGGTACTTTTTTAAGAGTCAATCACTCCTATCTTGAACTTTTTGACATTTTCTGCATATGCACAGTGGCTATCCCTAAGAAATTATAATGCAGGTGAAGTTTTTCCTGAAAATAAAGGCAAGGATGCAAAACGACGTTTAACTCATATTTTAACTCGCAAAGGCATGTGGAAAAGTTTTATTTTTATTTTTTCCTAGTATTGGTAGGGAGGACAGCAGTGTCTCCAAGCCTCCTTTTCTGTACCTTCTGTAGCACTTCTGAATTTGCTAATGCTGTGCTTCATCTGCATTCTTCCTGCTAATAGGGGCAGTCAGGAAGGATCTGAAATATTCATTCATTCATACAGGGTATATCCATTATTTATAACATTTGACTATGTCACATACTCCAGGTCTATATCCTTTGGGCAACGTTGAAAACTTAAAGTAAAAAAATGAATATCAAATATCGGATTTTTTAAAATAATCAACTTGATGGTCAAAACAGCATTCCATCTAAACTTTTGACATTTTTACAAAAACATTTCCTCATGACGACTATTATTCTCTATCTCTTGAATAAATACTTCTTTATTAAAAATGAAAGTTTGGATCACTGACTTAATAGATGAATTTTGTTTTGATGAATATCAAGACTGAACCACATCACCAACGTTTTAACCCTTAAGGACAATTATAAATATTCATGTGAAAATAAAAACAGAAGGAATAAAAGTTCATCCCTTTACTACCAAGTAAGGCAATTTCCATCACCCACTAGAACTTAACCTCTTTGTTTCATCAGCATTCATTTCACACTTATATCCTCCCACAGTGATTGTGAATATTTGCAATTTTCAGCTAAGAAAAAAAGTCAGTATTCTGCACAATTCCTGTGTTAAAATTTTTGAGAGGATAAGCATATTTTGTTATTCCATTCTAGGTGAAAAACCCTCTCTTTGTATCTTAAAACTTTTGTATGATTTTTATTGTTTTGACATTTATGTTTATACTTTATTTTTAATTCCTTTTTGTATATAGGTGAGGTATAGAATGAAATTTATTTTTTTTTTGCCTGTGGATAGCTAGTGGGTTTGTCATAATCGTTGAAATGACTATGCTAACTCCACTGAACTACTTTTATACCTCTTTCTGAAAATTGGTTGTATAAATACAGATGTAAATATATTTGTGGATTTTTCTATTCTGTTACATTGATCTGTTTCTCTATATTAACAATAAAAATGTCCTGTCTTTATTACTGTGGCTTTATGATAAGGCTTGAAGTCAAGTAATATTTGTTCCTCAACTTTGTTATTCTTTTGTTTGGCTCCTGTAGGGACTTTGATTTCCATGTAAATTTTAGAATCAATTTGCTAATTTCTACCAAAAGTTGATTTTAACTATAATTTTGTTGAACGTATAGGGATAAATTGTGATGAATTTACATCTTAAAATTATTGAGTCTCTAGACCCATGAACATGATATATCTCTCTATTTGTTTAGGTTTTCTTTAACTTATCTTAGCAATATTATGCAGTTCTCATCAGTTCTCAGGGAACAGGTATTTCACATCTTTTATCAATTTCATTCCTAAATATTTTATCCTCTTATTATATTAGAAATGATCTTTTTAATTTCTAAAATTTTATTGCTAGTGTGTAGAAGTTTAAATAATATGTTCCTTTATTAGTTCCAGGAAATTTTGAAAACAGATTCATTTAGAATTTCTGCCTAGATTGTATTGTCATCTATGAATACAGACAGTTTTTCTTCCTTCTAAATTTTTGGCTTAACTTCACTGCCAAAAATCTCAAGTTCAATGCTAATGGGAAATAGTGAGAGTGGATATCCTTATATTGTTGTTTGGTATTGATGAAAAAGCACCAGACTTTCACCATTAAGCTGGTATTAGCTATAGATCTTTCTTAGATGCTTTAGCAGGTAAAGGAATTTACCTTCTCTTCCTGGCTGGCTGAAAGTTTTTAGCAAGAATGGATATTGAGGAGTTCCCATTGTGGCTCAGTGGCAAAGAATCTGACTAGCATCCATGAAGATGCAGGTTTGATCCCTGGCCTTGCTCAGTGGATTAAGGATCCAGCATTGCTGTGAACTGTGGTGTAGTTTGCAGACAAGTGTCGGGTCTCACATTGCTGTGGCATAGGCCAGCAGCTACAGCTCCAATTTGACTCCTAGCCTGGGAATCTCCGTATGCCACAGGTGTGGGCTTAAAAACACAAAAAAAAATTAATGGATGTTGGATTTTGTTGATTAAAAAAAGAGGCAAAAGATTTTAAGGGACACTTCACCAAAGAATATATGTAAATAACAAATAAACCTATAAAAATATTCTGAATGTCATTGGCCATTAAAAATGCAAAGTAAAACAGCTATGAAATACTATTACATACCTATTAGAATGACTTAAATCAAAAAGATTGATCATACCAAGTATTTTGTAAGAATGTGCAGGAACTAGAACTCTTATATGCTGCTGTTGCGAATGTAAATGACAAAGTCACATTGGAAACAGTGTGGCAATTTCTTAAAAAAATAAACATACATCTCCACTTATGAGTCATCTCTTCTGTTCTGGGTATTTACTCAGAAGAAATAAAAGCATATGCGTACAAAATGATGTATAAACAGATTCTGTTAGGAGCTTTGTTTGTAAAAATTAAAACCATAAATGCCTCTAAGGTCCATCAACAGATCAGTGGTTAAACACATGACGGTATATGCGTACAGTGGAATATTATTCCACAATCAAATGGAAAGAGCAGCTGACAATTCACAACATGACTCGCTCTCAAAATAATTATACTGAATGAAAGAAGGCAGACAAAAGAATATGAACTATAAATAACTACTTATGTAAAATTTTACAAAATGCTAACTAATGTATAGTGAACACATTTAGATAAGTGGTTTCCTGAAAATGGTGGGAGGGTAGGCAATAAGGAATGATTAGGAAGGAGCCTAAGGAAGCTTTTTGAGATAATAGATATGTTGAGTACTTTGACTGTGGTGATGGCTTCACAAGTATATCCACAGATCAAAATGTCAAGTTATGCTTTTTTTTTTTTTGGCCACACCTGTGGCATGTGGAAGTTCCTGTGACTCAATCCCATGGTATATCAATGACCCAAGCTACTGAAGTGACAATGCTGGATCCTTAACTCACGCCACCACAAGAAAACTCTGAAATTATACATTTTTAATCCCTGCAGTTTAATGGAAGTCAATAAATATTGTGGAATATTTATTCCACAATAAAGCTGATATCTAGAATAAGGAAGAGACAGACTAATTTACAGATTTTGTTAAAAAATATTTATTTTCACATTATGAGTTATATATATAGATGCTTGTCATATAACAATATGACAATCCTTTAATATCTCCACTAGTTAGTGTTATTATTGAATAGATTCATTTTCTTTTTAGGGCTGCGCCAGCAGCATATGGAAATTCCCAGGTTAGGGGGCAAAACAGAGCTACAGCTGCTGGCCTGTGCCACTGCCACAGCAACATGGGATCTGAGCCACATCTGTAACCTACACCACAGCTAATGGCAATGCCAAATCCCTGAGAAAGGCCAGGGATTGAACCCACATCCTCATGGATTCTAGTCAGTTTCATTACCACTGAGCCACAATGGGAACTCCCTGAATGGATTTTTTTATGTACTAAACAATTTAGTACTTATAACTGTACCAGGAAAAACTCTATATTGGTTTTTTTAAACCGGACTAGCAAATTAATAGCAACCATTTGTTGGTGATTGGGAATAGTTTGATGTTTCCTGTACTGTGTAGTGTGCTGTTCACTAGAAATATTCATTGTCCATGTTCTAGTTATCACCACTCATCTACTCACCAATAAAATGCATTCCCTTTCAGATATATGGACAAGAAATATTTTTTCAAATTGTGCATTTTAATCTTAATTATTTTATGCAATATTTTGTAAACATTAAATGTTATTTTAAACATCAAAATGGCAACTTAGCTGATAAACCGGCATCAAGTATAAGATGTTCCACTGATACCTCCTTAAAATATGTATGCGGGTGAGCATGTACATGATGTTACTAAGATTGTTTGGTTCATTTGAGGAAGATAACGAAATTAATCATAATAAAGTCCTCTATAAAATAACAGAGAAATCGGTGGATATTTAGGGGGGGATATTGGAAATAGTTCTTTGGAATATGTTCATTATTTAAAATATAGATATCTGATTAAATGTATTTTCTTTCATGCCCCTTCTTATCTCTTAACCCCAAGGCAGCTGCAGCTTGGAGGAATAAAATATTAAAATTTGGAGCAAAAAACTGGGGAGAGTATAATGTGTTAAATCTATGTGTCAGCTTGACTGGCCTAACATATGCCCAGACATTTGGTTAAACAGTATTCTGGGTGTGTCTGAAACGGTGTTTCTAAATGATATTAACTTTTCCGTTTGTTGACCTGAAACAAATAGATGCCACATATTTCTCCAGCAAAGATGAGTTTATTTGGAATCAACTGAGAATGCACTTCAAGGTCTAAAATTGTGGCAGTCAGGTGCAAATGCCCAAAAAGCAAGGAAAAGATGACATTTTTATAGAGGGAAAAAGGAAGCTGGGAGGACTACAGTAACTAGAATCCACGGCTTTTCATTGGCTGAGTCCTTGACAGCAAAGAGGAGGAAGTCTTTCTCTTTCTGCTATTATCACAAGGTGAGAGAGTACTCCCTTCTGGTCTTCCAATTCTATTTAATTGAGGTTTCCATTTACTTTTTTTTTTATTTTCCCCTTTCATCATCTTTCTCTGAAAGCACTGCAAATCAAGAGTTAGCCTTCTAGTTTTAGCGGTTTTTTGACCCTCAGTGCCAGGAAGGACCTTTCCTGGGTGTAATGTCCCTTGTTAGAGGGAAAGTTCACATACTGGAAACCTACTATGGTTACATTCAAGTAATGGGGAAGGGTAGGACGGAGAACTCTCAGGCACTCTTCCTATGAAGTCCATGTGTTATCAAGATAATAGACACAGGAAATCATCTGAAGCATCAAGCCATCATCAAAGCTTTAGTTACAGACTTCCAACAAGCCTGGTCCAGATATGTTGAGAAAGCTGTATCAAGATGTCATCTTCAATTCTAGGAACACATTATATTCAGGTTAGCATATGATGTATAGCTGCAGTCACTGTTAGACATTTTCTGTAGGTGTGTCATGTGAATCCAAGAGCATATTCCTTGGAGTTTTGTGGTATAAGGGTTGGTTAGCAGTACTTGATAGAGACCACATCACTGACGCTGAAGAGAGTCTTGGAGGTGTCTTTTCCAATAAATGAAATCTCTAGGTTGCAAGATGTGATGCTTAAGGTTTTCTTCTCCTGACAGTGCACTTTGAAAAGTAAAACCTGGGAGTTCCCTTAGTGGCTCAGTGGTTAACGAATCCAACTAAGAACCATGAGGTTGCAGGTTCGATCCCTGGCCTTGCTCAGTGGGTTAAGGATCAGGCGTTGCCGTGAGCTGTGGTGTAGGTTGCAGACGCAGCTCGGGTCCTGCGTTGCTGTGGCTGTGGTGAAGGCCGGCAGCTACAGCTCCTGTTAGATCCCTAGCCTGGGAACCTCCATATGCCGCGGGTGCGGCTCTACATAAAGGCAAAAAGACAAAAAAAAAAAAAAAAAAAAGAAAAGTAAAACCTGGTTATTTTTGAGAGAAGCAATTATACATTTTCAACGTTGGTGTATCCCTCTTTTTATTAGTTGTGGGTCAGAAGAAGCATGAGACAAGTGCCTTGGGTATTCAGTGGCTGTCTCAAAGGGGGAGAGCTTATGAGTTCCAAAAGGAGTGGATCTGAGATTTAGAAAGGCCAATAACAGAACTTTTGGCCAAAATATTTGGAAGGTCTCTACAAATATTGCCAACTGAGTGGTGTGCTCAACTAAAACAGAAGACTGAGGGTGGTAAGTACAACGAAAGTGTTGTGAAGCTGACCAAACAATATAGATTTGTTGGAGAACATGGTCAGTAAAATTGTTTCCTCAGTAACTCTGAAGTTCAAGAGAAGTTCCCCAGGGAGAGATAATATTTTCCTAAAGGACTTTAGCCACAGAATAGGCAGTAGCCTGCCTTCAAGGAAAAGCTTCAGTTCAGTGTGAAAATAAATAGTCCATGACTAAAATATATCTATACCCACTAGACAAGAGAAATTGTATGAAATCCACTTGACAGACCTCAAATTACCCATTAGACAGTTTAAAATACCCAGGAGCTGTACAAATAGGCTTCCTGGGTTGTACTTTGGACAAGTGGGACAAGTTCAGTTGGCACTTTTTGCAGCCTTGTTAATATTTTCCCACCAATATGAAATCATGAAGGCTATCATTTGTCAACAGACCAATGGTTTAATGCATGTGGTGAGGAGTGGGAATTTTATAAAGTCTCTGCTGGGTTGTTATTTGGCCCAAACCAGAGCTCTTTATCTTTATTAAATGAACAATTGCTTAATTTCCAGTCTTTTTTCCCTTTTCTGAAGCTAATATTTAGACTTCTATTACCAGTTTTTCTAAATTATCATTTGGGGAAATAACTCTTTGGATGATGACAGAATTTTGGCTGCTTTGGTCCCTTGAGGGGTAAAAATTTCTTGCAGAATTATCAGCAAGTGTATTAGAATAGTCTGGAATCTTAACAATAATGAAAGGGGCAGGAGTTCCCATTATGACTGAGCAGGAATAAATCTGACCAGCATCCATGAGTAAGCAGGTTTGATCCCTGGCCTCAGTCTGTGGGTTGAGGATCCAGCACTGCTGTGAGCTACAGTGTAGGTCTCAGACGCAGCTTGGATCCCACACTGCTGTGGCTATGGTGTAGGCCAGCAGCTACAGCACCAGTTTGACCTCTAGCCTGGGAACCTCCATATGCCACAGGTGCAGCCCTAAAAAGACAAAAAAAATTAAGAAAATAAAATGGGTAAAAGTATTCACTAATTTCTGAACATAAGGGCCATTTTTAATTATGTTTTCATTGGAAATAAGCTATTTTTGCATCCCCAGCATTCTAAAATCATGAGCTACTCCAAAAGCTTATCTACTGTTAGTATAAATATTGGTAATTTTGTCCTTAGCCAAAGTACATGCCTGTGTAAGAGCATACAGTTCAACCTGTTAGGCCAAAGTAGCCATAGGTAAAGATGCTGACTCAACAACATCAAAAAGAGTTATAACAGCATATCCAGCACACTATTTGCCACTGTCACCTCTTAAATAAGAACAATCCATGAACCATGAAAGGTCAATATTACCCAGCGGAACTTTCCATAGATCATTGCAAGTAGTCAGGAAGTGGTCCTTCAGCATTAGCAGTCATGAAGGACTTCATCAGTAACAGAGGGGAAATGAGTAGGTGGGTTAAGGTTATTACAACATAAAGGGGTTACATGAGGGGCAGTTAACAAAATGACTTCAGAGGTGAGGTGGCTGGCTGACAAATGTTGAGTGTGATGAGAATTCAGGAGAGCATCTACTGATGAGATACAAAAAGGGTTTAAGGGGGTCCCACAATGATTTTCTCAGGAGCCTTAACCAAGAGGGAAGTGGATAAAATGGCTCTAAGGCAAGGTGGGTATCCTCATGCCACAGGGCCAGTTGCAGGCTATAATACCCACAGATCAATCAGTGCTTGTCTTCATGTTTTTGTGTGAGGCTCCTAAGGATATTAATTTTAATATTCAAAAGGAAAAGGGGATAATTGGATGTTCAAGGGTTTGTGGTTTCATCAAAGTTTTTTAAGGTATTAAAGACTATGTTGTCTGGTTCTTCCCATAAAATTGGGTCAGATTCGTTATTATTGAGTAGAATATGTAGAGGTTCAGACATAAAAGAAAAATTCAGAATTCAATTTTAGCAATAACCAATTAGCCCAAGAAAGCCCTATGACTAGCATTTAGCTTTGGGTTTGGAAAACTTAGGACTCCATGAAGTCTTTCTGGAACTAAGAGCCCTTGTTCTGACATCAGATTTCCTAAACACCAAACCTGAGTTTTGGCGAATTGCAATTTTTCTTTGGAGAACTTATGTCCCCTTAAGGGTACAAGCTTCAGCAAGTGGGCATTCTTTTCCTGTGAGGAAGCTCGAAAAGGAGAGCAAAGAAACAAATCTTTTGCATATTGCAACAGAAAGGAAGCTCTAGGGAACTTTATATCAACTGGATCAGGCTTCAGGAGTTAGAAGAAATAAGAAAGGACTTTCATTGTAACTCTGAAGCATTGTTGTCGAGGTGAATTGTTTTTCTTCCTAAGGGAAGGGAAGAAGGTATTACCTATCCTCATCGATGGAATACTGAAGAATGCACAGCATAAATCAATTACAGTGAAGAATTTACTTTCAGTGGGAGTAAATATTAGTACCGTGTGAGAATTGGGAATAAGAGTGCATCAAGAGATAACAATGTGTTTTATTGCTTGGTGGTCCTGGACAAACATTTACCCTCGACACTTCAGTTTTCTCACAGATAAATTGGGAATGTTACAGGGGCTAGTACAAGGGATAAGGAGCACTTGAGCCTTGTCTTTCATGTCTTAAAGGACTTCTCTACTTATAGCACATTGATGAATAATAGGGAGAAGTTTTGAGTCTGTTTGAATCTCGATGGGAGGTACATTGTGAATTTTGCCAAAATCTTTTGGAAGTTTTTCCCATAATGAAAGTGATAGCTGATTCAGTAGGGATAAATACTCAGTGTTTCCAGAATCAGCTCTAGCACCTTCAGAGACAAAAAAAGTAAAGGGTGTCACTTAACTCACTTGATTGTGTACTTGATGACTACTCTTCATTTGTCAATTTCTAGAATAATTTTCCTCTTTCAGGAGAAAGATATTCCAGTATAATACTTCTCTTAGATGTCTCAACCTACCAAGTGGACAAGGGCAGAGTAACTAAAGAGAAAGGGATGTGTACCTCTCAAAGGGCCTAAACAAAAGGAAATAAGTTGAGAGAAGGGTCCTCTTGAAGTTCATTAGAGATCCCATTATCTTAACTGTTTTAGCCACCAGAGACGTGGACTGTGTTATAGAAATGAGGTTGAGCACCAAGAGTATGGTGCTATTGTCATTTAGGACTGGGAGAGATTTATCTCCAATCTGGAGAGAAATGTTTCTCCAAGCCAGTTAAGAGTGAGGATTGGGAAAAGCCCCTGTAGTTCCTCAGAGCCCTGTCACTGAGAATTAAGAGGATGTTGGAAAGGCTAGTTTGAGGGTTGATTGCTTATTTGTAACAATGTCTTTTCCAACGTCCTGGCTCTTTGCAGTAACAGCAGAACCTATAAGGATTTGGTTTAATTTAGGAGCCTTCATTTGCTGGAGTTGAAGGTTAAGAATTTTGATTGCATCTTTTGGAGATGGTTCATCCTCTGGCAAACTGATAGTTTGCCAGTTAACTAAACCTGGAGTGGATATACTTTCCCATTCCTTCTTGGTCCTTTTTATACTAGAAAGAAAAGGTCTCAGTTCAGTCCCTTAAGAAATACAGAGTTATATCTTGTTGGGTGGAATCAACATCTGATAGAAGACCAGGATTTCCTTTAAAAACAATCCAAAGTTGGTAGTAAGAGTCAATAGTAGGGTCATCATATCTTCCTGTGCAAATCTGAATTTTGTTAAAATCAACAGGCATTGAAAAAGCCTTAAACATTGCTTACTGAAGTTGCTTAGTGATGGCCTGAATTTGATCATATAACTTAGTGGGTTGGTTTCAGGGTTGTAATTCTAGACCCTTTCAGGATTTTCCCAATTAGAAGTTTTTATTCAGTGCTGGTCCTGGCATTCACCAAGAAGCAAATAAACTAGTTGACATATATCAGAAAAACTATGTTGTTAAGTTTGAATGACTATATTAAATTCTTCAGCAAATGTGTGAGCATTTTCAATTGCTTTGGGAAGACTTTTGACTATTGCTCACAATTTAGCTTTGGCCCAGGGAGTCTAAGAAATGAAAGGTTTAGCCTCTGGATCCTCAGACTTCATTTTCAAGGGATGGATTCTGATAAGTTCAGAGTAAAAGAGAGTGAGGAGCATTTCAGAGCAAAGGGGACTTTTGGTGGGAGAATCAGTTTGGGTTATTTGAGGGTATAGTGGGGATGTAGGTACTTTAGAAGGGAAGGAAGAGAATGGCACCAGAGTTGGTGCCTGAGACAAAGAAACTAAGGAAGAAGAGCCTGAGGTTTCAGGAGGTTTTTTTGTTTTTTTTGTTGTTGTTGTTTTTCACCAGTCTCCAGAAGACAGTTTTCCAAAGGAGTAGGCCAAAGGTTGAAAACCTGACATTGTTTCAGAGAAACAACACTTGTTCACAAAGAAATGGGCCCAAGGCTAGACAGCTTCAGGAGAAGCATCCCCTGTTCTGAAGGGAATAGGCCACAGGGGTATTTTGTGATCTCAAAATCAGATTCAAGAGCCAAATGACTACTTGCATACCAAACAAGGCTTTAACCAAAAAGGCAAAACCTATAAATGGATCCCCAATAAAGGCTGGAGAGCTTCAAATACCAGGAGTGAATGAGCTTGAATTCAGGACAAAGATGCATCTTCAAACAGTAGAGTTGGTGAGAAAAACAGTGAGTGACAATGGGCTCAACTGTGGGTATCAGAACTTTTTGCTGGCCAGCCCAGAGGGTGAGGGGTCTTTTCTGATCTCTGTACAGGCTTTCAAAATTTTGTTTGACATGAAACAAATATACTGCTGGATAGTTCTCCAGCAAAGATAGATTTATTTGGGATCAACAGAGACTTGTAATGTAGGATCTGCAACCATCGTGAGACACATATAAATCCCCACAGAGAAAGGGAAGAAGAATGCTTTTATAGAGGGAAAAGAAAATTGGGAGGAGGACTATAGAAAACAAAGGGTCCATGGCATTTCATTGGCTGAGTCTTTGACAGGAAAGAAAAGGAGTCTTTCTCCTTCCTGCTGGGCTTTGCTATTGTCTCGGGGTGTGAGAGCTCCCCCTTCTGGTCTCCCGACTATTTAATTGAACTTAACCTTTATTATCTTTTACAAATTGATAGACGGAGTAAAGCAGACCCTCATTAATACAAGTAAGCTCAGTTGAAGGATTGCATGATCTTCCAGAAAATAAAAGGAACTCTCCTTTACTTCTGCCTACTTTACCTCCTACCTGACTGTCTTCAAGTTGGAAAATGTGTTTATTGATGCCTTTGGACTAAAACTCAAACAGGCTCTTACTGAGCCTCAAAACTGCTGACATTTGAACTGGTGCTACAGTGTGGGCCTTGGAGCTCCAGCTTGCTGGCTGCTGATCTTGAGACTTGTCAGTTTGCCCAATCCCCTGAATTAATTCCTTATAATGAATCTCTTTAAATATTCCTTATAACATATATCTTCTCATGGCTCTGTTTCTCTACAGAGCCCTGAGTAATACAGATTTGCTACCAAGAATGGTTCAAGAGGAACAGAATTCTAAGGATAAGTTTTCTAAACTGGTTCTAGGGTTTCTGGAATTGGCTTTCAAATCTTATTAGATTTAAAGAAATAAATGAATTACTGTGTTTCCAGTAGCAAAAAAAAAAAAAAAAAAAGGAACACTGATAGTCCACAGTGTGATCTAGCAATGGAAGCATACAAAATGTCACTGGATAGTCCTAATTTACTTTTCATAAGAAGCAAGTGGCTGGGTAACTCTGTATTTGATACTTTGGAATATTTTTCTCCTATTAATGAGTGTAATGAAATGGGTCGTTTGCTCCTAATGTCACTGGACAAAGTAGGGAAGAAAGTGGATGAGGATGGAAGATTAATTCCAAGGTCAAGGGCCACGTGAAGACCAGAGAACTTCTATGTGTGCCCTGAAAGATACTCTTATCTCCTATAGCCACAGGACAAAGACTGTTGAAAACCTAACCCAGAATTTCACCGTGGCAGTTGTTGAACTTCAATGCAAATTAAATTCCCAACCTCACATGTCTACTGTTAATGTGAGGGCATTACTTGGTAAAGAATAGGATCCTATAAGCTGGGAAGGGCATTGGCGGGAAGACCCCAAGAAAGCTGGGACTATCAAGCCCCTAAATTCTGATGAGTTTTCTTTGCTCATGGAATAGGCCTCCCCACTCCCAGTGGAAGGAGCTCTTTAACCTCCATGAAAATGCCTCTCCACCTTATCTGAAAGAATTAACTCTTCATTACTTGAGGAAACTGTAAAGGCTTCCCCGGGGGGCAGTTGTCCTGCAGGACAATGCAGATTCTCCTCAGGACACAGCCCGCCTCCCAACCACCTTTGCTTCTAGGCCTGTAATTAGACTCAAGTCCCAGCAGGCCTCTAAAAGGGAGGTACAGAGTGTAGCAAATGAGGAGGTGCACTAACACTTTAAAAGAACTACTTGATTTTTTTAATTCACACAGGCAGGAGTCTGGGGAACAAGTCTGGGAATGGATCCATGTAGGATAAGGTCGGAGAAATTATAAAGCTGGACTTTATACTGATATGGGCTCACTCGGATTCTACATTTAATATTGCAGCTTGGGGAGCTAGAATTAATTACATGGGAGTTTGTTTGCCTGAAACTTAGATCAACAAGTGGCCCACAGTGAATGAGTTAGAAATGTTGAACCTGCCTTGATTTAATAGAGAGGAAGGGACTCAAAGGCATAGCAGCATTGGAATGTTGGAGTAAATTTATCATTTAAAAACTGTTCACCCACACTGGGAAGGTCCAGAAGATATAATTTTCATCACAGCTGTGAGGAATGCATTAATAAGCTTTGTAGTCAGAATGTGGTCACTGAATTGGGAAACCTAAATGCAAGGGCTAGTAATTGATCCTCAAGTGGTAAGAAAGAAGTGTCATCATCAGTCACCAAAGGCAAGGTGGGTGTGGTTCCTGTAAATGGACCACACAGCGAACACAGTAGTCAGAACTGGCTGACTTACAGAGACCTGTGACACTGGATAGTCAGTAGCAGTGCTCCTAGAAGTGAAATAGGTAGAAAGTCTGTTAAAATGTTACTGGGTCTGTAAAAGCAGAAAAGTTCTAGAACAAGAGAACAGAAGCCTAGGCTGACTCAAAAACAGAGTTCTGAGCCAGCTGACAGCCCCAGAAGCCTCTAAATGAAGAGAAGCCTGGGCCCCCTTGAGGAGGGCCCCTAGTTCACTACAAAAAACATGTCATTCATCTTTCCCCCAGCTTTCTTCAAAGGGACTCATGATCTTTTCCAGGGTAACTATACACCAGGGAAAAGGAAACAGTCAGACTTTGGGGGACACAGGCTCTGAAGTGACACCAATATCAGGAGACCCAAAAACCACTGTTGTCTACCAGACAGAGTGGGAACTTATGGAAGTCTGGTGATCAGTGGAGTTTTAGCTCAGGTCTGTCTCATAGTGGACCAACCCACCCTGTGGTTAGCTCCCCAGTTCTGGAATGCATAATTCATTCAGATATATTCATAAGCTGGTTTTGTCCCCTGACATGAGAACTGGTGGGAGAAGCCAAGTGGAAACCACTGTAACTGTCTCTATTTTGAAAACTAATA
The DNA here is from genome assembly GCA_004024745.2 of Catagonus wagneri. Taxonomy (NCBI): domain Eukaryota; kingdom Metazoa; phylum Chordata; class Mammalia; order Artiodactyla; family Tayassuidae; genus Catagonus; species Catagonus wagneri. Next base: position 29,583,335 of record PVHT021183696.1, on the reverse strand, counting down.
AGCCACAAGCAGTTCTGAAGGGATTGCAGAGATTATTGCCACCATCAAGCATTTAAAGGATGCGATCTTGTGATTCCTACCACATCCACACTGAACTTGCTTATCTGGCCTATACAGAAGACTGATGGACCTTGGAAAATAACAGTGGATCATCATAACCTTAACCAGGTTGTGACTCCAATTGCACCTGCTGTACCAGATGAAGTTTCATTGTTTAAGCAAATTAATGTATCCTGTTTCCTGAAATGCAGCTATTGACCTGGATTTTTTTTTTCCTCTGTCCATGTCAATAGGACCAACAGAAGCAGTTTGTTTATATACCTGGCAAGGCCACCAATACAACTTACCTGTCCTGCCTCAATTCTCCAGTTCTATGCATAATTTAGTTCCCAGAGATCATGATCACTTCCCTTCTACAAGATATCACACTTGATTTGTTACATTGATAATGCTATGCTGATTGGACTTTGTGAACAGGAAGTAACAACTATGCCACCCCATTGGTAAGATATTTGCTCACTGGAGTGTAGGGAAAAGATATGACAAAAATTCAGGGACCTACCTTAGTGAAACTTCTAGGAGTTCAGTGGTGTGAAGTATGTTAAAATATCCCTTATTAGGTGAAAGATACATTTTGGCATCTAGCCTCTCCTATAGCCAAAAAAGAGGCATAAGACCTAAAGGACCGCTCTTGATTTTGAAAGCAACATATTCCTCATTTGGGTATGTTATTCTATTCTATTCAATGAGTAATCCCCAAAGTTGCTAGTTTTGAGTGAGGCCCAGAATGAGACCAGGCTCCTCGATAGGCTCAGGCTGCTGTGCAAGCTGCCTTGCTGCTTAGTCCATAGGATCCAGCAGACCTAACGGTGCTTGAAATGGCAGCGGCAGGTAGGGATGCTGTTTGCAGACTTTTGCCGGTGCCTTTAGGTGAATCATAATCCAGGCCCATAGCATTTTGTAGCAATGCCCCGCTTTCCTTTGTGAATAATTACTATCCTTTTGAAAAACAACTCTTGGCCCACTACTGGGCAATACAGAGACTGAATATTTAACTATGGGCTGCCAAGTTGCCCTGATAACTGCCTATAATGAACTAGGTATAATCTGACTCACTGAGCCATAAATTCTGGCAGGCATGGAAGTACTCCATCTTTGAGTGGAAGTGGTCTGTATATGGTCAGAATTGAGCTAGCCCTGAAGGCATGAATTAAGCTAGGTGAAGAAGTGGTCCAGATGCTCATGGTCCCCACCCCTGCTTCACTGCTTTCTCCCAACCCGCACCTTTGGCCTAAAAAAAAAGAAAAAAAGAAAAAGAATCACTGGGATTATTTAACAGAGAAAACAGACAATTGGTCCTGGTTTCCCAATGTTTTTTCACAGTAGGCAGGTACCACTGTAAAGTAGGTAACTTCAACCCTACAGACCTTTTCTGAGACATTCATGAAGGACAGTGGTGAAGGGAAATCCTCCCAATGGGCAGAACTGAGAGCAGTTCACAAAGATGCTCACTTTGCCTGGAAGGAGAAATGGACAGACGTAAGATCATATACTGACCCATTAGCTGTGGCCAGTGGTTTGCTGGATGGTCAGGAGTTTGGAAGGAACATGATTGGAAGATTGGTGACAAGGAAATGCAGAGAAGAAGTATGGGGTAGGCCTATCTGAATGGAAAGAAACATGAAAATTGTGTGTCCTATGTGAGTGACTGTCAAAAAGAGCATTTCGATAATCAAGTGGATAGAATGACCCATTCTGTGGATACCAGTCAGTGTTTTTCCTCAGCCATTCCTGTCATCATCCAATGGTGTCAAGAAAAAAGTGACCATGGTGGCAGCCATGGAGGTTATGCATGCATCAGGCAATGTGAACTTCCACTCACCAAGGCCAACCTGGATTCAACCACCATTGAGTGCCCAGTACAGCAGCAGCAGAGTCCAACGTTGAATCCTCAATATGGCACAGTTTCCTGGGGTGGTCAGCCAGCTATGTGGTGGCAGGTTGATTATATTTGACAAATTTTATCTAGGAATGGGCAATGTTTTACTAGGAGAGATACTAATTTGCCTTCCCTGCAAGCAATTCTGTCAAAACTCATCTGTGGACTCTTGTCATACCTTACCCATCATCCTGATATTTTATACAGCAATGTTTCTGATAAAGGAATTTGCTTCAGAGCAATGTGTATATATATATATATATATATATATATATATATATATATATATATATATATATTTACCTTTACCTTCCCCTCTGGGGCAGGGATTAGTGTGTGTGTATGTGTATATATACACACACATACACACACACACATACATATATATATATATATATGTGTCAATGGGCTCATAATCATGAAATTCACTGGTATTACAGTTTTCCATAATAGAATGGTAGAATGGCTTTCTGAAGACTTAGTTATAGCACCAGCTCAGTGGCAATTACTTAGCTGTTTGACTGAGGTAAGGTTCTCCAAAAGGCTACATATGCTCTGAATTAGCATCCAGTATACAGTACTGTTTCTTCCATTGGTGGGATTAATGGATCCAGGAAGCAAGTAGAAATGAGAATGGCATCACTTACTTTTACCCATAGTGATACACCCTAGCAGAGTGTTTGCTACTTGTTACAATGACCTTATGCTCTACTGTCCTAGAAGTTTTATTTCCAAAAGAAGGAATATTTTCACTAGGAGATACATTAATGTTTCCATTAAACTGAAAGTTAAGACTATTGCTCAGCTACCTTGGGCTCCTGGTACCTCTAAATCAACAGGCAAAGAAGTGAACTAATATGCTGTCTGGGCTGAATGACCCTGACTACCAAAGGGAAATTGGACAACTACTCTACAGTGGAAGAAAAAACAAACAAACAAAAATAAATAAATAAAAACACCTTCTATAATATAGCTTTCTTAGGACATTTCATAGTATTACTATGTTTTGTAATTACGGTCAATGCAAAAAGACATTTCAATACAGGCAGGACTACTAATGGGGCTCTGACTCATCAGGGATTTCAGAAATAAAGATTTGGGTCACTTCACTTGCCAAAGAAGTATCACAAGTTGAGGTGACTGCTAAAATCAGAGGGAATACAGAATGAATGATAGAAAAATTTAGTCATAAACACCAGCTTTGTGTACACAAGCAATTACAGTAATAAGGACCTCCATATTGTGACTATGTTGAGGGATGTGTGTGTTTGTGTGCGTGTAGAAAAGATCTTTGTTTTTATACCTCTCATATTCTCTTCTTATGTAACATGAGATGTATTGCTTTTATATCATAGTATTTAAGTGTAGTCAATTCTAATCATAGTATTTGTTATGGGAAATTAAGAAAAGTAAATATCACTCAAGAGCTTCACCTTCCCCTCTGGGGCAGGAGTTAGTGCATTCTTTTTTTTTTTTTTATCTTTTGTCTTTTTAGGGCCACACCCAAGGCATATGGAGGTTCCCAGGCTAAGGGTTGAATCAGAGCTGTAGCCACTGGCCTGCAACACAGCCACAGCCAAGTGGGATCTGAGCTGCATCTGGGACCTACGCCACAGCTCATAGCAATGCTGGATCCTTAACACGCTGAGTGAGGCCAGGGATCGAACCTGTGTCCTCATGGATACTAGTGTGTTTTATTAACCACTGAGCCACAATGGGAACTCCTAATGCATTTTGTGATTGTAGGCAGCATAGCTGTATCGTGTTAGGTAGAATTATGACCTTGTTATTGTCTTTCTTTGGAGATTAAGTGTGGTTTAAGGAGATGCATGTGGGTGCCAGTTTGACAAGGGGTGGGCTTATGATGGTAAATTTGTGTCAGCTTGGCAAGGCCCCCAGGGTACCCAGACATTTAGCTAGACATTATTCTCTGTGGGTCTTCAAAGGTGTATTTGGATGGGATTAACATTTGAATTAGTGGACTGAGTAGAGTGATCGTCCTCGACAGTACTGATGGACATCATCTAATCTTATGAAGACCTGAATAAAATAAAAGGCTGACCATCCAGAGAGTAAAAGAATTTCTTCCTGCCCGACTGCCCTCAAGCTGGGACATTGCTTTTCACCTCCAAATGTACTCAAACTGAAACCTTAACTTTTCCTGAACCTTGAGCCTACCGGCCTTTGGACTAGAAATACACTCTTGGCTCCCCTGGTCATCAGTTTGCAGACTGCAGATCTTGGGATTTGCAGACCTCCACAGTCACATGAGTGAATTCCTTAAAATTCTCTCTCTCTCTCCCTCCTTCTCATCTATCTGTTCTGTTTCTCTGGAGGACCCTGACTAAAACAAACGATAGGTTCATGTTTTTCTTGAAATCCTTCCGGCTTGGTCATCAATGTTTGTAAATTCTTCTTTCTCTAGTGAGAACTGCATAAGACATTAAATCACTTAGGTTCTATATGCTGAGATGCCGGTAGGGATTCAGTGGCCATGCCACTGTATGTTAAAGGGTCCAACCGAATCATATGAATGTGGCAAAATGCAACCGTTTATAAAACGAGAATTCTCAGATCTTTGTGAAGGGCCTTTGTTAATTTCCCAAATGCGTTGAATTACTCTCTCAAATCATGGATATGAATTTGGCAAATGACTACCAGAATTAATCCCTCCACTTCTCTTTGCCCTCAGAAATCTTAAAACTTATGGGGATTGATTGAGTGGGAACTGAGGCCATGCTAAAAATTGTTGGTACAAATGTGATGTCAAGCTAACTCGGTAGCAAGACTCTCTCAGATAATACCCATTCCTTTGCCCAAATTTCAGTGCCCTCTGTCCTTTTCTGTGAACAATACACACTAACATCCAATCACTTTACTGTTCTGGTCTATATTTTAAGTAATTCCTAGAAAGAACTCTTGGGTCTTTTGTTAAAGACTAAGTGCTGCTGTAATGGGTATTATATAACTATCATGGGAATAGAGCATTCTCTCTCACATTGTGAAGCTATGCCATCCTTCACTCTATTAGCTGTTGTAAAAGTCTGATGAAATCCTGAGCTTATTATCACATATACACAAAAAGTGTCTTAGCTTTCAGATTCCTTTCTATACATTCCCTGGGTGATGCATAAGTTTAAATGAATTCCCCACATTTTTAAGCACTGAAAATGTAATCCAGTTGGCAGGGGTTGGAAACAAGCATGAATAATTTTAAGAGATTTTTTTTGTCCCTTCTACCTCAGATTATACGATTATACTACAATACTTCAAAAAGAAAGTGAGAACTGGAAGTAAAAAGTTAATTAAAAGAAAAGTGAGTAGAAAATGAACTCTAAACAAAGCATCTCTAAATAATAGAAAGATTTATTTTTAAAAAAAGGGTGCTCTTCTTTCTACATCCTTCCATGATAACATCTGTCCAGAACTTCAAAAAGCGAATTTTCATATGGCTATAACTTTATATGTATAATATTTGAAACTTTACAGAATAAAACTGTTGCTAAAAATGTATATTTCCATTGTACCTGTGAAGTCACTTACATTTAGTGTGCTATAGCAAACCCTATCTTTTAAGGGGATTTTATGATAAACCTTTGAGAAAGTGGGTTATCATGCATAGTGTATCTGTTTTATATATTCCACTCAACCTAACAATTTTAATTGGTATGATAAAATTTGCCAATGAATTTGAAATAATATTAAGATGTTGTTGTGTTTGTTTTCGCCAGATATTTCTCATCCTGCCATGATGCCTTTAGAAGGCAAGAACCATGTCATCCTATTTGAGATACAGCATTAAACCTGACACTGTATAGAGCCAGGCTCTCAGCAATGCTATTTGAAGGGGGCAATTCAAATTATCATAGCAATGAAAATTGTCATACAAAAGTAGTAGGTGTTCTCAGAGAAGTTGAAAAAGTACTGCCTGTCAGCATTTACTAAAATCATATATTGTTACTTTTAATAATAGAACTTGCAGAAGACTTTTCAGAATTGACCTGTCAGTGATGGTCACTGTTTTATTTTCAGTCTTTTATTAGAGAGTGTATTCTCCATTCAGAAAACAGTGTTACAAATACTTACAGAATAAAACAACTGAGGGGAAATTACCTAGTGTTTTGAATTAATTTGACCTTTCAAAAAAATTTTAAATGCCCAGCTCACAAAGGATTTGACCTTTGTCATTACCCAAGGTCTTTGTGTGAATTGACAGTTAAGTTTATTAGTAAAATTAATTGCAGTTATGCAATGGGGGGAAAAGAATAATTTCACATGGTTTATGTTGAGTGGATTAAGCCTAACTATAAATTCTTTATATATCATGGGTACACAGATGTTTTATAAAATTAATTGAAACTGCAAACATAATTTCCAGGCAATAAACTTTCACATCTTTGTGTTAAAGCAATATTAATGTATCATATTCTTGTGCCAAGGATAAGGAGCCAAAAAGAAAATAGGAAAGCAATCATTTCTAGAAAGGTAATCAATATGTGTCTACATATACTCAATTGTTATCTAAAACAAGATGGGTTCAAGATCTATTAGTTACTGGAGTCATTACATTGCACATCTCTTTTTTTCTTAAGTATAAAGTAGTCACAAAATATCCGTCTGGCTTGCAAGTTAGCCACACAGATGCAAAATCTGAAACACGCTGAAATGAACTCAGCTAAGGAATCCAATCAGTTCTCAAGAGCATATTAGGGATGATAGAACATTAGTTGTGAGTTCTCCCAGGCTCCAATTCTCTTTAAAAAGAATCATACATGCAGTTTTTTAATACTGCATGAGGACTTTAAAAAATCGGAATTTAATGAACATGTCAACCAAGCATTTTGTTTTTGAATCAGAGAGAAAAGCTGCACCACTAATGAAAATTACAAAAGTGTTGACTGATTTGTTTTTGTTGTAAACAAATTGCGGAATTAACAGAAAGGTTAACAGGAAAGAAAGTGCTATAAGATGGTGCTTACTCACTAGCCTGTCGTAAGATTACAAATGATCATTCTTTGAGGGCAGACAGCAATCAGTCAGTGGAAAATTATGTGACTATTATGAGTGATTTTCTATTGTACTTTTAAGCTTAAGGCCTGAAATGATGAAAATGTTTCCTAGGATTAACAAGTCTTGCTAAGGTGAACTTTAAAAAATGGAAGATAGAAGAAAAGCAGATGAATTATCTCCCTGAAGACACTTCCTCACTAAAGGTTAAAGAGTTTATGAATTTAAGACACTTTACAATGATATATGTAATTTTGCTTCAATTTCCCATGAAAGAAAGATATGCACATATTTCTACATATACATATATATACATATATTTGAGTTTTTCCTTAAGTGTGGTAGTTTTCCTAAGATTTCAGGTATTGTGCATATAAATACATTGAATATATATGAGTATATAGTATGTCATAAATCAACACATTTAATTCTATTTCAAGTGAGACATGAGCCATCTCATATTAAGAAATGTCCCTCAACGGAATGGATTAAGAAGATGTGGTACATATACACAATGGAATATTAATTTGGCCTTAAAAAAGAACAAATAATGCCTTTTGCAGCAACATGGATGCAACTAGAGGTTCTGATACTAAGTGAAGTAAGTCAGAAAGAGAAAGAAAAATATAATCTGATATCACTTATATGCAGCATCTAAAATATGGCACAAATGATCTACAAAACAGAAACAGATCATGGGCATGGAGAAAAGACTTGTGGTTGCCACGGAAGAGGAGGAAGGAAGTAGGATGGCTGGGGAGTTTGTCATTCGTAGATGCAAACTACTACATTTAGAATGGTTAAGAAATGCGGTCCTACTGTACAGCACAGGGAACTATATTCAGTCTCTTGGGATAGAACATGATGGAAGATAATATGAGAAAAAGAATGTGTATATGTGTTAAGACCAGGTCCCTATGCTGTAAAGCAGAAACTGACACAACACTGTAAATCAACTAAACTCTTAAAAAAAATTTTTTAAAGAAAATTAATTAGCTAAATACTGAGTACTCTGTATGTTTTTGTGAGCCTGATAGAGTTCATTTAGCACTGAGTGTTCTAAAAGAATTTCTGTTTCAGCTTATTCTTCTAATCTCCTTATAACCCATTGGTTCACTTTCTTGATTATCTAAACTCCTGGTTGTAGAAAGTACAAACTGCCTTAATGGGAAGCCAGTTTTTTGTTTGTTTTAGTTTTAGCTTTTAGTTGGGTTCTTGTTGGATGCTCATATTTCATATTCCCATGATATTCTATTCTAATGGTTTAAGAAATTTGTAAATAAAGCCATCCAAATGTAATAGTATAGAACACTAAGAATTATTCATAATCATTCAAAAAACTCAACTTTGAAAACAGTGAGTAGCCATATAAACATGTAAATATTGGAGAGTTTCAGATGAGAAGGAAGAAAAATATTCAACAGTGTATACAACATCTTCACAATAATTAGATTATAAAATGTCTATTAAAAATACCAATTTAAATATTAGAAAAGTATAAATATTCAGCCTGGTCAAATGGAGGATATAATCTATTATTTAGACTTACAGAATAAAGAGTAGGAATGTGAATACCAGTCTCTTTGGTAATGACTTTTTTGGCTGCACTATTTGATTTTGTTAAATGGAGAAATCCCATTTCTTTATTATAATTTTTTCAGCAAATATTGAACCAATTTTAATACTGATTCATTAAACTGAAAGTTTTAACATACTTCAGACATTGTTTTCACAATTGTATGCGACTGTCTTGCTTGATTTGAAAAAAAATAGATTTGAAATTATTTGGAATGTTTGCTTAGTAGGGTTTTCAATAAAGAAAAACAAATGAAATAATCTATTAGAAAGTTATATCAAAGATAAAGGGATTTTTTACAAAGCTGCTTTTCTTGAAATAGTTTTTGTTAGTAGATTCTGAGCATGCCTACTTTATGCCTGATACCTCCATTAAAATGTGTTAATTGGTGCTGCTGAGATTATAACAAAGTTTTGAGTTTTGTGTGACAATCAGTGATAAACATTTTATAAAAACAACTGGAACCTGCCATTATATAGAAGATAATTAATTGTTCCTACAACAACTTTGTAGATGGATATTGTATGCCCCGGGTGTCCACTCATAGATCATAAATCAAACATCATGGGTTCTGTGTGACCTAATTTTTTTTTTTGAAATGCCCTTATGTCTTTTAAATGGAGTCATGATAGACAGAGCTGTGTAAAATATTAAATAAGGTGAGAAATGGTGAATTGCTCAGGTTACAGTTAAGTAAAATTCTTATAATAGTCATAGTAACTTTAATAATAATGCTTGTCCTTACATGCAGCAAAGACTCTGGAAAAAACTTAATAGTTGGGATAACATGATCATATCCTCTGGTTATAACCCCTACATTCTGATCCATCCACGTACTCTTCTCAGGAATAAGGGAACACAGTTCCAAATAATGTTGACTTTGACTACAGTAAATTCTCCTGTACATTTGTAACTGTAGTCTGCTAAACAAACTGCAGACTTAAATAATTCAAGACTGGCTTAGTAGAAGGACAATTGTTTGACACATAAAGCAGATTCTGAACATGGCTTTAGAATCTTTCTTCAACTAATACAATAGTATTCACTGAGCCAAAAGAACCTTCGGTGTAATAAAGTAATAGACAAAACACCAGTATAGTATGTATGGGAATGAGTGTAGTTGTTTTTAATTTTGTAATTTTTTATTAAAAAAAAAAAAAAAACTCCGTCTAGATTGGTATATGTACTGTGAACCAGTGAGGCATAGCTGACTTCCTGGGTTTCTCAGGGAGAGAGATGGTTTGGGTAATGAACCATAAAAGTATATATAATTGAGCTATTGGCAGTATGTAATGTTTTAGCATAATGTAGATATCCTCACTGTGCTACAGGTAAATGGGAAGATTCTTTTTAGTGTATAGGCAATAAAAATTTTGGCTATCCAAATTTATAGACAATAAAACAGATAGCTTTTTTTTCCTTTAACTTTTTTTTTTTTGAGCCATAATGTAAGGAGATAAAAGAATTTAAAAAGAAACATGTTGGAGTTCCCTTTGTGGCTCAGTGGTTAACGAATCCGACTAAGAACCATGAGGTTGCGGGTTCCATCCCTGGCCTTGCTCAGTGGGTTAAGGATCCGGCATTGCCCTGAGCTGTGGTGTAGGTTGCAGACGCGGCTTGGATCCCGCGTGGCTATGGCTGTGGCTGTGGTGAAGGCCGGCAGCTACAGCTCCTGTTAGACACCTAGCCTAGGAACCTCCATATGCCGTGGGTGCGGCCCTAGAAAAAAGACAAAAAATAAAAAATAAAAATAAATAAAAAGAAAAAGAAACATGTTAAAGACACAAAAAGAGAGCAGTGGAAATTATAAATGACCAACCCAGTGAAGATACTGATAATAGAAGGAAGTCAGTGATTAACAAGCAAAAGCAGAAATATAAAAATTGATGTCCCCCTAATTCGGGAAAACTTAGCACCTTTGATAAATTTTATTGGATTGAGGGTAAAGTATGATTCAGCTAATTGACCTGGTGTTTAGGAGCTCTAGAAATACTTCCAAGCAATATTCTACATACTCTAACTAAAGTCGGATTATACACTAAAGAGTGGATAAGATATTTCATTTTTCATATGTAATGTATAATCCATCTGTTATTGACTTCATGCATATGAAGTAGTTTATTGCTCTCAAAAGAGTATGGTAACTCTTTAAAACATATTGTTTTCTAGTAGATTAGTGTAGTCATGAGTAATGGAAATTTATGTTTGCATTAATCAACAGAATTCAGTGCATTGTGAAACTGTCCCTCTTTGAAGATAACCAGTTCTTTCTAGAGAAAAAAAGAGCCTGGATATCTCTATGCGGGTTAAAAATATTAAAAATTTAGAAAAATTTTCTACTCTAAATGTAAGTATGGATTCTTCTAGACCTTAATCTGTCTGGATTTTCTTGGGGTATTGACATGGAAACAACCATGATGTTGTCAGGTTTTACGTGTTCTCACACCACTCTTGGAACCACTGCCCTTTTGGTCTGTATGGATCACCACACCAGTCTCCTGCCTCTCTCTGAACAATGTATATGTCAGCCACCCTGTTTTCCTTCCTGCAGAGTTGATTCTATTACAACTTCTCCAGTCTATCAGACACATTTGTGGGTATTGGAACTTTAATACACATTTCTTCCCACGAAGTTCTTGGATTCCATTCAAAAGAGGACATTGAAAAAATAAATGTTTACATTACGTCAAATATTTCTTGATAATTAGTGAGGAAAATGGCTGCCAAGAGCAAACAGAATTTAAGAGGGTAGAGGAATATATATGCAGCATATATAGATAAGAGTTAAAATGCTACTACGTCTGATTCAACCAAAATATACTTCTATGGATTTATACTGATTCTTTCATTATTTTTGGAGCTTTAATAAGTTTTTTATTATTTTATTTTTATATTAAATTTTTGTTAAGGTATAGTTAATTTTCAGTGTTCTGCCAGGTTCTGCTATACAGTAAAGTGACCTCGAAGAATATATGTATTCTTCTTGTATTCCATCATGTTCTATCACAAGTGATTAGTTATAGTTCCCTGTGCTATTCAGTAGGACCTCTTTATCTATTCTCAATGTAATTGCTTGCATCTTCTGTCCGCAAATTCCCACTCCGTCCCCTTCCCCCTCCCTGTTGGCAATGACAAGTCTGTTCTCCATGTCTGTTTCTATTCTGTAGGTTCATTTGTGCCACATTTGAGATTCCACATATAAGTTATATCAAACGGTATTTGTCTTTCTCTATCTGATTTACTTCACTTACTATAAGAATCTCTAGTTGCATCCATGTTTCTGTGAATGGCATTATTTCATTCTTTTTCTTTTTATGGCAGAGTAGTATTGCATGGTGTATATGTGCCACATATTCTTAATCCATTTATCTGTCAATGGACATTTAGGTTGTTTTCATGTCTTGGCTATTGTGAATATTGCTGCTATGAACATATGGGTACATGTATCTTTCTGAATTATAGTTTTGTCCAGATATATGCCCAGGAGTGGGGTTGCTGAAACACAAGTATAATAAGTCTTGACTGAGAAGAGTAATGTTAGTCTATTACCAAATTCTTTTAGAAATTCTTCTATATTAAGGAGATTGACAAAATTATTTATCTATTAATAAAATTATCCCTGAAAATTCACTGTTTCTTGCACTAACTGTAATTTTACTAGTTTAATTCAGGATGGTGATACTAAAAAAAAATTGACAATTTACGACAATTTTCTAGAATATTTTTTTTCTAATTGGAGGGATATGGGGCTGAATCAAAATCCTAGAAGCACTTTGGCTCTAAGTTAAAAGTTCTTTTTGGCTTAGGTAATTGAGGAGGTAGAATTTGAGTAAAATTGAACTTTATAGCCTACTGTCCATCTTAATCTTTCTGTAACACTAACATTGACTATCTTCAATTAATTACTTGAAGCCCTCTCCTTCAGTTTCTATGTCATAACAGATTCTAATTTTTCTTCTACCTTTTAAACTCTTTCATTTTCTCTCCTCTGCTCATTTTCTTCCAACTGTTCATGAATTGTTGTGGTATTCAAGGTTTTATACTTGCCTTCTTTATTATTCTTAATACAAATAATCTCAGCAGTTTCAAACACACAATCTTCTACCTATCCCTTGTATTATATTTGTGGACAATATCTATGTAGGATCATTTTAAGAGCTTCATTCAAAAATATTCAATAGCCTTTTTTTTTTATTACACTTGGGTGTCCCAAACCCTTTTTCAAAATCAAAACATTCAACAGTCAACCCATCATCTTTTTTTTCCATGTCTCGTAACATACACTCCTACTTCACAGGAATAGATCTAAGTTTGAGTTCATATTCTGCTACTTAAAGATTTCTCTATGCTTTCAAATATTTCTCCATAACACCAAGAAAATAATGTCCATATCATAGCATGTTTTGAATGGGACCATATTTTGAATGAATCAAAACTGAGATTCAATAGTTATTACTATTATTTGTAGTAATAATGCTGTTAGTATTGTTAATAAGCCCCCAGATCCACTCAGATATAGTAGAAGAATTACTGTGTTTTTATGGACTCTTCCAAAATGCCACATCAGCAAATATCTCATGAAATATTGACATGCTGCTTACTAGAGATCAATAGAAATCAAAATTGTTTTGAATGTCTAATTTAAGATCATTTAGGAATTCCGCGGTGGCTCGGGAATTTGAGGATCCACTATTGTCACTGCTGTGGCTTAAGTCACTGCTGTGGAACAGGTTTGATCCCTGGCCCAGGAACTTTCGCATGCTGTGAACATAGCCAATAAATAAAAAATAAAATCATTAATGGATAGTATAAATAAAATATTTCATAATCATCTAATACTTTCCATATCACTGCTCTTTTCATTTATTATTTTTATTTGTAAGAACTGTGATATTTTGCTTAGAGTAATATCATATTGTACAAAGAATTGTGTAGAGGAGATGTCAATCTTCTGTTTCAAAAATCACACTGTGGCAACTACAAAAGCTAGACAAAAAAAAAAAAGAAAATAGATATATTTTAAAAATCTGTTTATAAGCATTGGAGAGGTACTAAGGTTACCAGGGCTTAAAGAAAAGTCAAGCTCTTAGAAAGACAAGAATCCCATGGATATTGGACCAATGTTTTTAGTTCTCCATGTTAGGCTATTTGCCAGTCCCAAAGCTATGGATAACAGGATGAGAAGTTGAACAGAAATATTGGATATTTTACAGTTCTGGGCAGATAAAAGTTGCAGCTGAAGATCTACCAAGAACGAAGGACCCTGTCAAGTAACACAAACTTTCAATTGCGCATAAAGCCTAGAAGTAAGTTAAACAGAGTATAGATTAATAAACACAAGAAATAAAGTCCAGATAAATATCTGATGATACAACTGATATTTAACTGACAGATTGAACCAAAGCAATCCTTTATGAAGGAAAATATTATGCAAGGTATTAAGGTATATCTATAGTTTTCATATAAAATGTCTATTATTCAATTTAAAAATAAACATTAAAAACTGGCCAAAAATAACAAGAAAGAAAATATGCAATATAAAATATTCCATAACAGATCCATATATTGAAGTTATTTTTCTATACAGTAAAATGACTATGATGTGTATGTGCAAGAAAATAACATAAACTTGGTGAATTTTGGCAGAGAAATGTAAACAAAAAAATTCAAATGAAAGCATTCTATTGAAAAAA